>VZRU01005732.1:314-56706 GCA_013398155.1 Pedionomus torquatus | reverse complement strand
AGAAAAGAAAAGAAAAGAAAAAGGAAATAGAAGGGAACTGTTCATGCATATGACAATAACAAACAAAGCAAGTAGAAGGGCCATGCATGGACACTCTTCCTTTTTTATGCCTGATATATGCCATGGAAATAAAAAAAATCCTGGGATCACATCAGTTTATGTCAAACAGCGTGACAACAGAATGCTGTTGTGTGTGGAGTACCCTGCACATCAGTAAGATACATATTTGCATATTTGTTAATAAGGGCAAAAATAGCCTCCCCTCGCATTCATCTGTCAACAGATCAGTCCTTCCCACATCTAGTGTCACATGTGGTTTCGGGATGTGCATTTATGTAGTGGAGTTTTTTTTTTTTCAAAAATAATTTCCTGCAGCTTGCAGAACATTTTATTAAACTTTTTAATGTGTAAAATGACCCTGTGCCATTTTTTGCTATCTTTTAGGGACTATTATTACTGGCTTTTCTAGTCCTCATTAGAATGGGAATTGAGGTAGGAACTGGTTTTGCAAGCTGTTGAGCAAGAGGCAAACCCAAACAGTTCGCCACCAGCCCAAGAGCTCTGTTAAATTGAGTTAGAGTATATTTTGGTGAAACCTAAAAAGCATCCTCTGAGAAACTGCATATTTTTTTCCAGTTAAAATACAGCATCTTTCCAGAAACCAAACGGTCAGAAGACAGCACAAGTAGAGGGATATATGTTTTCTCAGTGTCATGCAGTACTTCATCTTTATCTGTCTCTTCATCTTCCACTGTCTTCTCTCACCCCCACTGTGTCCCCATGCCTTACGCTTACACTGACTTTTAAAAGAGGAAGAATGGTGGGGAGAGAAGGGTAAACAGAAAGTACTGCAAATCCCCTCCACACCAGAAAGAATTGCTTTTCTAATTACAGTAATTATCATTCGCAACACCTCACTTTTCCTGGGAAGGTTTTTCCACCCTTGTGGCTTCCCCTGAAGTGAGAGGTGCTCCCTCTGTTTTCAGAGGAGGAAGCCAAGGCGCAGTGATTAAGCCTGTGGCATGGCATGAAGCTTTGCCACAGGAGCTGGTGATCTCTTGTGAAATCAGAGTAACCCAGGCTGATACAATATCCATGATGCCTTACTGGGTGTGAGATCTTCCCTTGACAACATCCAGGACTTCGCAGAACAGGGTGTGAAATTGTGAATTGATTCAATCACTAAAACCAACTGTACAAGTTCCTAACAGCCATGGGGTTTATTCTTTTGTTGATTTTTCACTGCATTTCTTTTTACAGGGATTTGCTGCCCTTCACCCTGAAGCTGCCACAAGCAATATTAGAAGCCAGTAACTTTCAAGACCTTGAAATTATCTCTAGTCTGGGGATTGGTAAGTCCCTCAGAGCAGCCAGAGTTTCACTCAGACTTGTGAGAACCGTGGCGCCGCACAGACATAACACAACTAGAGGACAGATGAACTGTTGTCTTGAGAATAGCTGAGGAGGTGTGAATGCAAGAGAGAAGATGTTTATGATCTTTATGTTTATAGAAGTATACTGAAAAAAAAGGCCACTGCCTCCTTTGGACATAAACCAGCCTCACTGTATAAGCTGAGGCTTTCAACAACTGACAGGTGGCACAGCCTTCCAGGATAGTTTACACGCATTGGAAATATTTGGCATCTGAGACGTGAAAAGAGGAAAACACCTTTGCAGTTTCCCCTCTGATGTGTGGCGACAATGCTGATGGAAGTGTGATATTTCTGGATTCTAATATTTCTGCTTCCCCTTGCAGGATTTCTAGTTGGTAGAGCAACATGTAATGTCCCAGTGTGTTCTCTCACCTCACACTAATCGGATATGAAAAGGAACACTATTTTTAGTGATAGCACCAAACAAACAAATTTTAGATTGGCTATATAAAGTTACAGAGTTGGGAAATGCGGTTCTGTTAACTAAAGTATGTCTCCTTCTTATTCCTTCTCATTCCACACACTCCATTTGAGGCAGCTATTACAGTTCACCACTCCCATGCTGTTTTTCTTTTCAGTTTTCCTGCAGCTGTCAAAAACAGCCAAACAATGGTGAAAGCTGAAGAGTTAGCTCACCTAGAGATATTCACCAGAGCACCCTGGGGCTTTACAGACCTATTTTTGGATCTTCTGCATTATACCTCCCAGAAGGCATGGGCAAACCCCATTGGTTTCAGTTCAGGCGGCTTTGTTGAATTTGCCATTCAGAATTGCCTCTAATACTTTCAGCATCCTCTATTCTGAAGAAGTTCCAATTTGTGAAAGCATCCTTGAATATGGGTGTCCAGCCAGTACTTAATGCCTAAAGAAAGGTTCTTTGCAACTTGGGATAGCAAGTTGCAAACTTATTATTAAGTTTATTATAATGAATGTAAACATTTGGATTAAAATGTAAGAAATACATTATGATTCTCCAACCTGCAGTCTAATTTGAGCCAGCAGAGGAGATCCTGACCCAGGCAACAGTCTCCAGCAACTTCTGAAAGGAAACATTAACTAAAGCACAAGCACCAAAGCAATGTCGGTTGTAGTTTTCTTCCTTCTCTCCTGTACACGGTGTTCATAAAAGCAGTGATGCTAGGACATTTGCTTGTCACAGTACATTGCATGCCAGGAAAGTTTCTGACAACAGAATAATACCTGCTGTTGTGTAGAGATTTCCTGGGAAATTATGTTTCTTTGAGTGCCATGCTGTTGCTGTCTCAGTAAAGTCAAACAGACTGATGTAACAAATGCTGCTGTTAACTGCTTCCTGGAACAAAATTTTATGGATAAAAATGAAAGCACAAACAATAAGTGCTGCCCAAAGTGGCAGTCCCCAAGGAAAGCTAGGCTTGTATGAAATTCTTACGTGTTGTTTTTGATTTATTTCAAAGTGGCTTGTTTTTTGAGCGTGTAGAAGTAAGACGTCTACCTACAAGCTGGATTGTTCTGCAAAGAATCTGGCTGTTATGTGCATTGCCAAAGAGGATGTGCTGCAGCCCCTCTAGTCCTGACCTCAGTGGCAGAGAAGGCATTTTAGCAGGAGAAACAGTGTGATTGTACTTCACAAAGGGCACATATCATCACAGGTGTGCCAAAGTCTCAAATAACTGCCTAATTATCACACACACAGTGTAAGCTAAGGGAAGGACAGTAACGGCAGACTATCAAACTGCCTTTCCTGCTGTATGGGACAGTGTGGCTGGGCTGGGAAACACCTCTGAAGCAGAGGTGTAACCCTTGGTAGGACCACCTCCTCTGGTCCTTCATAGTCTGAGTGGAGCATTGCATTTTCATCACAGTGTCCAGCATCTAATCCTGACCACTAGTGAGAAAAATAACCAGCTTCCCTTTTGTGGATTGGTTTACTTGTCATTTCCTCAGCCCATGAGACTCCACAGCATTATATTCTGAATTAAGCAAGCAACTTCCACCGTCTTGCAATTGCATACTCCAGTACAGTTGGAGCGTACCCCAGGCAGTCTCAGACGTGAGGGAGTTGATAGCATGATGCTATTATGTGTGCTTGTGTCTGCACATCTATTCCTGAATTCTGTTGCCAAGAGTGCTGCTGTTCCTGGCAACACTTTTATTTTAAGCTTCTCTGTTCTTCTTCCTCTCATGGTAGGAAATCAGAGAATGAAGCTGTTCTAACCTCAGCCTCCCTGAGGAATCATGGTGACATGCTTATGAAGTCAAATTACCCATGGACACTAGACTAGGCTTCAAGAGGCTAAATCAGCAATTTTATCCTGATGGAAATGGACAGTCTTTTAGTTCACCCGTGCACATGATGGTTTTGTGGTGAGACATGCTTGACATCAAGCACAGGGCAGGGTCCAGGAGCTGTCTGGCAGCCCCATTGTCATCCTCTGAAAATCCAACCAGAAGAGTATGCCACCAGTGTCAGGGACCAAGCATGCTGAAATAGTTATTTATTTATTTATCTGCATCCCTGTGTTTCCAGGCCTTCCCTCTACCCCTTGTCACTAAATATGGGAACATCTGTGCAGTCCTCACACAGTGATTGCCATCCGAGGTTTATACCCTTTCCCTTGGTCAGAACATATAGGGTTTTCCAGAGCTTCTGTTTCCTGATGCTTCCAGTATTAGACTCTGGATTAGCATCCGAGTGATTAAAAGCTATCAGACTTGTAAAACCAGCAGATTTGAGAACTCATCTCTAGGGGAAGGGAAAAAGGTTAAATATGGTACTGAATGTGTTCAAAAGGTGTAGAAATGCTCTGTAGTTTTTTTTAGGTTTTAAAACAAGAAACTGCAGAATAAATTCTAGAATACATGCATACATACATAAATGACTACTATCTAAAACACCATCTTTGTCTTCCAGTCACAGTTGGCAGCGTGGAAATCCTTAACTATTCTTTAATACTCCCATATAAACCTTCCTGTGTACACTGTCTTTTGCACCATCTTTCCTCTCTTACACCTGCAGGCAGGCAGTCTCACAGCAAGGTGCAAACCAAAGTGGAGTGGGCATGGCTATGGATATGGTCATCTAGACCTATATACGGTAATTTTTATCTGTGGAAAGTATTTGAAATCATGTGTTTCTGGACTGGTTGTACTGCAAAACAGGGTCAGACCTCAGTAGAACAGAGTCTGCCACATCTTCGTCTGGTATCTCTTGTGCTCCCGGTGCTTGTCGGATCCAGGCTGTGTGTCTCAGCCCTGCACCTTCCCACAGTCAGCAAAGTAAGAGGGAGACAGCACTCGCATGGGGTCTTCACACCCTCACCTCAGGTATCCACAACTATTGGCATTTGGAAGCCAGCAATCACTGAACAAGCCATAGACCCTTTTCCACAATCATTCATATTTTTTACTTGTACCTTCCTGTTTACACTGCTTAGGTTGCACAGCCTTAAGAATTTTCACCACATGCGTATCCTAAAACTGACAAGAGAGAGGTCTCTGGTGAAGCTTCTGAGTTTGTCCCCTTGTTTGAAGCATCTCACACACAAACTAGGCAACCCTTTCTTCACACTGTTTTGGGCAGAGGTGTGAAAGTTTGTGTACCATTTCTTTTGACAAAAGTAGAACTTCTACACATCATTAGCTGCATTTTCTTCATTCTTCTTTTCTTTCTTTCTTTTTTCTTTCCCAGATTTCTGGGATTCCTCCTTAAACCACAGAAGAGAAGAGCTATCCCACCATGCAAAAGACTCTACTTTCATCACTGCCCAGGCAGATAGTTTAAGATCTACCCAGTGTTTTGCAAGCAGCACAAACCACTGCTCATGTGAAATTGAGCTGTCAATAGGAAATGACAGGCTGTGGTTCGTGAATCCTATTTTTATAGAAGAGTGCAGTAGTCCTTTTCCTCTAGATGTACGTCCTCCTAAAAGCCATGCGGTGAGCTCTGATCTCCCCTCTGCCACCACGCTTGCTGAAAGGAGGTCTCCCCGCCGCCCCCCTCCACCTCCACCTCTTGTTCAGAAGCGTTCTCTGAAGCTCTCGCAGGATCCCATGACCGCCTGTGAAGAAAATGAGCTGCATCTTCAGCCACTAGGAAAGAGCATCAAGGAGATGAAAATTGAGGGCGGTGGCAATAAAGAAAAAGAAGGGAAGCAGAGCTGCCCAGGCAGTGAGCCCTCGGCAGTGAGCCCCAAGAAGGGCTCCCAGCCCTCTGTCCCTCCACGGAGGCGGCTGTGTGAGAGGACCTCAGAGGAGAGCTGCATGGGTAAACCTGGAAGTTGTGAAAGACTGAAAGGGGAACAGACAGAAGAAAAACAACATGCAAGTACAGACAGCAAAGAGAAAAGCTCACTGCCCAAAAGGACTGTAGAAATGCCTGGGGAGGTTCCCAAAAGGGCTGTATCACAGTTTCAGGAGACAAAGCCCAGACCTACAGAGAAGAAGGAGGACATGCCTGAGATACGAAGCAATTCCACTGAGAAAGGAAAGTCACCTCCTATCCCACCACCAAGAAGGAAGCGGCTTTCCCAGGTACCAAAGATCCCCAGCTCCTGCCAGTTAAAGCCAACAACAGTAGCAGAGACAACCACAGCCGTGGCGCTGGCTTTGTGCAAGGGCAGCTCAGCTACAGTGGCGGGTGGTGCCACTTGCACACACAGCAAGACCAAACGAGGACATGGCCACAAATCCACCAGCTCAGCTGAACTGAAAGGTTCGCACTCCTCCCTGGAAGGCCCAGGGAGCAGTGCCGTGGCTCAGGCATCAGCGTCCGAGCCAGACTCCTACTCCACTAGCAGCACAGAGGATGACCTGGAGGTGCTGAGTGGCTTGTCCAGTAAAAAGACACGCTCCATGATCTTGGACAAGGCCAAGAACAGGTTGTCCTTTGTGAACCTGTCCAACGTCTTCACAGTCTTTCTGTCTAGTGACAGGAAGCTGCAGAAGAAGATAGTGGAGCTGGCACAGGATAAGGATTCATACTTTGGCAACCTGGTGCGGGACTACAGAGTATACAGTTTGGAGATGATGGCAAAGCAGAGCTCTAGCACAGAGATGCTACAAGAAATCCGGATGATGATGACACAGCTGAAGAGTTACTTAGTGCAGAGCATGGAGTTGAAATCTCTGATAGACCCAGCCTCATACACTGAGGAACAGTTAGGTAGGTGATTGTGCTTTACTCACCCTTGGGCAGGATTTGGGAAAGTGAGGAGGGAGACAGGATTATGCAGACACAGGTTCTGCTCTACAGACCTGTAAACCATCTCTTAAAAGCTAAGGGAAGCGAATTGAAATCTACCCTGTGGTTGCCAACACTTGGAAGAGCAGGTCTAAATACTGGGAGAGCAATGAAGGGGGAAATCCTATTATGAATGTTTTAAATGAAAGAGCTTAAACAGAAGAGATGTGTGTTTGTGTGAGTGTGAGAGACATATATGTATATTTATTTGCATATGCATATACACATACAAATATGAGTGCGTGTGAGTGTGTGTATATGTGTACACACAGACAGGCACACACAGAACTGTGCTCACTGGAAACAAAAAACACCGAATTCCCCCCGCACAGCTGTGCTCCCTATGGCCTTCCATGTCCACTGCCCCACGCTCTGCAGAGAGGATGGAGAACCCCCTGCATGTGGCAGCCAGATCAGGGGTTAATCACTGTCTCACAAGGAGGGACAAGACTATGATCATTTTGAGTGGCAGGTTGTAGGAACCACTTGATCCCGCTGTGTGCTCCTCAGAGCTCAGAGGTGTGGAAGACTTGCCTGCTTTGTGCAGGCTCCCAAATGCAGCATTCACCTTACTTTGCCACAGACATAGTTTCTCTTTGGGGAGGAAAAAATAGCAGTTTGGGCTGTTTACAGATTTTGTTGCTTCTCATTCAATATTCTGTGAGGAAGTAATGTGCTACTTCCCTCCTTGCTAAGAAATGGACTGGCCTGTTTAATGTACACGCATGAGGGGATATACAAGGAGCTGTAGTATTTTTTACCCCTGTCAAAGATGTACAGCCAGAGAAAGCATGCATACATGCACTCACATGCTCTTTTGACTTAAAATCATTTTCCTGAAGACCTGAGAGCTGATGCAGAGCTGTTTATTTGATTCCCCAGTTGGCTTAAAGCAAGCTGGGAACTGGAAGACCCCCGACACAGAACATGGCCAACCACATAAGATTCAAGGGGATCCTGCAGCTCCAGTATTAGGTGGGACCCAGTGAAGTGGTGAGCCAGGACTCAGAGACACTCAGCTGTCAGTCTCAGCAGGCCCTGGTGACTTCTTTTTCCCCCAGCAAAGGCTTCACGTCATCCTGCAGTGTCCCCAGCAGAACAGACCTGCTGCCTGCCCCTTGTCATGGCCAGGAGAGGGGAACTACACTTTCACTTCTCATGCACCTCATGCACCACCTGCAATTTTTGTCCCTGAGGCAGACAGAGGGTGTCAGCACAGAGACCTCTGTCTTGAATCTTGATTAGGGAAGGTGGAGGAGGCAGAAAGAAGAAGTGTCCTTGTTCTGCTTGGCAGAGCTGCATGTGTGCAAGGATTCCCCCACCTTCACGCAGACATGGCTGGTTAGACCTAGCCCTGTTCACTGGCAGTTCCTGAAAAGGATGTTACAGCTCAGTCAGCCCAGCAGGAGGACTGTCTTCTCCCGGGGAGAGCCAGGCTTCCCACTATTTGAATTTATCCTGCTTCAGGTTGATCGATTCTCTGGATTCTTTAAAACACTTGCATTTTGTATGCGTATATGTTATTGCCTTCTGTTTCATTCCCCACTGACTGAGTGGATGAACTGTTTTGCCAGTGACCTTTTTGCCTCAGTGCAGGTATGATAAGATGATCCCTTGCAGTCCCTCTAGCTCTGCTTCTGGTTTCCAGGAGTCAGATGACAGACTTTCTCACAGTCTTTCATGCTTCCTTTAATGCTCAGCCCACAGAGACTATTTCCTCATCCACAGGTGGCGTAAGAGGTGGCTTACATATCAGTAAGTTAAAGTCACTTGAGCAGTAAGGGTGAGAAACTTCTGACCAGACTTTGGTGTCTGCCTCTGAGCTGGTGGCCATAGCTCCTTTCCAGTCACTGTGGAGAAAGGGGCTCTTTAAGGATGCAGTTGATTTTGTCCCGAAGTGAGTATCTCAAACCAGGTCAGCAGGAGATGCCAAAAGGGACATGAGGTGAATCCCACCTGGAAATCTGTAAGCTGTGAAAAGAAGCAAGGAGGTAAGGCTCTCCTTACCTCCCTCCAGAGCAGGTGAGGTTCCTTACCTCCCTCCAGAGTTGGCTTTCCTGCTGCCTGACAGTGCCATGCTGGTCAGCTCAGAGTCAGACAAAGGCAGCAGGGGCTGCTGGTAGCCGTGGCAGGGATTTCTCAGTGGCAGGGACTTCTCAGGCTGTTGGTAATGAAACTTCTACTTTCTGGAGTGCATTTTCTGTTGCCTGCTCACAGCTATGCAGTAGTGCAGGAGTAACCAACCACATGCTTTCTTAAGAGTTGTACTTGCACCTGTACTACTATGTTGATCATTTATCACAGAATTTTGTGTTCTCCCTTCTCTGTGCAGAAGTGATAGCTGAGACAGCTTTGTACAAGTGTGTCCTGAAACCTTTAAAAGAAGCCATTGATTCTTACTTGAAAGAAATCCACAACGGAGACGGATCTTTACAGCAGCTAAAAGAGAACCAACTTGTGATACAAAACACAACTACCACTGATCTAGGCATCACGACCAGTGTGCCTGAAACTGTTGTGCTGGAAAAGATCCTTCACAAGTTCACAACCATGCACAAGGCCTACTCCCCAGAAAAGAAGATTGCCATCCTGCTGAAGTCCTGCAAACTCATCTATGACTCCATGGCTCAGGGAAACCCAGGTACAGCACTCCTACTGCAATGGTGTCCCTCACTGGTCCTTCTTCATGTATCAATGGAACAGGGTTTATGATGACAGTGGTAATATTCAGATTGGAGGTAACAGTGGTGGTTGGTGTGTCTGGTATCAGCTGAGCACAGGCTGTGTTCAGAATAGGCTAGGTAGCGACTATAAAGTTCTCTGCACTAATAACAACTATAAGAAGTTACCTGGCTAACTTGAAGTTCCAGAACTCAAAAAAACCTGCGTTATCTGTGACTGTTTTATGGGTAATGCCTTTTTGCACCGGTACTTACACAACTCTCCATAAGTCCTCAGAGTTCTGTCACAGCTTGTAGCAGCTTAATGGTAAATTCTAGGAATGGGTCTTTGATAAGAGTATCCTGATTTGGCCTTTACAAAGGCCAATTTTTTCCTAAATTGAGGGAGAGATGCAGAATGCTAGTACTGTTTGTGATCGATTCCTGATGATCCAGTAAATTCCAACAGCCACTACTACTCTTCTTTGGTGTGAGGAAGTATGTGCTCTGAGTATATATATAACTTGGGCCTCAGGTCAGCCACTCAATGTACACATCAAGCCCTTGGCCTGCAGGTAGGATGCACTTTTGCAGACAGACCAGGAAGCCCCTTCTTTTAGGAATCTGCCTTGCCAGTTTAAGAGCTTTCTTTGCATATGGGTGAGCTGATGTCCAGCCATGCATAAATTTGGAGAGAAGCCAGATATTAATTTGGAATAAACTGATGTTCTTCAAGAGCTTACAATCTCCAAAAGTACTTTTAGCTGTTCTGCTATATTTTATACTGACAATGGCTTTGGAGCACTCACAGAAGAATTGTTGTGTCCCTTCTGAGCCTCACCTCAGGGTCATCCCTGGGGATGCAGGGGAATGCATCAAGGGTCAATGACCAGTCTAGACACATTATCAGCAGAGCAAGAAGCCACCCCAAGGCTGAGCCTAAGCTGCAGTGTAGATCAGACCTCTGACTGTCTTCAAGACTGTGAGAGTTGGAGTTGTTCATCCTGGACAAAAGGAGACTCTGGGGACACCTTATAGCAGCTTTCCAGTATCTGAAGGGGGGGGCTACAAAAAATCTGGAGAGGAACTTTTTATGAGCTCATGTAGGGATAGAACAAGGGATAATGGTTTCAAACTGGAAGAGGGTAGATTTAGATTTGATAACAAAAGGAAACTTTTCACTATAAAAGTGCTGGGACAGACACAGGTTGCGTAGGGATGTTGTGGAGGCCCCAGCCCTAGAAATGTTCAAGACCATGCTGGATGGGGCTCTTAGCAATATGGTCTAGGGGGAGATGTTCCTGCCCATGGTAGGTGGGGAGCAACTAGACGATCTTTAAGGTTCCTTCCAACCCAAACCATTTTATGATTCTATTACAAGAAGATTTGGACACATGTAGGGGAATTTGCTGTAACTTTTTAAAGACAGTTGTGTTAAGTTTGAGAGGAAATTTGGTATAGATCAAAGACTCGCATACCTCATTAAAAGCCACATAGGAGACGTGGTCTCCTTCAAGTGCTGGTGGTACTTACATATCTGTCACATCTTGGTTTTCTCAGGGCTGGAATTTCTCTGATGCAGGAAATGCCATTGTGTCATTTTATGTAACAGAAATTAGGGGTCAGGGAAATAATTCAAAAAAACCCTGCATGCTTTAGAAAATTTGCACTCATGAAATCAGAGAATTTCATTGTGGTTTGCTCTGCTAACCAAACAGCTTCATTTCAGCCAGCTCAGCTGTTTTCTCATGTTGAGCACTGCTACAAGCGGGGTGTAGGTCGGAAGCTGACTTCACCCCTGCACATCCAGTTCCTGCTCCAGGATATCTGATCAGTGATGCATATCAGGGACCGGTCAGAAGGAAACTGGCCTGGCATTAAGGAAATGTACCACAATGGAGTCAGACCACAAAGAGTTTAAGGGGAGGAGAAAGCTATAGTCTAACTCCCAGAATACCACAGACTCAGAGAGAAATTGAAGGAAACACCTTGTAAGCCCACTTAGAAGTGAAATGTGTGAAACTTTTTCAGCAGGATGAACTGCCCCCAGATCACTTTGATTTTTCCACCCGAGAAGACAAACATTCACGTAACTGAACTATCTTTCTGACAGGGAATTCCTGGCTTGCAGTGTGCAGAAGAGCGAGCTGCGGGCTGCTCAGAGCAGATTTCAGGTCATAGGAATTCTCTTGCTCTCTGCCCATCCTGAGAGCAGCTGCCCAGGGCCCCTTTTGCTTTTTCAGCCAGCCCTGAGGCAGCGCAGTGCTCTTCTCACAGGAAGAGCAGAGGCCATGCTCGGCTTCCTGTGCAATGGTCTGTTTTTCTTTTAGCTCCTTTTACTCACTGCTGAATTACAGAGTTCTCTTCCAAGATCAGAGCAGGTGGAAGTCAAAACTAACCATTCCCTCTGCCACAGGGCCAAAATCAGTCTGCCTCTGTCAGAAAAATTATCTGTTCAGTAATGTGATAACTAATTATGTTGTCTTGTTTAATTTGTAATTTGGTGAATCAGGCCAGCCTCACTTTAGGCTGACTGTAGGATGGGCTGCTCTGAGAACATGGTTTCGTATCTCAAAGCAAAGTGCAAATGCCACCAAATCAAGCACACATATTTGCTTTCAGACCCGTATGAGAACACAAGTTTTTTAACATTTGGAACCCATGTACAGCAGTCCACGTTTGGCACGGGTGTCCCAACAGGTACCAAGTTTTTTTTAAAACTATGGTTAGGCTTACTCAGGAACATCTATGTCTGTGGTACTGCCCATCTTTGTACTGATGAAAGAATCCTGAAACTTTTAAGTCATCCTTGACTGACTCGATGTATATCAGGCTAACTTAAGAAAGGAGGAGTTCTCTGGTTTAATTGCAATTCATAGTACGTGACAAAATCTGCCTGAAAAATTGTCTGTGGTTGAGCCCTCTGAAACTTAGACTATCTACTGAATGGGTCAGATCCTTGGCTGGTTTAAAGTAACATTTATTCCCCAAGTTGAAGACAATCAACTAATGGATCTGATTCATCACAAGGAATCAGGAAAGCAAGTTCATGATCTCTGTCAATAACACCTTTCTCCCAACAGACTTCTGGGTACAACTACAAGATACAGAGCTACGTTGAAGTAGGACTCATCTACAGCTAAATCTAGATGTGGGTGGTCACAGATGGGTAGCGTGTCTAGCTTCTCATTATAGGCAACAGAAACTTAGTCAATGGAGTTCAGTTGATTCATCTGGCTCAATGTAGATGTCTGCTTTAGGGTGAGATGACTCATGACAAACTCCACTGATGATATTGGTTAGTTCATCAGTGGCTATGAAAGGAGTTTAGGGGTACTGGTCAGATGTTCACATGTACAGTCTAAGCAGTGGTATTAGTAAGTGAATCCTCCCCAAAGGGACAGTTAAGCTAACATTACAGTATCTCACTGAGCTTTTCCAAGTTTTGTGCAAATTTCAATCACAGAAACATATGCCTCCAAGAATGTAACCTACAGTGTAAAAATATGTAACCTGTCTGCTAAAAATACTAGGGAGTAGTTAGTAATAATAAGAGTGGAAAAATAAGAACTTGGAAACCCACCTCATCCCCCCACAATCTGGCTGATATTTTTTCCTCTGTGGACTAGAAAAAGTAAGAGGCAACACTCACAGGGAGCTGAGCTGTAAGCTCCCAAATCTGACTGCTCCCACATACGGAAGGCATCCTCGATACCCACAGGGAGAGCTGAGCACGTAACTGCTTTGTGTAGAAGCACTTCAATCTTATTAGAAAAAAACGTATATTATTTCAGAGATGCCTTTACTCATACAAAATCATAGTCAAAGGCATATTGTGTAGTAGGAGTAGGATGAGAATGTCTGCTTTTCGCTCTGTCAAAATCACAAGTGACACTTGTGGAGTGATAAATGAGACGCAAATCGGCAATATATATGTGCGCACTGTCAACAGTGAGCCTTGAGCTCCCAGCCTTGTGCTAGCTGGGAGCTGCCACTCTGTGGAAGAGAACTGATGGAAAAGCAAAAATAGAGGGGCAGTAGGCATTGGTTTATGAAGAAATACTGCATGGGACAAACAAGCCAAATTTGGTCAGTCATGAGCAGGGCAGGGCAGGCATGGAAAGGCTCTAAAGCTTAAGTTGGAAGTTTGAAAGATGGGGAGACTGCTTTCTTAGGAGATTCAAGAAGAATGAACAGAGGGACTATTTTCATACTGCAACAAGCTTCATTTTTGGAGTATCTTTGAATTGCACAGGGAGCCTGACTATATAGTTCAAAACCAGTGATGGAGGTGGCTCGGTGACTGGCCCTAAACCACCCAATTTAACAATTTCTATTGCATAGTTTTGCATGACTAATCAGTTTGCTTTTGGAAAAAGAGAAAATGGTAGGACGAAAAAGAGCACAAATAGGATCTATATGCTGTTGGAATCTTTCTCTTCCCTAGTTTTTAAGACGAAGTTTGTCATCCCCTATAGAATTGAGCAGCCAGGAAATTAAGCAGCTGCCTCAATGCGCTCCTGTATGGCCCTGCAGTTGACAAAGGCATGGACAAGAAGCAGTGTGCCTTCAGTGGGATAACTGAGCTTGTGAAAATGAGACCGGCCTCAAATACCTCAGCAGCCAGTTTAGAACCAATGCTAGAAGCTTCTAAAACTAAATCAGAGAAATCCCACCACACTGCTCATTATCACATCTCACTCCTGAGAAGGAAAATAAAGCTATACATCATTGTTTTGCCTTGTTATCTTTAGGAAGAGAATATCTATATTTAAATTGCTATCAATGAGAGCCAATGGACTAGACATTATACCTTTTTTTCTGGCTAACACAATTTCTACATCTGAATTAAAAAGCCATTCAAATTTTTCAAGGGGAACAAATCTCTCTGATCTGTAATACATGTTTTTGAAATGGATTCATGCTGTCTGAATGTGTTAGCTCTCTTAATTCAACTATAGCATAAATCAAATCTTGCTGAAGCAGTATAGGATAGACAAGAGAGCAAAATGCTAGTGAGTGGAAGGATGGTCACAATCTTTTCTTATGATCTTGAAATAATCTCAGTTAACTTTTCTGTACCTCAGATTTCCTAGCTCTAATATGAGGCTAAAATTCATATTTCCTGGAGACCTGCTGCTAAACATCATGCCAGTGTTTGTAAAATATTAGAACAAGATCCCGAACGTCACTACTGTCTGCTGATTGTCAGAATATACATGGAGGGAAAAGAAATACATGAACATGTTAAAATAGGCTGTAATTTCTTTATGGAGGCTTGGGCAGAATGCCAGTTGCCTTAAATCATGTATTTAATTAATACCCATTCTATTCAAGCGGTGCATGCCATCCAGGAGCTGACGTAGTATTTGCTTTGCTATAAACATAATAGGATGAGTTTGTGGCAGAAGAGAAGGCTTATTTTAAGCTTCTTATGGATATTTATGAAATAAATGATTCCTGATCCTGCAGGGAAGAGGAGGAAATCGAGCGAGCAAGTCGTATCTGGAGTAGGGCAACACCACCTTGAACAAGAAAGCTTAGTCCCAGTGTCACTGGGACCACTGGCTGGGTCAGAGCTAGATTTTGCTCTGTCAGCTGCAAACATACCCCTCTGTGAGGGACCACACGTGGAGCTAGACAAGCAGGTCTGGGAGCTTGGCTCTGGCCCAGATTGAAAGTGGAGCTGAGGAGGCAGCAGCCTGAGGAGAACATCCCTGCTGTAACCCTCAAATGGACCGTGGTTAGTGCCCTGCTGCCTTTCATGGCACATGGGTTGCAGGACACTGAGCAGCGCCAACTCAGGTGTCTTGGTTTACAGGCATTGTTCCATTTATCTTTGTGCCTCCTGTTTCTGGACATATTTGAGTTGCTGATATAATAATGAATAATAGGTGCCCTATTATTCCCATGGGCAGACTGAAATACAGGGCATCTCAGGGCCATACTTGGTCTTCCGACTGTATGTTTATAGGCACAATATACCATGCCTGAACTGCCCTAGGCAGCACTGGAGGTTTGTGGCAACACATGGAGTCAGAGCTAGATCCTTGATAATTAAATTTGCTTTTCTTTTGTTGACACCTACAGCTCCTGATGACTTCAGCTTTAGGTACAGTATTCAAGAAGCAGGCTTCATCTTCCCACAAGTGGATTAAAATGATGTCTAGTAATTTATGCAGGTTATGAACACACAGTGTATGGAGAATGATAACTCTTTTCATTACTGCAGTCAGACATCCCTATCCTGAGTTTATTAATCAGAAAGAAACTGCATATCAGATTGTTGTATTTAAGCCATATAAACAGCCAGGAGTCCAATAGTATTTCTATGAAATCTTGAAGTTGAGAAAAGTTTATGACAAAGGCTGGTGGGCAGAGCAGCTAAATCAGCTTACAGAAATGAGATAGGCAGCAATGAAAAGTAATTGGCTCCATGCCTGCTTCTCAGCCAATAAAAAAGAAATAGACTCTGTAGCAGTTCTCGAAAAGTGTCCTCCAACTTTCATTTCAGTCGACACTGGAAGTTGATGTCTGGGGAGTGGAACTGTTTAGTTCCAAGTTGCTGTTTCCACTCTGCATTGGCTGGTCAGTCTGTTCCTGGCTGGTGATCTCTTTCAGTGACATTTTATTTTTCTAAAAAAAACAGCATTTTTTTTTCCTGTGGATAGGAATTCTTTTTGTGAAGTAGCAACTTTCTTGGATGCCCTAGAAGACACGATATAGATTGCTCATTAAAAACAAGTGGTAAGGAAGAGAAAATTCTGCTATTGGTGTTGTACTGTAAATCCCTTGGCTTTCAGGAAATCAGAAGCATCCAATCCATGCTACTGGTGAGTAACTACTACAGCATAAAGAAAAAATTTGTGAAGAGGGAAAAAATGAACCTAGCAAACTCTTTGGTACTTCATCTTCCTTTACACCAGTTTTATTCAGAACTAACTCTATTGGCATGTAGTTATTCAGGTTAAAAGGAGAACAGGGTATTTCTCTGTGCAGTTTTTCTACTACATTTTCACATCTCTGTTGTGTCATCCTTTTTTGTTAGATAATACTGAATAGGTATAATGCTAAGCTGCTTATATTAAGATAATATATGTGACAGTAATGAATTGTTCTCTTCACAGAGCTGAAGCTTTCACAGAAACATAAACTAAGGCAGCAACAGACAAGCAAAATATCCATCCAGATGTTAATGAAACAATACAGTCCTTTTATAGTTGGGCTGAAGACCTAAGGCTGTGTCATTTAGCTAAAGGCAGACATAATAAAGCAAACAGAATTGAAGGCATTAATCCAGCTTTCATTAAATAGTTTGTCTATATGTTGCATGTGTGGACTCTGTTAGAAACAGCCTGAATTACAGCCCTGACAATCTCTCACGCTCCAACACTTTGTTTTAACTGAATCAACTCTCTGGTCACTAGATACATTACTGGGCTTATTTTAAAGCCACAATTTTTATTTTAATCAGAGGCTAATCTCATGTTTATTTGAGGCTTCAGAAGAATATCTTCCCTCGCCAGTGGAGAATCTGTGTCAGCTGTGAATGACAAAAAAGGAAAGGTGACTCATGGCAAAGATTTGAAATAAGTCAGTAGGAACATTTGAGAAATAGGAATTTATTCCCTACCATGGAAGGGCATGTGGACTACAGGCCAAAAATGGAAAGGGCATAATTTCACTGAAGCTACATTAAGGGTAGCTCTGACTCTTTGAGGTGAGGAAAACAGTTCTCAGGTGAGACACACAGAACCCATGAAGCCAATACATCCAAGTGCTCAGGTGAAGAAAACTGCCCACATCTGAAGGAGGACATTCAGAAAGAAAAAGAAAACAACATGGGCTTAGGTTAAGAGGAATGGTCAACTCTGAATGTTGGGAAGATAGGCCTATTAAGCAACTTGTTATTATGGGTTGGTCGTGATAAGTTTATGACATGGTGGAAAGCAAAAGTGTCTTTCAAATAAGAAAAGCTATCGTTGTGTTCTTCATGGTTTATGCAGCAAAGCTTGGTATTCTGAAGTAGAGTATTGGTAGAGTTGGTATTCTAAGTAGTAATTATTTATAATGATGGCTTAACGTGTGCTTTTTTGTCCTCAGAGATCTTAAAGGGCTCATACAAATTACCTATAAGATAACTTTGTTTACTTTGTTGATATGAATGTTTTAAGCACAGGAAATCTTGAGCCCATGAGCATATGTTCGTGTAGCACCTGCTGCACACCAAGTCCAAAAACCAGTCTAAGTTCAATATGAAAGCCTTTTTCTTTTCTTAGCTAGACACCATGGCTGGAAAGATGCTTCCTCTTAAATCCTAGCTTTTAGGAGGGTGTTTTAATTAGGAACATGTAGTGCAATATTTTGCCTACTGAAGGAACATAAACACAGAAGCCCTCAGTCCTAAAAAACACCGTCTCAAATTCCATTTTCTGCTCTTTAGTCCCCCCCCACAATGAACCTAAGAGAATAAATACCCCTAACACATGTAGACAAATTTGCTGCTAATATTGCAAACCTGAACTGCAGTCTTGATGGCAGTGTCAAATCAGAGTAGTAATTTATCTATTATCCATGAATTTTAAACTTCCCTTTCTTCAGTTAATAAGAATGGCAGAAATGGGGCTCACTAAAAACCTTCACACTCATATTTTGGGCCTGAAGTAAGTGTATTTACTTGTTAAGTGAACTAGCTTTCCCTTTTCCAGCATTTTTTCTTTGCTGGTGCTTTCCAGCTTTAACTCTTCAGGTAACGTAAGCTAAAGTCTGCAAAGGACATGCTGGGTGAGAAGATGTCACTGTTGTGTAAGAACATGTCTTTGTGGCAAGTGTTTTGGGACCACTCTGTGTTTCTCTTTGCTCAGGGAAGCTGTATGGTGCAGATGACTTCCTCCCCGTGCTCATGTATGTGCTGGCCCGCAGCAACTTGACTGAAGTCCTTCTGAATGTGGAGTATATGATGGAGCTCATGGACCCTGCTCTGCAGCTAGGGGAAGGTAGAGTACAGTGTTTGCTCCTGGGATATCAACTTTGGAAATCACTATTTACCTGGCTTCAGTGTTTGTGAAAGTGAGGCAGCAAGGCTCTGGCTGGACTTTGTGGATAAGCTTTGGCCAGGCTTTTCAAATCTGAGACTCTAAAACTGTTGCCAAACACTTCAACTGCTTATAGTAGTGCAGTGCCCTTAGACACCAGCTAGAAAGGCAAGGGCCCAGCATAAATGAGACCACAGTTGCTGGATTAGGAACCTAAACAGAGACACCTAGTGTTCCTTGGTCCAAAAGCTGAAAAGTTAAAAGGTCTTCACCTAAAATTAAACTGCTGCTGCAATCCATTGTGCAGATACTTTTATTTATTCCAATGAGAAAAGAGAACATTTCTGAAACTGCATTGTATGCCTGGGGCCACACATCATTCTTATGGTCACTCCACTCTTAAATTTGAGTGACCTCTTTGACTATTTTCTCTGGCTGAGTATCATAGTGAGACAGAGAAGAAAAAGTTGGGAATGTTGGGCTTGCATGTGAATATAGATTTCTGCTATTAAAGGAATAAATGCTTCAGGGAACTGTGGGCTTTTAGCTTCTTAAATATAGCTTGGGAGGCAAATGCTACTAGCAGTGAGAGGGTGATGCACTCTGAATTAGGAACACAGATTATTTTTCAGAGTAGTCACTAAACCAATAAATTGGGGGTTATTTTAGAATTTTTGTTTTCTTCTTTGGTAAGTGCTGGGGTTCTAGAAAGGAGTATTGGATAAACAATAGCATACTAATTTTATATATATTAAATGGAGGTATAAGTCTGTAGTTAAGAGCATGTCATCCCAGCAGAGTGCAGAGGTAGGCAAAAGTAAATGTTAACAGAATGACCACTAGCAACACAATCATATAAGTAAGGCATTTCTGCACAAGCTAATTTTCCTGCTGCAAAGAACTCTTAGCAGAAGAAAGTGTTGTCCTAACCACAGCATGTTGCTGACATAACTAAGCTGGTTTTGGTGACTACGCTGCCGATATGTTCTTCATTTCAAAAGCACACAGTTCCAGGCTGGTTACTGAAGTCAGCTGGGTCGGGGAGCTCAGGCTATTGAAGGCAAAGCCGGCTGGAAGTTGTCTTCAGTCAAAGATGCCAAGACTCTGTGAAACGTGTACTACAGTCAAAATTTTATGAGGGAGTTCCAGATCAAGGTGGCTGAATAACCACTTCAGAAAGGAGACTGGCAATAAATGCAGATAGAGGGAATGGAAAAAAAAAGAATGTCTCAGTGAAGATAGCTCTGAGATTACAAAACACAGGGCTAAAATGGGAACTAGCGAAAAATCAACTTAAGCTAGGCCTTTCAAAATTAAATGGGAAAAGGTGATACAGAAATGAAAGGAAAGAGAGGAAAGCAGAAGTGAGGAAACTGTAAAATTATTTCAGGTCAATATATGACAACATTAATGTTGATTACTGGGGCAAAGGCAATGACAGGTGATGGAGAATGATGATGTGGAAATGAAGATACTGGAAAGTGGAAGAAAAATGAATTCTTAAAGAAGATATAATGAATTCTTGTCATGGGGGACTGGGAGATCTTCCTTCCTGGCTTCTGAGGGAAGGGATACACCGGGTCACAGCTCCCATCACAGGCACACTTGACTCCACAACAGCAGGAGAAATACTGAATGACAGATGAGGGAGTTAATAACTCTATGTAAGAGGAGAAAACTGGCACTTGTAGGTTTATTAGCCTGTTCTTAGAAGCACTTTGTGGGAGACAGCAATGAAAAAGAGAGCACTCTTGCTGTATTTAGACCTACCTAGTTATGGGACATTCTTCATTGGATACACCTCAGTATGCAAAGTCAAATGTCAGTGTCTTGTCTTTGTCTGTTCTCTGCTACACCAAACTTTAACAGTGTTCTAAAAATACTTCTCTTAAACAAAATACTGTGTTAGCCACCACATACGCAACTAGCCACAGTGACTGTGGAACTCATCAGAACCTAAGGGCTATGGGCTGGTGCAAGGTTTTGGTGATGTGAAAGTGCCATCTAGAGGCAATTGCAATTATTATAACGTCTGTTAAGAGCAGGAAGCTCCACACAGCTGATAGGCAATTTTTATTTTTGCCTGTCTTCCCGGCCCCTGGGGTGAGGGCATCACACAGGGGCTGGGGTGTTGGGCCCATGGGGTCAAAGCCTGGCCCCTCACCCCACTTCAGACCAGGCACGCTGCAGCCTGGAAGCCCAGGGACCTCTCCCCATCCCTGCTGCTGCTGGGGCAGCTCTGGGGGCTGACTCTTACCCTCTTTTCAGAGGAGACCCTGGCCCCAGCCTCCCACTTGTTGGTGGAGCTGAGCCCAGGAGGCACCTGGGGAAACGAGCACTTTTAATTAACCTGGTACTGTGGCTGTGCCCTGAGATGAGGCTGACCCACAACCAAAGCAATAGTTTTCCTCATATTCAACTCTGTACTCATATCAGGGTTTATTTTCATCTCTGTTGATGATGCTTGTTCTTATCGTGGTCCAGCTGCTTCCCTGGCTGCTGCATTATTTATTACTTCCCACAGCCAACACCTGGGAGTGTCTGAGGGAAAAGGACTGTCTGTGGGCTTTTACTGCTTTGTTCCCCGTTTCTCTGTTTTACCAAGACTTATCCCACAACTCTGAGAAGTCCAGATATTACTCTCAGCCAAGTAACTGGGCTTCCTTTCTACTCAATAGAGGTGGAAGGAGTAGAGGGCAACTTGTCCATGCAGGTCTGAGACACCCTTCAATGTTGCTGAGCCCACAGGGGACCCAGGCGCTAGAGGTTTCAGCAATGTAGCTGGAGTTGGAGGGGCTGAATCCAGGCCTTGTACTGTTCCTACAGAGCACACTATGATAGTTACTATTCCCTTGCATTATGGGAACCACGCAGGAGCCCAAATTACAGACCTGTTGCATTGGCCCTGTTAAGCACAACAAAAAGACGGCCATGCCCCAAAGAATAAGCCAGCTGTGTTCAAAGACATTGGTTTGGGTTGGTTTGTGAATGCTGCTTTTGTAATAGTTTACCTTCAGTCCATGTTTCACAGAATCACACAATCACACAATCACAGAATCACCTAGGTTGGAAGGGACCTTTTAAGATCATCTAGTCCAACCAATGTGGGGGGGAACAAAAAAAAACACAAAAAAAAACCACAAAAAAACCAACAACCATAAAGAACACACCACACCACCCAACACTAAGCCATATCCTTGAGCACCAAGTCAACTTCTCTCTTGAATACCTCCAGGGATGGTGCCTCAACCACCTCCCTGGGCAGCCCATTCCAATACCTAATAACCCTTTCAGTAAAGAAATATTTCCTAATATCTAGCCTGAACTTCCCCTGGCGCAACTTGAAGCCATTACCCCTTGTCCTATCATCTGTAACTTGGGAGAAGAGACCAACCCCCGCCTCTCTACAGCCTCCTTTCAGGTACTTGGAGAGAGCGATAAGGTCTCCCCTCAGTCTCCTCTTCCTCAGGCTGAATAACCCCAGCTCCCTCAGCAGCTCCTCATAAGATTTGTGTTCCAGATCCCTCACCAGCTTTGTTGCCCTTCTCTGGACCCGCTCCAGCACCTCAATGTCTTTCTTGTGGTAGGGGGCCCAAAACTGGACACAGTACTCGAGGTGGGGTCTCACCAGTGCCAAGTACAGGGGGATGATCACCTCTCGGGTCCTACTCACCACACTGTTCTTGATAAAGGCCAGGATGCTGTTGGCCTTCTTGGCCACCTGGGCACACTGCTGGCTCATGTTTCCTTTTAGGTCATCTTCAGCCTCAGCAGTCTGGGCAGTGACAACACTGTGAAGCAGGAGAACACTCTGGTCATTAGGTCTTGTTTCTCTTTAGCCAACTTCAAGGCTCAGACAGAGGGAGCGTTAGACAGCTGCCACTGCATGGGCATGAGCCAGCAGGATGGACATGGAAATGTATCTCCTGTGTAGGTGCGATGTTCATACAAGACATTCTCCCTTTGCAGGCTCTTATTATTTAACAACCACCTATGGAGCCCTGGAGCATATCAAGAACTATGATAAAATCACTGTCACGCGACAGCTGAGTGTGGAGGTGCAGGACTCCATTCACCGCTGGGAGCGACGGAGGACACTGAACAAGGCCCGGGCTTCCCGTTCATCAGTGCAGGTAGCTGGCATTGCTTCCTACGGGAAAAGCCTGGAAGACGAACATGGTCTCTCCATACTTTTTAATTTTTAATTTGTTAATTATTTTAAAACAAACTCAACCCACATCACTATTAAAAAAAAAAATAAGAGTACATACGTGCAAGATTTCCAAATCTTAAAACAAGTTCATTTGAAGTGTTACTAAATGCATTTTGAAATTTTGAAGTACCCTCATAACATTATAATTTTAAATATGATGGTAGAGGGATTTCATTGATCATTCTCAAAAAAGGTGTGCCAAGAATCATCACGGGGAGAGCTACAGCAGGAAGGCAGAGACCCGTATTCTCTGTGTCCTTAGGGGCCTGGGGAAGCCGTGTGCTAAGCTGAGGAGATGTGAGCAGACAACGCAGGGGCAGTTCCTAGGTGCATAAAGCTGTAGGAGGACTTGAGACATTCCAAGGACCAGTCAGCTAAGCATCTTCCAGAGTATGGCTTCTCCTGTCTGGCAAGGGAGAAGACCCAAGAACATTTGGCCGGCTTTGAAGCCCATGCTGTGTATGGCCCGGTAAAGACCTCCCCATACACCAGTGGGAGAGGGTCCCAGGAGGGATGGGTGCTCTGGGCCTCCAGCCATGGTGCGCTGGATGCAGGACCAGGCAGCGGGCATGCCCTGCCAGCCCCGTGTCCTGTGATCAACTTGTCATCCACAGGGAGGCAGCAAAGGCCCCCTTTCAAGTTCTCTAAAGCCTTCACATTGCAAAATTGAAAATTGTGACTGCCGAGGGGAAAGCCTCGGGAAAGTCTCCTGAAGGGGAAGACACAGTCCATATGGCCCTACGACTGCATGGACTTGAATACATTTCTCGTTCTCGTTCTCTATTGCAGTCAGAACAGCACCTGATGATCTCAGAACTTGTGAGTGGTGGATGGGTTACGTAAAATATCCATCCAGCCCCAAGTGCTGCTCTGAGCGTAGCTCATAGCAAGTACCTATCACAGAGCAGAATAGCAGAGCAAGCAAAAGCCACATTTCTCCAGAAGATTCCCACCACCTTCATGAGCAAAAAGGTTGGTTTCCATTCGTTCGAATGAGGGGTGATATCAGAGACATGCAAGCCCAGAGATAAACAAGAATGAGGTGAACACACCTTGCTGATGTGTTCAGCATGCCCCTGCACACCCCTCAGGCTGCCTTCATCACCTGCAATGAGATAATGAGACTCCATAAATGCAGTTTGGAAACCCCTACTCCACATATTTGGCAAATCTCACTTCTGCTGGAGTATCTGAGTATTTTCTGACCAAAATGGTGGGGAATTTTTTTGAACTTCACACATAAAAATTAAACATGCAGGTTCCCCTGTGGCCAAAAGCTCTCTAGATTCTGTTCCTCATAAGCTTGGCTAGAGGAAAGTCATAGAATATAGAATGGTTAGAGTTGGAAGAGACCTTAAAGGTCATCAAGTTCCAATCCCCCTGCTATAGGTAAGGACTCCTCCCACTAGAGCAGGTTGCTCAAAGCCTCATCCAGCCTGGCCTTGTTGTCATCCCAACAGTCATTACTGCCTGGAATGGGATACAAGTAGATTAGCCTCCTCAGCATAACTTGTTCTTCTGTTTCCTTAACTGATGGAAAGAAGTTCAGATGACAACCTGTTAAGGTGCTGTTTGAGTGACGGTGGAGTTACAACCGTCACTGCACTGCCAGCCCTTTCCTGTTTCTGTGAGGCAGGCAGTTTTTTGGCCAGATTGCTGAGGCTTCTGACTTGTTATTCTGGTCTGTTACTTCTTTGCTTCCTATTTCTTCAGGAACTGTAGAAAGGTGGGAGAAGGAACTGTTGCAGAGCTGCTCACTAAGGATGTTCACCAAAACAGAAATAAGCTTTCACTTACGTGTTTTTACAGGGCTAATTATTTGGTTAAGTGTTTATTAGTTTAAGCATGTGCTGATTCAGAGCTTGTTCATCAGAAGGGAGCAAGGATAGAATAACTAGGGCACTGGAGACTGACTGGAAGGCATTTGGGAATATTTTGGAGCTCTGGGGCTGCGTTCTACCTCTGTCAGTCTTAAATCAATGTGTTAACTGCAAGATCTATCCTCATGATTCTCTACAGGATTTCATCTCTATCTGCTTTCTGGAAATCGGTGGTCAGTCAAGGACACTTGCTTCCCGGAGTGATACCACAGCTGAGCAGCTGAGCCAGCAGTGTGCTGAAAAGTTTGAAGTCTCCCATCCCAAGGACTATGGACTCTTTGTTTATGTTGATGACCGGTGGTTGCGGCTGGACAAAGATGCCCTTCCTCACCACATCAAAGCCTCCCTGCTGAAGAGCGAAACCAAGAAAGATTTCCATTTTATTTATAAACCAATAGAGCATACAACCCCACCGATTCCGACTGTCAAAGAGTCAGATTTTCCCTAAGGGCTCTGATGCTCTGTTGTTGTATTTACTGTCATCCTGGAAGGGCTGGATAGTTTATCTCATGAGATACTCTGGTATCTGCAGATCTCAGAAGGTCTCTGGAGAGTGGCCTTTGACATAAGGCAGATGTGCTAATATAGATGTGTGAATTCAGAGCATTTCTCAGCAGAGTTCATTTGTAGAAATAAAAGGAGTGTTCAGGAGAACATTCATATTCTGGAAAACTTGAAGTATCAAACGTCAGAACCTCCCGCTGGCAACCAGCAACGTCACCAAATGTAAGTGGACAGTGGAGAAAAATCCAGAGGTCTTGCAGAAAAGCAGACATTTACTCCATAATAAATTGTGGCAGGTGTGAATCACCTCTGTGCGCAAGGCCTGTGAAAGGTCTGCACACACCTCAATCTGTTTGAAGGTAAGACAGCATTTCTGCCTTACAGCATCTGTTCACCCAGTTTGCATAAACTGAGTCGTCTGATGCACTCAGTGGCATAGGGCTGCCACCACTCCATCTCTGTCTTGCTGTCTGCAACATGACATTGCCTTTGACATCCATGTCATTCCAGACCATGCAAGATGACCCCGTACAGTCACTAAAAATATGTTTTCTGCCATCTGTTTGTCATTGAAATCAGGTAGCATTCTCATCATTGTATTTTTCTTAAATATTGAAAGTCTTCACCATCAGTTTTACATGGTGAAGGTCTTAATTGGTTGTATGATAGTGCCTGGTTAATTGAATATTTATTTCCATGTGTGATATGGTGCAATTATTTTAAAATAAGCATTTGTAAAGGATTTAATAATTTGAAAGTCAAAAAGAACTAGAATTAAATACCTGTTCCTTTTTACCTGGATGTCATTTTCTCTACTGTTTCCGTATCTACAAGTGACACCAGATTATTACTTTAATAAATTCAGGCTGTTACAGACAGAACTTGCAAATTCTCCTTCCTACCTCTGCTTTCAGTCATTCAGTCATTGCAAGCTTAAATTTCCCTGCAAACCTAAATTCCCACAGAATAGACTGAATCAATGCCAAAAAAAGCTTTCCACAAAATATGGAAACAGTTTTTCAGGACTGGATAATGGAAGCGTGAGCCTGAATTTCAAGACAGATCTATGTCTTTTGGGTGCCTTTGTTCCAGCAGTATTCCCACCACGAACACACGAGACAGGATGGTCTGCATGCAGGAGGCAAGCAAGCTCCACTGCAGTGACACAAACTTGGGATCAGGCCTAGGCTCCAAATAGAAAGAACGGGTTTTTTACCATGGGTTTTGTTCAAAGATTCTATTGTTTCCTCCTCTTAATGTTCAAAAAATAATTTTGACACGTTGGGCTAAGTTGCCCAAGGTCCCTGTCTTACTCTTGAACCTCCAAAGGCAAAATGGTATTGTGTGCAGCTGGTCATTCTCGCAGTCCTTGGGGCTTGAAATGCCTATGTCTACGTGCCCCAGCTGTAGTGTGGACTCGCCAAATCTGCATAGAGGAAACCAGTGCAGTGCCTCCACCAGCCTGGGCTGTGTACATGTCTTTTTAGGAGGGAAAACAACCAAGAATGAGGAACAGTGAGTAACAGCAATCTCGGTTTCGAGGACATCATGTGCAGAGCTTGCATCGTGTGACACCAGCACAGTGCTGAGTCCAAATTCATGGTTATTGCTGCTCATATGCAGCTGTCAGCACCTCTGCCTGGGCAGCATACCCAGAATGGCAGAGCAGAACCCCTACCTTGCACTGCCTCCTGCAAGGCAATGTGGTTCTGCTGGGAGCCCAGGCTGCTCTCAAGGTAGCACTCAGGATGCCATGCCCAAACATGAGATTCAGGTTTCCAGTTCTGATCTGCCCATCTCCATCTCCAGTGGGGTGCCCAATGACCAGGACGGGGGCTGTCCCTAGTGATCCCCGCTGTAGAAGTGGGATGTGCCCTCAGGGAGCCCCCATGGCCCCAGAGCTGCTGGCATCACTGTCCCAAGAGCAGTTTCCCCGTGTCCATCCTGCAGGCTGCCACAAGGACTTCAGCTCTCACCCTTTTGCCACCCTGCTCTGGATGTGATGTGCTGATGGCTCCGTGCAGCCCCTCACTAGGGGCTGGGTACAGGGCCCCTGGGCACTTTGGCTGTGAGGCAGCATGTCCGCACCCTGCTCTGCTCCTCAGCCCACCGCCATCCCCATCTGGCAGAAGCACTGCCAGCAAATCCCTGACTCACAGCACAGAGGCCAGTTGTTCTCTTTCCACCTCATCACTCATCACATGGGTCTCATCACTGATGCCCATATGTCCTGAGGGCTGATCTACTCCATGTTGGCCATATTGAGGACCGTCTTGTTTGTAATCCTTGGGGTTGGCAGCAGGACGGTCCAACCTCTGGGCAGCATCAATTGTGAACCTTCCTTTTTTCTGACATAACGTCCACACATACTCTCCAGATCCTCCATTTTGCACCCACTCTCCCAAAGGAGACACCCCCCACCTGCTTCTCATCTCCCTTCCCTACCAAAACCAGGGCCCAGACTAGCTTTCTGGCCCATCTCCCACTGGTCTCCTCATCCCCCCCTTGGTAGGACTGTAAGCCATGTACCCACCTTTCCTCCCACCACCTGTATATAGGCATTTCACTGCATAGGGTCCACATACGGCATGACTGGGGGTCCCCAGTGCCAGACCCAGAGATGGGGTGGGTTGTGTTACTAGCAGTTTAGTCCTGCCATGGATGCTGCAAGTTATTTTAAGCCTCAGGAGCAAAGATGCGTATGTCTGCCAAAGTCCTTGGCCTGATCAGGTTATCTTTATACTGTAACATTTACAGTTAATGAGCCTACAGTAATCTGATGAGGATAAGGCTAAAGTAGAAACATGCAAGGAAGGAAGCTAGGACTGATCTCCTGCTGGATATTTCTGGAGAGCAACTGGACTTTGCACTGGCCAGGGACAACCAACAGATTGATGAAGTGAATTGCTCCGTCCCCTCGCAGTGTCCTGGGACATCTGAGTCAGCAGCTGGACCTCGGCACAAGGGGAACTGTGGATTGTACGGCTGTTCAGGGGGGCACATGGAAACTGTGATAGTGCTAAATCACTACAGTCCAAACAGGCTCAGACTAAAATTTGCCAAAGCCTAGTCCCAAAATCAGATCCACAGGTTCCAGTTTTCAAAAAGTGTGGAGTACCAGCTAGATTTCTGTGGGCTTTTACAGTGGTTCTCAAATCGTATATTCAAAATTTCCCACTGATATAACAATTGCAAAGCTCCGATTTGATTTGCAAATTTTTTCCATGGCTCTCCCAAACTCAGAGAGATTATTGACAGTAATGCAAGTTCCCGTGCCTGGTGGCAAGCTGCCTGGAAGAAATTCCCTCTGCTGGGGCTCAGTTCAGAGCAGGGCTTTCTCAGGGCCTCTGGGGCACTTGGCCTCTGGTCACATTGCTCAACATGCATCTCTGGGGCACAGGCACTCGTCCAGAGCCCAACCATACCTCCCCCTTGTCAGGGAACAGAAGCTGGGAGATGAAACAAATGAGGGCATCCCGGAGGACCCATGACAGAGGTGGCTGCCACCTCTCCAGGCTCACAGCTCTGCAGTGGGACTCAAGCTCTGCCTGAATCATAGAACTGTAGAATGGTTAGAGTTGGAAGGGACCTTAATAAAGATCACTGAGTTCCAACCTTCACGGGCAGGGACACCTCCCACCAGACCAGGTTGCTCAAAGCCCCATCCAGCCTGGCCTTGAACACTCCCAGGGATGGGGCATCCACAACTTCCCCGGGCAACCCCTTCCAGTGTCTCACCACCCTCACGGTAAACAATTTCTTCCTAATGGCTAACCTATATCTCCCCTCTTCCAATTTAAAACCATTACCCTTGTCCTGTCACTCCACTTCCTGACAAAGAGTCCCTCTCCAGCTCTCCTGTAGGCTCCCTTCAGATACTGGAAGGCTGCAATAAAGTCCGGGCTGAAGAGCCCCAGCTCCCTCAGCCTGTCCTCATAGGAGAGGTGTTCCATCCATCTGATCATCTTGGTGGCCCTCCGCTGGACCTGTTCCAACAGGTCCGTGTCCTTTCTATATTGAGGACTCCAGAGCTGGACACAGTACTCCAGGTGGATTTCATGAGAACAGAGTAGAGGGGGAAAATCACCAGCCTGCCCTGCTGCCTTGCAGGAACAGCCTGTATGGAAGAAAAGTGCTGTTTTTTTGGTGACCCAGGCAAAGCTCTGAGTCCCCAGCATGGAGACTGTTTAAGAGGTTCAGCATCTCTCTCTCTCTCTCTCTGCAGTGTGGTGCCCAGGGTCCTGTGTTGCTTTGGGCTGGTATCTGACTTTTCAGGTAATTAAAGAAAAAAAAATCAAACATGGGAATGAAATGGGCATTTTTAAATGCTCTATGGGATTTTATCCATCTTTGCCATGGGGTTTCCTCATGCTGCAGCCTAGACAAGGAAGAAGAAGTTCAGTCTGGTGATCTGTGGCCTCTCCTGGTTAGTCAAAATGGTCACGCCGTGACTCGTGCTCTGCCTCTCACATGACCCATCACCAGACAAGAATGTTTCAGGACACTTTAACCAAGTAAGGTTGTGCAATCCTGCCAAGGCCTCCTCAAACACCCCTTCGCTGAGAAACATTGTGCAACACTCACTCATGCTCACAAGGAAAGGATCCTGGTGTGAGAGAGAGGAAGAGAGAGACCTACTTGACCTGGTAATTTCTGCAAAGGAAAAACAAAAAGCCTGAGAGGCCACTTCACGCATGGAGCTAGTTTAACGCCACTTTGCACCCAGTGATGGGATCTGTCAATAATTTGCTGAAATAATTACACTGCCAGGTCACATATAACCTAAAATAAAAGCCATTGAAATCAAAGGCAGTATCCCTGCTGAATTCAAGAGCTTTTAAAAGGGCATCATCATGTGTCAGTCACCAACTGTACTTTGAAACCCAGCACAAGACTGGGTTTTCCATAAGGCTTGTGGAGAGATTGGAGCTGGCAGACAGCCCTGGAGGTGGGTAGTCCAAGCCCTGCTGAAAGCAGGACATCCTCACAAGGTTGCTCAGGGCCTTGTCCTTTCAGTGCTGCAGGTCTGCAGAGCTGGAGACCCCACAGCCTCACTGGGACCCTGTTCCAGCCTTTCAACCCACTGCACTGTGAAAAACGTTTTCTTCCTGTCCAGCTGATGCAAAGGCCCTGCCTGTCCCACCAGAGTCCCCCCTGGATGGGCATTGCAACTGTAAGACACTGGCCAGTTCAACCCATGCTTGTGCATGGGATCACAGAGCTGTAAAACTTCTGCTCGCTTTGGTCTCTTTTGTGGTTTTGTGTCCCTGGGAAGTAAGGAGTCTCTGATTCAGAACTGCCTGAGCTCTTGGCATGAAATGCTGCTTAGCCAGGACTTCAGCTTCAGGTTCCTTTCCCTGATGCTCTCCATTCTTGCTCCCCCAGGGCAGAGGCTGAGCACTGGAACAAGAGGCCTCCAGCCTCCTGCCCCGAGACAGGCACAGCTGCACAGCACTGACAGCACGCCAGCCTGCTGGAAGAAGATGCAGCTTGACTTAGAGAGAGCTAATACGCTGCTCCTTACTGAAAGCTCGATAAGAGGTGCCTTATCTCCAACTCTAGGTCAACTACCTTCTGCTTCATTGCTAGCAGAGACAGGAGGGCGGTTGCATGCTCTCCAAACAAAAATGTAAATTTGCATTACTTAGATTATTTGCATGAGAATTAGTCGGCATGTAGCATACTATGGAGGCTGATTGTGCTTTCTGCCCCCCGGGCCCTCTCAAAGGAAAGGTGGTGAGCTGCTGTGTGCAGCAGGATGTTGGGTGGAAACAGCAGATACGACACAGAACAGCTGGGAAAAGGGCCACCAATTTCATTTCTAACAATGAAGAGAAGGCGGGCAGGAAGAGCTGGCTGCTACGGATGGCGCTCTTCCCAGGGATTACAGATAAATACAACCACTCTGCTTAGGGAAGATTTTTGTGAATAACACAGGGTCAACTTTGCCCTGCTCTGCCTGGTGATGACAATTTGCTGGGAACCTGACAGCTTTCCATATTTTGTGTAAGTTATTCCCACACCCTGGCATTCTAGGAATGGCAGCCTGGGCAGCTGCGTGCTCGCCCAGTACACCATGAGATGCTCTGGCACAAGACTGACCTTGCACAATCCTAAAATGCTTTGTGACCAACCCAAAATAAACAGCTGGCTATGGAACCATGCCTGTGCGGTGCTATTTAGAGGTCTTAAAAGAAATGTATTGATCAGCACAGGCAAAGGGTGTTGTTTTGTTTTTTTTTTTTCAGTACCCCATTAATGCTGTCTGTGGAGCACGGATAAGAACCTGCTGCATCTCAGATGGGCTTGTGGGTGCAGTGACGCCTTCAGATCACCTCTCTCCTTCATCTCAGCCCTTCCCTGAGGGAAGGCGTTACACAGCCACGGGGTAGCAGCGAGGATGGTGAAGCTCTGGAAATGAAAACAGTGGGAAAACAGAACAAAATCCCCCTCTTTCACATTTCAGCTTAATAGCCTCAGAGCTACAAAGGTCCACAGGAGGGCCAGGGCACTTGATGCTGGTGAAGTGCAAGTACCATCTGGGTGTCAGTAATGTGGAAAATAAAAACACATGCCAGTAGCTGATTTTCTACCTGGCTCTACTTGCTCTACTTTGCATAGGTGGAGACTCTTGGCTGTAAAGTAATTCCATCTGTGAAGAACCTGGAGGGCTTTTTTTCTCTTCTGCATTCTAGAGATAAAAGACCAAAAGCTGCTTCTGAATACTTCAGAAGAAAACATGTATATTTAAGGGTGAAGAAAAGTGTTAAGACTATGAACCAATGACAGTAAGTGCCTGAGAAGTAGGCTAGATTTCCAGGGCAGAGAACAATTCTAAAAGCAGAAATGTGTAAAACTTTGCAGATTTTAAAGTATAAAGTATATATTAAAGCAGGGCTCTGAACGAGTCATTTTCCTTGTTCTTGCAAAGGGATTGAGGGCTCTTGGTACACTCTTCTGTGACAGCAGCCCAGGCCACCTGAAAGCTGTCCTGTGTGGCCAACCTTCCCTCCTGCCACTGGGGGAACACCTGCAACACACTTGAGCACACAAGAATTTCATACTCGCTTATTTTTAGATTTCTGCTATGAAAACCCTAGGTTTATAGCTGAAAAGAAACAAGAAGCAACTAAAAAGTGTCAAATATATGAACTTTCAATAACTCCCACGGTCTAAATTTTCATTTCTTAATTAAGCAAAGCCAAGTTCCACATGGTTTTTCCCTTATTCCATCCATCTTGACACTAGATGATCTCTGGGGTTTTCTCTCATTCACTTAGTCACTCAGCAGAGCTGAAAGCGAGAATACTCCTGCCTTTATCTGGCTCTTCTTTATGTAAAATGTAATTACAGTTACAACCCTACAAGCCCTCTCCTCTGAGAGAAGCGACTCAGAACTCTCTCCTGCAGACACTGCCTTACTTTTTTCCAATGTTTTCTTTTTCCATGGAGATGAGGTAATTTTGCATATTCCAACATACTCTGGAAAGAATCCTGAAGTACCTCTCTACCCTGTCTCTACATGTCAAAAGGTATGAGTAACCTGAAGCTATTTTAATTCACCTTATAACCTCTAATTTGTTCCCCTGCTTGGCATTTACTGAGTCACTTCTAAGGAGTGGTGCCTTTGAATGTGATTTTCTGCTTTCATCTTTTGGTTTTGGATTTTTTTACAGTTGTTTGTTTTGGTTTGGATTTGGGGCTTTTATTTTTTGAGACGACCTGTTTCATAAAAGGCTTATGAGGATAGATAACCTTTTAATGCAATGTCATAAAATTAATTAGCTCTTATTCATTTTCAAGACACAAAACGTGTTACAATGTATTTCCCTGAAGGTTGATGAAACTTCAACTTTATTTTTATTCACAGGCAGTTCCTGTACTGTATGACTTCCCATAGGTTTGTGTGTATACACGTTTAATTATAGCATACTAGTGCTAGATTTACAGCATTAGATATTTGTGTTTTTCTTTGGGAAACAGTGCTTTCTACCCACAGAGACTGTTACTGTTCACAGTTTAACTGCGCTGTTCACATCTGAGAGTTCTTGAATACAGCTCATTTCTTTAAGCTTTAACTCCTTAACAGTTTAAAGAACAAGTTTTGGTATCTTCACTCTTCACCAATCCACAAATTAGTCACCGTAAAGGAATTAACTTTTTTAAAAAAGCTAAGTTAGCAATAGTATACTTTTTTTTCCAGGCTTAATGACTTAATGTTTAAATTCAGCATAGATTTAGCAATCACTGATAGGTATAGGTGGCTTGTAGTGTTCATCCAGAGATTCTTAAAAGCATTGCGCTTTGAAACAAATCATCCATCTTGAAAGCTCCAGGTGTTCACCAAAATGCCTCTGTCAAACCAGCAGGCTGTCAGCAGGCGGGGATGCAGGGGAGAGCACTGGCGAGCGCTGCGTTGCTCGTGGTCAGGAGCCTCGGCTCCCAGCACAGTTCCAGTACAGTGGCTGACTCTCTTCATGTTGGCATGCATGTAAAGTCTGGGTTATTACAGTTATGAAAAGTTATCACTTGTAGCAAGAGTTATACTGAGGACTGTTGTTTCCATCAATACCCAAGGCACACTTGATCCATGGCCAGGCGTATTCTGCAACAGAGAACAATAGTGATGAGAAACTCTTCATGTGCTCTGCTCTCAAAACTGTTTTCCAAATTGACTGTAGTGGGATGCCACTAGGAGTCGGGGCAGCAGTTCTTCACCTTCTAGTGTGCACATGCAACCACCTAAATTACCAGTCCAGCCTCCCATTCCCCAGCCCTCTGCTTTCCTCTCTTCCTTTCCTTCCTCTCACATGATTCACAAGCTGGAATACCATCCTCTACCACAGACTCCCAAGACAGAACTTCAACACCACACTTCCCTTGACCCTGCTACATCACCGTAAGAGTCACCCTAGACCATTATCTTCCTACTTTCCTACCACACACTCATAGATGAAGGTCCTAGGACTATATTCCCATTCTGCATCAGAACTCAGCAGTGCTGTGGTGCTCCAAGCTAGCAGCTCAGGGGCCAGAGGAGAAAATATAGAAGTTCCCAACCCCATTTCAGTGTAAGATCATACAGGAACATTAGAGCAACACCTGTGTTCTGTAAGACACACCAGTCATGCTCTTTTATGTTATGTGGTGCAGTAGGATCCTCCAACTGGCTGTAATTTTCACCAAGGGTCATCAACAAGGAAATTAAAGGGTTTCTGGGAACAGGGTCATTATGAATGGGAGGGAACCACTCATAACACTTTGTTTTACAAAATTAGCATTCTTAACTTTAGAGTCATAATTTTACTGATAAAATGAGAAGCTTTGTCACGCTTCATCTGCCTATTAGTTTCTGCTTTTCTAACCACAGTGTATCTGGGAAATCATTACCTGTCTATAGGGTATCCGCCTTCACAAACGTTGACCAAGGCATACAGCTGTCTCAGGGCATACTCATACTGAAAAAAAAAATATCATTTATAATTTCCATGATGAAGAGAAGGTATGGTTTATCCAAACTAAATTATGCAAGTAATTTACAGACTCATTTATTTACTGGTCTTGATGATCTAGTATTAGGTTAAATGGATCTTCTGATTACTTTGTTCTTTGGTAAAATTAGGTAAATTCAGCTGTTGCTTTACAATTCCCCCTTAGGCAAGACTCACCTACCCAACCAATTGCATTCAAAACCACCCACAAAACACCAAACAAAAAACATTAAAGAGGAACTGAAAATTTAACAGAGTAATGTGGCCTCCTAATAGCCTGGTTGATTAGAAGCTTCAGCTGAAGGAGGGCAGCTGCTTTCGATTTGTATATAGTACTTAAATCTCAACTAACTGCTAGAGAATTCCACTGCTTTCTGCTAAAATAAATTATTTGCTGTTGACTCATCCTACCACACACCACTATCTGCTTAGGTTATCTTCCTGACATCAGGACTGGGTTTTCTGGAATAGGAATGGACCTCTCTTATTCTTATCTAAACAGCAGTTAGCAAAGCAGGATTTGATCCTCAACTGGGATCCCAGGAAGACTAGACAGTAGTAAAACTCCTAAACTAGTAAGTAGCTCTTCGGAATTCAACAAGACCATGGAAATAGAGCAAGGGAGCTACAAGGAACTATACAACACACAAACATAACAGAGATCTGAATGTCTTAGGATTATGAATTCACAGTGATGGTACTGTTTCTGTTTTTCTAGTAGAGATGCTTTGCGCAGAGATAGAGCGTAACACTTAATACTGGCATTTCTGGGGAGAGAATCAATGAAGGGACAGCACTAACTAATAAAAGGTAAGGATTATTGCTGGTTTTGTTTTTAGCAATCTTCTCACCTGTCTACAGGTGCAGTAGAAGTTATTTCCTGCTTCCAAAAAAATTACTCACGCCCTCCAAAACCAAGCTGTAAGACTGCCCCCAAGCTAGCTTTTTAATAAAAGCTGGTTTTGCAGACCTGCTTATAACTACAGTACTTGTTTTACCAGTACATATATCTAATGTTTGACTTACCACGGCCAAGTGCCAGTTGAAGCAATGAGCTTTGAAGTAGTTCACCGCTGACTGGTAGCAGTCATAATCGCTGATGATCAGTCTGTCTGACAGAATTTGGTTGGTCTTTTCTTTTGATCCTGTTACTATTAAGATGATCTTTCGCATGGATTCTTGGATAAATTCTTTCACCTGCACATAAAATGAGAACTTAGAACATGCTTTTTCTAAACCTAATTTGAAGACTTTGAATTAAATTTCTTTCTTTGAACCTCCTTCAACTCTTAGGTTCTTTAAGGAACCAAGTTTTACTATCTATTTTTTGCATAGTATTTTGGACCTGTCTCAACATTCAAATGAAAACTAGGGAGACAAAGTCAGACTCCTGGCACTCAAAAATCACTCACTGTCCTTCTAGTGATCTGCCAGAAGAAAGACAACACCATTCTGCAGGAGCTATTTGATTTGAAAGACTTCAGTTCTACAGAGACAAGAGTAATTCCTCCCAGAAACAATTCCTATGGATGCAGATGAGGAGTTTCCTGACAATAAAAGCTGTTAGACTGACTTTGGCATTTGCTTATATTTGCCTAGATAATCACTATTGAATGTGCCTTCTGTAATATACATCTGAATTTTAAAGGAAGAGTAAACCTTTAAGCTAAAGCTTACTAGTCTGAAGAGTAATTTTGTTGCAGTTTTCAAAAACTGGAAGCAATCTCTCAATCTGACCTGATGTGTAGTCCAAATTTTTATTATTTTTTTTTGCTTACCTCCAGGTGTATTTTCATCTCTGCAGCAATCTTCTTTGCCTCATGAATGTCATTGGTAGCCATCAGCTTTCGTTTCATGATTGCAAGAGGCACATCTGGACTAGGAGTCAGGTCATAGCGTTCTACAGGTGGCAGAGAAATGGAGACAGCTTTCTTCCCCATGCCCTGGAACTGCATCACTTTCATGGAGGAGATACTCTGGAGGTTGAAGGTTAGAAAGAAAATAAATGGAAACAGCCAGTCTAGGAGGTAGCCTATCTTTGGTTTGTCATGCAAACCTAGCTCTCTAAACTTGCTTTATTAGAGAAAATAAAGGAGATCATAGGGTTCTAAGTGTATGTGCACAGGCACATTAGTTTTTTTAACACAATGTCAAGGGTGCTGAAAATCAGGANGGAGATCACAAGAAACCTGACTTTTTTTTTTTTTAACAAATATTTCATTTGTGTTTCTATTAACACATTGAATAATGGAACTATTATAAATGATATATCACCTCTCAGCTCTCCCCATTTGAGGGATCAATATACTTAACAATTCATTACTATTCATAATATACCTGGTAGTGGTAAATAACCTTTTTATACTTGACTGAAGTGTTAAATCAGTGGCAGAGCTTGGAGGACAACTCACATCCAGACTCCTTTTATTAAAACACAATGCAAGGCTGTATCTCCTTTAGCATCAGGACCACTGTCTTTTAAATCCTAAGTGGTCTTCTGAGATGAAAAGTTTCATTTTCTTGACCTTGCCAGGTTAGTGGTTTTTTCGTTTGTTTGGGGGTTTTGGGGGTTTGGTTTGTTGTTATTTTTTTGTTTATAAAGGGATGAAAGTGTATGGCACAAAAGGTTTTAAGATATACGTGACTAGGAAGCCCACTCAAATACATACTCTGTTTCCATACTGCATCACATGGCTGGTGTTGGTGCGTTTCTTCACAAGCTGGAACTGCTTGTGGAGCGTTTCTTTTCTTAGATCCTCCTGCATAAAGAAACTTCCAGGTGGTCACAGATACTTAAATTCAGCTATTCTAAAAGGCAAGGAAAACTGGAAAAGGTCTTAGCTGCCAATATGTACACGGAAGTATAAGGTAACAGCTATCCAACCTTCAAAAGACAGCGAGTTCACTATTTAAGATCCCCAAAGCAGAGGTACAACTTATTGAAATAGCCAATTTGTTTAACAGATTTGGAGATGTGTCTCAGATTAGTAAACCAAGATTACGTGAATTTGAAAACAGAAGGTAGACAGCTTTTAGTCTTATAAATAGCAAAGGAGTATGTTTATTAAAGTTTCATAAATAAATTTAGTTGCCTGAACAAAGATTACATATGGTTCTGAATAGTAAGAAATGCTTGTACCAACTTCAATTGTGGATTTCAGTCTCATATTAAAACCAAAGATTTTCATAAATCCTGTAAAAGAGCTATTTTTTAAAAGCCTAGCGCTTTTTTCTTGTTGAAACCTCATTTATGTAACTTACCATATCTGAATCTTCCATCCAATTCACACTGTACCAGTCCCCAAGATAAGTCTGCCTTTCATCATCATAGTAACATGCATAAGATGACTCTCTGGGATTGGCAGCTGTTGTTGCATAAACTGTAGACAAAAGGAAAGTAAATGCTTTTTTTTTTCCTGATTTTTAACCCCCTACATGATTTAGTACTTCGCTGCATGTGACGTCTGTACCCAAGTATTTTGGCTTTCAGTCATTTATTTCTAAATAGCAGGAAGGAAAGAAGCCTGTTAATCACTCTGTTCTGTCAGCCTCAGTGCTGTTACAAAACCTCCGTCCTTGCTGCCAAATGTGAGGTCTGGAGTGCTTAAAGAAGAATATACATTTCTGAAGAGAAAATCTACTGTTCAAAGAACTGCCTGGCAACAGTCTGCACTGACAGCCATTTATATTCATTTTATTTATTACAGTAACAAGGACTTTTTTCCAAACTTGGAGTAAATCAGATAAATAATTTTTTCTTTCAGTAAATGCCACCTTCTAAGTTAATATCCTTTCTTGGATAAAGCTCTACACTAAGAAAAAAGCAATCCAAACCTCTATAACATCTGTCCCAAGCACAGCATCTGTCCCTAGTAAGTCATCTCTAACAGATGAAATAGTAGAATAGTAGAAATGCTATAAAATGCGTTTACAGTTATTGTTAAGACAAAAAGCTATTTTGACTTTTTGCCAAAGTCAACTCACAGAATATTTGTGTAAATGAAGAAAAGCCCAAGTTTCAAAATAAAAAAAAAAAGTTTTAGACATGCTTTAAATGCAGCTATCATGTTGTTTCTACTCAGAATGTACCTGAAGTTCAAAAGCCCCCAAAAAAGTGTTAAATACTGTGTAGTAAATTGCTGCTCTTAGCACCCTTTAAAATGCTTACTAAGTAACCAGTTAAGCATTGTAGGTCACCATTGAAGGCTGCCAGAAACAGCTCTGTAGTGCAATACAAACTCAATTTTCCATCTTCCTAAGTCTGTGGCAGAATTGGTGGTAAAACCAGAGTCCATGGACTGGAAATTTCTAATAGAAAAAACTTTGAAAAATGCTGATTCACTGAGCATTTATTTTGAACAATCTTTAATATGAAACATTCTGTGTGAATCCTTGATAGGGCTGTAAGAAGTCTAGGTGGGTGTCAGGCATGATACTCTGGGACCAAAGACCCAGGAAGCCATGGATAGGCACATGGTTGGTCTTCCCTGGAATCACAGCTTCAAAACCACGGAAAAAACAGAGCACTTTGTCTCCCTGCCACAGAACAGGAGTTTGAGAAGACTGTGATTCCTCATCCTAATCAAGGATGAGCTCACAGCTCTGCAGCAGAGAGCTCAGAAACCCTGAAAAGTCCTTGTTCTACTTCCTGGGTTATCGTGCAAATGAGTGTAGCAAAATTACCTGGCAATGATGTCTCTGAAATGCCTTTGCTACTCCATGAAACTGAGGGTAGGAACTTCATACCTGCTCCTAGTGGGCTAAGAAATGCAGTATAACAACTACCAGTTAAGGGCAACCACAGTTCCTGAAAAGCACTTTTCCAACTTCTCATTTGCAAGAAACTGAAAGCCTTGCTAGTCTTTATAACACTCCATTAATTTTTTAAAACTTCCTCTAATTCTTGCACTTCCCTGCTATAAATCATGTAAGTGCACTGAACCTGTTCTTGACAAGCTGTGTTTGATATTTAAGTTCAGTAACTTAACTGACTGCTCACCATTTATGTTATCAGCCAAATGATTCATCATAGATCCAGACTCGCACGCTTCAATGTAAAACACCATCTATAAAATAAATCAGACACCTTAAGAAATTCCATGAGCAAACAGAGAAAAGTCCTTCAGTACTTTTCAGCTATAGCTAGTTGGTCTGTTCTGCTGTCCCTGAAACACAAGCTATCCATAACGCTACAAAATAAAACACAAAAGGAAATAGATCCGTTGTTTTTTTCTGGGGGGACCTAAACTACGTGGAAAGGGCTAACATAATCACAATGAAGAGATTTTATTAACCTCTACAGAATCCACGGGAACCTACTGACTAATGTACAAAGCACAAATAAAATACACAATCGCTCTTTAGGCACAGCAATGTGCTGCTGCTGAATGTAGTATTTCTAGAACCAATGGCGAACACACAGGTGTTCCTTAAATACAGCCAGCCATAGTAGACAGATTACCACAGAAAGTTGCTTTAGAAAGGCAAGCTACTAAAGTGTTCTAAATATTCTTTTTTTCTGCTTAAAATGACAAGAGGTACAGTCTCTTAAGCTACGTTAGTAACTATAAAAGAAACACGGTGTCTATACAAACTTCCTGCTCTAGTGGGAGGTGTCCCTGCCCATAGCAGGGGGGTTGGAACTTGATGATCTTTGATGTCCCTTCTAACTCTAACCATTCTACGATTCCTGTAGTAGCAGTGCAGTCTGAAGTGAACAAAGCACAGGAAGAACAAGTCAGGTGCACATTACAAGAGTGTAGCAGTTACGGATGTTTTTTCTTCATGGTTGGTCAAAATATATACCGTTATCAAAAGGCGGTTCACTACAGCTCAACACTGACTGCCAATACACAGTAAGCTAAAAATGGAAAGAGAAAATTTGGAGAGTATCAACCCGTGTAAGTCCAAAATCCCAATCCAAATTTCACTGCAAGACAACAGCTTCCTCCTGGTTTAAACAACTCTCAAAATGAAGACAAATCTCTCCCATGCCAGCTGCTCTTTTAGTTTCATATTTTCTGATAAACTTGTTTACCTGCCGGTATTTTTTGTGGTGATACATGTACCAAATAGTCTTATTCAAGTCCTTCACATGAAGCTGTAAAATAAGAAGGCTTGTATTAAACTCACTTATGTTCAACAGACATACAATTCACTTAAGAATAAATACTAACTGTTGTGACTATGTTTACTGTTTCCTGTTAAACTTATCCAGTGCTTTGCCCTTCTGAAATACAATGTTCTAGTATTTAGCACTCTGGAAAAGATGAGTAATGGGTCCCAGATGGTATGTACAGTACCCCAGAAAGCCAAGGCATACCTGTGGGAAACAGTTTGGACAGTCCAATTAAATACTAAATGGCTTAATTTAATCTCAACTTGAATGTTTCAGATTCAAACTGGAAAAATTCCAAACTGGGACAATAAAGAGAATATTGCTCCTTTTCTGCCTCTCCCCTCAATATGGCAACGCATCAAATATTTTTGTGGTTTGCACTTTTCAGTTATTATTTTAGCATGTCATTAGAAATATGTTTTTTATGACAAAGTAACCCCCCATAATGCTTACGTCGTCATCAGGAAAAGCCAGAAGTCCTGGAGCTCCATGGTCAGTGAAATAAACAAACACATGATCCTTGGGACCACTGTAACAAAAAAAAAATAAAATTGCAAATTATCTCCTTCTAACCACTCCAACCTAATCTTCATTACAACAACAATCACGTGCTTCTCAATGCCAAGACATGTCAATATTTGAAAATAATACAGCTGAAGCACTTCCTCCTCTTGCTAATATTTTTTTCCTCCCAAAGCATACTACTTCAGGTATGAGAGGAGATGAGTGTCTGCGGAAGGAATGAGAACAGTGATCTAGGTGAGTCCTTCAAGTGTGGGGAATGCAGCAATTACACTTCATGTTTTGAACTGGAAACTAATTATTGGTCAGGCAAGGGCTGGTACATTGAGTATGGGGGGAACACAATTGTTTTTTAATGCCTACCTGAAGAATCTGTGACACTGTGGGCATTTGTAGCAGTCTGGTAAAAAAGGAATGCTTTTAGAACTAAATTATAGGGAGGTAGTAGTAACACAAGGATAAACCATAAAAAAACCACACTACCATGTTGTGATCTGTCTGACCATACTTGGCCAAATCAATGTCAGCTTCCATCTCCATGAAGAACGGATGTGCGTACAAACCCACCATTAGGCTAGACTGGCATTTGCACTAAGTGGCTCTGCAGCTGGTTGAGCACTGCACACTCACAAGCTTTGATTCCCCAACATCAGTGCAGAACACTCTTTACTGTAGATTTTTACTGCACTCTAAACCAGACAGCTCATGTTCGGGTGATATTAAGGTCTTGCCCTAACAGCCAGTTCTGCAAAGGGATTTTGCTTTTAAGCTGTATTCACAGACAATTAAAGATGTGAATGGATTGGAAGGAGATCCCCAAACCCAGAAACGTGATTTTGCTCTTGCTCTTTCCTAACCACAAAGAAGTATGACTGCAGCAGTTCAAGATTGTCCAGCCTTCTGCCTGGCCAATAACCTGCTGGTTAGGGAACAATCTGAAAGACAGGCTAGAACCTTTTGGACAGCGGATAACTGAGATTTTGTCCTATCTAATAGCTGAAGTCAGGCCACCTGGAAATTCACACAACAGAACCTAATAAACAGGGGTAGGGTGTTACTTTTCTGGCTCCCACTCTTAAGCCTAAGTGCAAAAAATTCAACCAAGGGGAAATGCAAATAAGACTTTTTTAGGTAGGTTCAAATAAATTATCTTCCTGAGTAGTTAAGAGTCTCTGGCCCCCTGCATAGCCACTCCCATATTTGACTTACAACATCAAGCTTTCACAGGTGAGGTGTGCTTTGAAGTACTTTTATTTAAATGAAAATTACTTTATAGTCACCTCTTGACTCATTCCAGCCACAAGAAGAGAACAATCAAGTAATTGTGCAGCAATTTATTAATGTTTTTCCTGTGTGCCTTGCGTATATAATTTCCCATCTCAGCTTTTTAGGATGAAGTTTAAACAACTGAAAGCAATAGCTTATTCAACTACTGTCCTGTTCCTTCATTTTTTCAGTTGTCCTCAATGCCAGGGCAGGATTCTTCTCTCCTGTTCATTTCTTTGTCTCTAAAATTATACTGCCAGATGCAGATTGGTACAATTATTTTTAACTAAGTTAGTTCTTCCAAATGGTCAAATTTAAATTCTCAAAGACTTTACAGGAAATACTGTACATAGAAAAATATAACATATAACTCTTTACCAGCAGTACCAAGTCAGAAATACAACACACTTTAGTAAAAAGGTATCATACTTTCATATCTCAAGCTCTGCAGAAGCAAGATGAATAACTGACTCCAGGTATCTTACCAAGAGGTCTTCTAATTAGGCCCTCAAATATATTGTTTTTTTCTTGAATCATCTAAAATTTATAAGCCTTTATAAACTACATCCAGTAATTACAGATCTTACATTCTACTTAGCCAGTCTACAATTTATTATTGCTCATGTTTTAGAATATTGCCAAGTTTACAATCATTTGTGTAACTTAGTTTACAAATACCTTAAGCATAATACATTAATTACAAGGTTAATTGCTTATACTACTTTTTCAATCACAAAGATTTTTTTGCATTAACCTTACACCTGCCACAAAGAGGATGGCTGGGATTAGATGTGCAATTCTTTCAGCTGATGAGCTACTTAAGCAACCTCTGTACCACCGGACTGCTAAATCTCACCACTTCAGGTGACTAATACATTCACATACATTAAGCCAACCCTTACCGAGCCCCTTCTATATCTCCAAACTTTAATAAAACTTTTTCAGTAGTCACTCTTGCAAAAGACAATAGTCTAAATAACAAATACCTTAATACAGTTGACACTATCCTTTAGAGTATTTTATACCTCAATCTATACTGGATTCCACATCAGCAAGTATAAGCAGTTACCTTTTGGTGCTAGATAGTTTAAAAAACAGAATCACAACATTTCTAATGTAAATGGCCTGGAATTGCCATCAACAATCTTGTTGAATTCTTGAGTTGCTTTAATTTACCTCTTTTGTGGAATGCAATGCCAATGTACAACTACACATGTAATTGTTTTCTAAATTAAACTTCTCTTACCTTTTCAATACTTTTCCTGATCCCACCCCCTTCATTGCTTCTGCATCTCCTCTGAGAACAGCGAGGAAATTCTTTGGAGTAACATCCTAAGGATTTAAGAGGATAAAGTTAAATCAGATCATAAAAACAACAAAAAACTTCACTTAGATGGCTTTGAAAGTCAGAATCCATGCAGGGATGGCAAGTTTAGCTGGCCATTCTTTTCAATCCATTATCTATGTATAATGTATTAGCTGCTGATGACTCACTCGGACACCGAATGGTGAAATCATCAAGAGATTGGATTACTGGTCTGATTTAATGAAACAATTAGTCTTACAGAGCTGTTCTGCATATTGAGTTACAACATTTATGAATGTGAGACTTTTTCTCTTATTTTGCAAGCCAGCACAAAAACGGTTTAAAAGTTTACTTTCATGACCACTGCTTCGCTTCAAAGCATCTGTTGTTTATATTCATCTTATGAACACCAAACTTCCATGTCAAAGATTGCAAGCGAATAAACTGTAGGCTTTATCCTATGTGCATTCTGTAGTGTAAGCTATGAGCTGAAAGCATTTATGCAGAACACTGGCTAATGCTGAACCTTCTCTGCTGAATGGCATTTCATTCCTACCTCTTTTGTATAGTCCTTGGGCACTCCAGCATACACATCTGTGCCATTAGGTCTATTTATGACAATGCCTTTTGTTGGATTTCTGAAAGTTAAACGGAACATAAATACGAATAATTAGCCACATACCACACCATGACCACAGAACAATGAGGAAAACATTTTAACTGTCCTGACTGGCCAGCTTGCACCATGTGTCCTTAAGTGATCTCAGAATAAAAAGGCTTTTTCACTTCAGTCAGTTACCCATACTTATCTCAGGAGTCCTTACCCTCAGAGTACTTTCAAGTATCCTGCCTCAGATCAAGCTGATTAATCTGAAGATGTAGGTGGGTGGTCTCTTACACTACCAGCTCTCAACTTTCAGTCTTGCCTTTAGTCCTCTTTCTTTTTTGCTCTCACTGCTGCTGGGCATGTGAAGTCCACTGATTTTTGTTGATGTTGTCTCAGAATTAGAGGCCGTGTAAGTGAATTGTTTCAAACAGAAAAGAACGATACACTCTAGAAAGTCACTAAGAGCAGGATGTGCACTTATTTTGAATGTACATTCTGGGAATTGATTTCATTACAGTCTTTCAAAAAAGCCCTGCAAGTCATACACGAAGCTTCCTATGTTTGTGGTTACAGGCTATTTATCTGTCATAAACTTGTCACACCTAGGAGTCAAGATCACTTGCTCCCATAACAATGAAGCTCTGGAGTCCTGAGGCCCACACCTGATGCTGAGTTGTGCAGTAACACTTAGAAAGCTCATGAGTACATTTCAAAGGAGAATTATTGTGCTGATGGATAAAACATATCTAGTCATATCGCCAGTGTTTTAAAGGCTCTTGTTACCAACTACTACCAACTCAAAACATAGTGGCAGCTACAGTTTTAAATTGCAAGAGGGGAGATTTAGATTAGATATTAAGAAGAAATTCTTTATGGTGAGGGTGGTGAGACAATAGAACAGGTTGCCCAGGGAAGTTGTGGATGCTCCATTCCTGGAAGTGTTCAAGGTTGATAAGGCTTTGAGCAACCTGCTCTAGTGGGAGATGTCCCTGCCCATGGCAGGGGGGTTGGATCTTGATTATCTGTAAGGTCCTTTCCAACTCTAACCATTCTATGACTTACTCATCATTATCAGCAATGTCATCATACATCATGACAATGATCTGTTCATCTGGAATTCCATTTCGGTGTACAATCTGGTACGCATGGCACACATCTGCCTGAAATTAAGCAGATTTTCATTAATAGCTTGAACAGAGATTTTATCTTTGAGACCAGAAGAAAAATAGCTCTGCAGGCTCTGCTCTTATCCAAAAGAAACCGCATTCAAATATAAAAGACTGAAGCTTGCTAGAAGGCTGAAATGCACAGGTTAAACCAAAACTCAATGTCTTTCTCTAAATAGGAGTAGTTGCATTAATATTAGAGACTATTATTAAAATATCTCTCATTTACCTACTTCGATTTCTTATTTGAACAGAAACCAAATTTACTTCAGACTTGGTACAGATAACAAAATTTAACAAAAGGTTCTCAGCAACGTTCCATGAGAAAATCTAAATTAAATCCTTGTGCACTGACAGACAATTCCAAAGTGTGCCAAGCAGAAGAAGAGTTGGATTTGCTCAAGTTACATTTAGTTTTGTACCAAGTCTGCATGACTATGCATCAAACTGGTAAACTGTATTTGCTTAAGCTAAGGACAATCTCATCACTGCGAAGATTTTATTAAGTTTTGTTTTACTAGAGGAAAATTTTAGTTAAGTTCCTGTTTTAATTATGTCTTTCTTGTGAAGTAACACCGATGCAACTTCAGGGCAAGAAAACAGATTTCAGTAGAAAAGAGAATTGCAGAATTTCTACTCAGGCTATTTTCCTGACTTGTACAGGATATGAATAAGCAGATTTTCTTTACAGAACCATCTTTCACAGAAGTAACAGTACTCATCCACGTGATAATACAGTAAATGCAAACCTCTAAAAGAATGCTAAATTCTTAGTAACTCCAGCCTAAAATAATTCTCTTCTTTTAGACCTGCAGTTTGTGAATGTCCTAATGGTATTATCAACAATCATTCCTAAACTCTAGAACTATAACCTACAACATGCTAGAAAAGCTGTGCAGATTGGATGGATGAAATCCCATCTAACAAATCTACACTCCAAATGCAGGTACAAAGCAAGCTTTAAAGCTTACTTCTGTTGCACTAATCTAATTTTCTGGCTTGTAAACCAAACTGAAGTGATTTAGTGGACCTACAAAAGATCCAATTACTTAGGAATACCAGTAATTTTGACTAGTTTAACTGAAAGGACACTGTAAAGTCCTGTTGCTTTATAATCCTTGGTCTTCTAAATGTGGCTGAAGATGAAAAGTGAGAGTGGTTGTGCATGATTTTGGGAAGTGTGAGGCACATTCATTGCTAATGAACTCTCCCATAGCAAAATCTCTTCCCATGACTAACCCTGAACCTGTCCTTACCAAAGCAGTTTCATCCTCTACTACACAGGTCAGCCTACATTCTCTTCCACCTATCCTAGACAATCATGAATGTTTGTAGTTTCCATTTCCTTTTATGTCATTATACCACCTGCTACCTCACATATAATATGAAACAGTGAAATGCATGTTTGACTAAATATGCATTTGATTTTTCAGAAGCAAAAAGTAGAAAAAAAAAACAACCACAGTACTTAGGGCATCTCTACACTGATTGATGAGCAGATCACAGATCCCCTCTCGCTCTCCAGACATAATACACTTCTGTTATCCTGACAGACAGCTACAGGCTAGCAGCACACAGAAATGCTTAGGCATACTATAGTAATTTAATATCAACACATTCATACAGCAAGTGCCTGTGCTCTCACAGTCATATGACTTTTCAGAAGGGACTTCAGAGGCATTTTTAATTAATACAAAAGTACCCAAAAATAGTTAAGTTTTGCAAATGCATATTTTCAGCCTTTTTGTCTCCTCTCTCTTTCCTTCTGATTGACCGTTTGCTTACTATGTCCTGTCTTACTCTGTGAAGTAGACATAGGTGGCAAATTTAGATGGGTTAAATTCCCTAGTCTGGATGCAAACAGATCAATATAACCAATTCCTCTTAGCCATAACTGTTTGGAGACTGTCCCAGCCTTCTAAGGCTTTTGCTAAGACAACTGTACCTGCTGGTAGCACAGTATCACCAACGTAGGCTACAGCAGCAAAAACATGTTTTGCTGCTAAAGCAGGACAGTTCTGAGTAAGCAGTTGGGGGTTTTTTTGCATAGAATTAGCTGACCTGAGTGGTCACCTTTGATGTTGGTCACATCCTCCTCCTGTTCCTTCCCGTACCCATAAAACCCCATAAATCTCTATACAAACAGAATAGAAACAGTCTGCTACTAGAGTAGGGAGGCGTACGTTAATCTAGAGAATTTCCTGTTGCTGTGTAACGGCATCTCAAATATTGTTGAGTCTTATTTCTTCCAGAAATATTTCTAGCATAGTAGTACCTGTAAGCCACCTTAAAAAAGACACCTGATATTATTCCAGATCTCTTGTTGCTATTATTCTTGTTGGTTTAGTCCATGAATTTAATGTTATAAACATTTACTGGATATGCAAATCACACTTTTGTGTCAATGATTTGAGGTGAGTAGCAGCTGCCTTGCATAGGAGAACAGAAGACAAAAAGGCAGAGCTGTGCAACTGCTCCTGCACAATGGACCCCACATGCCAGCTCCAAAATGGACACTGCATATGCCATGGTTTAGTTCAGGCCTTTCATGCCTAGGTCAGTCCAAACCCGTTGCTATATCAGCAAATCTCTACGGAGTATCTATGCTTGAATAATTAAATCCAGAATTTTAAAAGCACAGTGATCAGAGGCAGAATTGCCCTGTTTTCCCAGGATGGGCATTTTGCTTCCCAAAATGTACATCTGGGGGAAATTATTAAAAGGAAAAAAAAAAAAAAAAAACCACACACAAAACACCCCAACTTTCCTCTTCTATACAGCTGCTTAAGCATTTGACCTGCACAGCTTTCAAGCACGCTGCTTGGGGTGCGTGTGGGTTTGGAAAAAATAAGTTATTTTATGACACATGCATGCATGCATAAATAGTGCCTAAAGGGAAAACCTCGGACTTCCGTGAAATTGCTTACTTCTAGTCTTATGACTGCTGGGTTTGTGGCTAAAAAGCATGTTTAAGGAACTGCTAGTTTCATTGAAAAGTTACACTGTTCCCATTACAGGTACACTGAAGCGCCATAGCCTAAAAAAGAAAGAAGTCTAGTATATAAGCATGGTAGAAGAAGACATCTGAGATACCAGCCATGTTTCATTCCCCTGCTTAAACATACATCAGTGAGTCAGCCAAAAACTTTAACTGTATTAAGAACTTAGAAAAGGTTTTCCCATAGCTTCAGATACAATTTTGTACAAGTACAATGAGGAAATGTTAATTGAAGCCAACCAAGGCATCCTTAACGTCTGTTACATGCAAGACTTGAGAACTTTGGACTACCCTGAAATTAGACAATGCTGTGCTTAATTGTGTCCAAAGTCCTGAATGAATACAGTCCCTGGTTCATAAAACTCAGTAAGTATAAGACTAAAAACAACAACTAAATAACAAACCCACACATGCAAATTCAGATGCTTTTAATTTTCAGCATTTTAATTTTGCCAGACTTTTTCAGCTATTTTTCTCCTCAAATATGTATTCCACCTTTAGTAAGTTTCACATCAGGCTTTTCCATTGACTGTCTTTCAGAGTATCCAGCAAATATTGGACTGTCTCTCTTCCTGATCTGTTTGTGAAGCCAGCTTTAGGTTTGAGTTAGCTGGTGTATATACACACACTCCTACCTCGGGAGAGGTAGAAGTATATAGAAAATTCTGTTTCTTTTAAGAAGAACTAGTTTGTGGGCTCATTCTCTCCATCTACCAGTAGTATTTAGCGCTGTATCTGCTCAGCTACGTCACTAAGCTTTCCATAGAGATACCACCTAGCTCTTTGCACAGCAGAGCTGAGCCACTTTTCCAGAAAATGGGGAGAGTACTCTTTCTGGTATGTATTTTGAGTCCTTATTTGCATTTAGGGAATAGCAGCCAGTCCGGTAATAATAAAGATGCTATAGAGAAGACAGAATAACTGCTGAGGAGCAGAGAGGAGCACGTTGATATTCCTTCCACAGCCCAAGAAACTCTAACTAAAAATACCAAGTTATGCATAAGAACAACAAAGAACCGAGAAGCCACAAGCATAAGGAAATGCACAGGCTGGCTTTGCAATGACAGGGAGCCTATCACATTGGCCTGTATACAATGCAAAACGTTTCAAGTTTATTTTAGGAACTTGATTAGATAAATGTATAAGTTTAGATCACTCTGATTAGCAAACAGTCCCAGTTCAGCCACTGCAGATGCAGCAAGTGTCTGCAAGGTGTGAATCTCACTCAGAGGTAAGTGCAAAAAGTGGGGTTTCTTTCCTTATTTTTTCTACACAAGGCATGCACCACTGATAGTGGATCCTGACCACTAACAGCTGAACTACAAGTCTTAGAAGGAGTTTCAGATTCCTTGCGGTTACAGGTATAAAAATCAACATTTACAAGAACTGTAAACTTAGTGTTCAGGGCGTCCATACAGCATACAATGATGGATTATTTTCCCCACAAATTTTCATGTATGAAATCAGTGACTTTTTTTAAGACGTAATTTTCTGCTCCTTTAATGGCTGTTATCGGGTAACTATTGTAGAAGGCAACAAAGTAAGCTTTGGCTGTGTTGCATGCAGGCAGATGCAAAACAAGTGGAGCTCAACATAACAAATATAATACAAATATACAATGTCATGATTAACTGTACCATGAGCAGCTGAACTGAGCAATTGAAACTCAGAGATGTGTCAGCTGAGGTCTCAAATTGCAAAGGGATAGTATGAGTGCTTAGTTGCATGTAGGGAATAGCAACCAATCTGGTAATAAAAGAGCATCACAGTGACTACTTACTTACAGGCACGTACACAGGCTACAACAGAGAAGTTCTGAGGAAGAAAGGTGATGACAAGAGGAAAGCAAGCTGAAGTACAACACTGCACTTTCTCTCTTCAAAAACAAAAAATTATCCAACTCTGCAACCCTGGAGTGCTGCTTTGCTTTCTGACAGAATAGGTACTATTCTACTGAAAAGTAACATGTGTTTCTGTGTGCGTTCACTATGAAATGACCATTTCTAGAAGGTACAGAGTACTAACACACACAAAGACACAGTGATCAGTCTGCATAATGTTTCCAAATACCTGTTATAACTCCTGTGACTTCTGTAGTAACTTTCCTTCTCTATATAACTCTCCTAAAAGTCAGTGGCTCAGCCAGTTTTGCTGGGAAAAAGTTGTCCCTAATTTTTGATACCCAAGGCATCCTTCCCTGGATGACACTGGCTCAGAAGGAGTGGATTTTCCACTACTGCCTGCTGGGTCTGTCTCACACTACACCCTCCCATCACAGCTACTCACTCCTGCCAGGCCCTTAAGGTTGGCTACAAAAGTCCTCTAGGCAAGACAGAGCAGGATACAGATGTGCTTATCTTGTAGGAGCCGGTTCATTTCGTAGAACGCTAGGGGCACAGTACCTTGCCCAGGACAGATAAGTAAGAGGCCAGCCCCATTCTGAAGCATCCTTCACACAGACTCTATTATGATGCTGATTTCATAGCTTTGATAGGACTATTAGTGATGGTCTAATGTATTATTTTTTTCTAAATGTTAACACTGTGCCTGAAGCAAGCTGTAGAAGTTAAAATACAGAAGTTTCTGGGACTGAAGTCCAAGACAATTTGGCATTGCAGATATTTTGCATATTAGTTGGTGTTATCTTCAAAATGAAGATGCTTAAAGAAATGCTGTTCTCATTTTTATAACCTTGAAAAGCAATTACTGTGTGCAAAGCATGAACACACAAAAATTAACTTGCTTCTGTGAAACTGGCACGTTCAAAAGACTTATTGTTGGACACAAATAGGTAAGTGTGAATCTTGTGTTCTTCATAAATCCATTACACCTGGTAGATACGCTTGCCATTGAAGTCTCACTGACAGAAAGGTTAAAAACCTCTATGCTTGGACAACCATAGAAAAGGAATTCTCATGAGCCACAGCTTCAAAAATACAGCTTTATTTAGATTATGAATGCTGCCATACTAACTCATCCTAAACTGGAAGGGAGCCAGCGAAACTGGTTATGCAGCAATAGCAATAACTAAGCACAACTCGGTAATTATGTTTAGACACCCTAGGGCGGGCCATGATCAAGTACAACACTAGTTAATTTTTTATAATTGTTTTCCAATTTCAACTTTAAAAATATATTTTAGACTTAGCTTTAAATAGGAATACTTTATATTAAGGTTGTAATATTCCAACTATGCTTATTGGGTGACATCCATAGTGCAATGAGCTGGCAAAATCCCTAAAACCCATTTGTCAAAGTGTTGAGTTAACATTTGCAAGTAACAGGTTCTTCAGATGAAACAAGCTTGTTAATCTGGTTCTTTTAGGTCTCACTGTGCTGAGTTATAAACCGATTGCAAGCTGAGGGGGAGGAGACACACACACATAAAGCCCAGGATGCCCAACACATAGAAGGCTCATTTCTTCCTCAACTGACACAAATATAGAGGATTAAGCCTCTCCAGATTTTACAGGCGGATATATTAGTGAATACTTTAAAAGCTTCAGTGTTCGGCGAATCAGTTTGATATGTGTACTCAGTACATTTAATATATTTAACTTTTAAAATGGTGGGTTTGCACACTAGCATTTTAATCTATTCCAGTTTTCACCTATATCAACAATAATCTAGTAAAATATTTTTCTAACATTTAGAAATATACAGATATACATATAAGTCAGAATTAAATAGACTGTGTTCTGCAAGAAAGCAAGAAGTAGTTCCAAGTTTAGAGCAAAGACTGTGTTTAAGTGTAGATTAAGCTGTTTGAGGGATTGCCCAAAAATTCCCCGAAGGGAAAAACTGCCGTAGTCCCCTGAGTGCTGATTATAAGTCTTTAATTTAATCAGAGTTAAGTCACTTGGATTTAATCCTGCCCATCCTGACACTTCACACTCAGACCACAATTCCACAACACACTGGCTTTGACAGCAGTGTCAAACTCAGGAGTTCCTCTTCCCTTTTCTCCTCTTTCTGCTCTTCACACTGATCCCTGTACACTAGTACACCATATGCTTGTTGTACCAACACAGCTCTGAGGCCTTGCTGTCGAACACGGAGAGCAAACTGCTTCGTTTTAAGAACCCCCTTCTGCATGTCCTCCACCAGACAACAACATACTGTGCATTTGGAGCCTTCACAGATTTAACTGGAGAGAAGAGAGGGTGTCTCAAAATCAGTTTTAATTCAAGATATCATTTGTTCAACTACAAGCTGGGGTTAGATCCTCTAGCCTAGTAATAGAATATTTAGCCAAAATGATACACATCTCCCAGGATGCAGAAGGGTGATTAGAGGAAGAATACTGCTCCTACTGCTAATGACAGGTTTTCAAAAGACAGAAGACTGGACAAAGTTGTACACCAAAAATAAAAAATCAAATAGTAAAAGGAGCAGTGGAGGGGAATTCCTGAGGTGAGAATGACAAGAATTAAGAGCAGGCTGTGAGTAAACCTTATTGCTGTTTGTTTTGAAAACTTCACATACTCTTAGAAGTCGAAGTACTTGCCCAAATGACAGAAGGGCTGAACTAGTCTAGATAGCTATCATCTCCCTCTGAGTCCCAGCACCAGGACTGTCTGGAGTTTGGCCACTATAAGCATACGTGATCTGTGGTCCTTACCTGGTGTCGATAGTTGTACCAGCCATTTGAACCTGCAACAATCACCACCCAGTGCTTGCCTCCATCTTCAGGTTCTTCCATGGGGAATGTGCTGACGCCCAAAGCACAGCCCAGGAGCACAACTGCTTTCCATATCATCTCTCTTCTTTATTTATTCCACAAATGGGAGGGAAAAAAAGAAAATCCCTAGTGAAAAAGTTTGAGAGAAGCAGATCAGAGGACATTAGTCAAAAATAAACCAAACACAAACATCAGTAATACCACAACTATAAGCTTTTCTTGCTTGGGATTTTTGTGTTCTACAGACCATTCAACAGTACTATTTCTGGTCATATTCTTCCCTTAGCACCAAGCTGCTTATAGTTACAAGAGTTTTCTGTGAGCTTTCAAATCTGACTGAAAGCAATTCTGAATAGGACAACCAAGTCTTTCAGCTCCCTCTGGTTGTTTTGTTCTGTAAGAGCTGGTGACAAATAAACCTCAAATACAGAGCAAGCCTCACTACCAAGTATTTCACAGATTAAAAATTTCAGCTTAATACTGTTCTTTCGGTGTATGCTTATGTGGTTCACTGGTTTCCACTCACCGGCAGTTAGCCAATTGTTACCGAGTCAAATCGCAGGTGATGAAGGCACAAGGATGCATAGATGTGGAAAATTGCTTGGGAGTTAGAAGGGCAGAGGGTCACAAAAGCTCTCTGTGCCCACAAAGCCATCAAGGGTGGACAGAGGCAGTGCCACTGCATTGCACAAGATACAGCCCTAACTGCTGGGGCTGGGGGGAAGTACAGACTGTGAGAACCTCTTGTTATTTGTGCAACCTGTCATGCTAGTGGAGAGCAAATGTGAAGCAGTACCACATGAAAGAGTAGCATTTTTACCTCTTTCGCACAATGGTTAAGTGTTTGCACAGCAAAAGAATTGAGTCTGAACCCGTGGATGCCAAGTTCAGAAAAGCAGAGCTAGAGAAGCACTTTGAGCCCATGCAGAAATGGCTCTTTCTACTCTCAAGAGGAGTAGAAGTAGTGTCCCCACTAGTGAACTTTCTGAGTACCTTAACTGTCTGATAAAGTTTTTGCTATAAAAGCAAACAATCTGGCCATATCTAACTAAAGGACTGCTTCTGGTGGTTTGGTTTTTGGGTTGCCCCCCACCCCTTTTTTTTTTGGCGGGGGGGCAGCAAAAGAAGATGAGTAATATTGGTCACAGTCTCAGGTCTGCTGTGTCCAATGTGTTCTCATAAAGCAAATCCCCTTGAAGGACTGCATGCTTTTGGCACATGCACAAAAGTTATGTACTTCCTCATGCACCAAGATCTCTCAGATACCGGCCTACTTACAAAACAGAGATTCTGGAGCTTGATCGTTGCCGGTATGGAGGCAAGAGGTGTTGTAGGAAGAGGTAATCTACTTTAGGTTAGTTATCTCTGGAATAAAATCTGGAAATTCCTAAACCATACAACATGGTCATGGTCACAAGGCACAACGTCAAAGCTACCACTAAACCAAATAACTAACAATATCAAAGTCAGTCTCAGTTCCCCACAGCCAGATCCATCCACCTGCAAAATGAGGCTGAAACAGAGAAGTAGCCAGCTGCCCTCCAAAACAGCTGTGTACAGTGAAGACCTCCAACGTAACATGTACTAGGGATCTTTCCAAGACTGGATCTACCAGTCACTAAGGTAAAGTCTTGCAGGCAGCAGAGTGAAAAACTTATTACATATATTATTGGAAGNTTTTTGTTTGTTTGGTTGGTTGGGTTTTTTTTGTTTGTTTGTTTGATTGTGGTTTTTTTTTTCCCCTTTCTCATGGAGGTAGCACAAAGTAAATGAAGTTATGTTAGCATATTGGCTCCTATAGGAAGAGCTGTTACCACACAAGAAAACCACCAGAACAGAAAGGAAAAGACAGACCCAAACATTAAGTGCTGTGACACCACTTCTTCCAGAAACTCATTAGAATCCAGAAAACTTATCTTTCACAACTAAGCCACTCCTGTAACTGCCTGCAAATGTGAGATTTGGGAGCAAGAACAGTACATATTAATTTAACAATTTAGGATATATTGAATTACTAGCTACTTCAGCAGTTAAGTGGATATGAAGGAATAAGCAGAATTTTCTGCAGTCTGACGGGCAGTTGTAAGCTCTCATGTGGAGCTAGACTTTTAAATTCTTGTCATCGCTGTCACCAAACACAGCTCTGTATTGTTACTCTGGCTGGTCTATCTTAATCATCTGAAGAAGTGACAAGACAAATAACACTTAACAACTGTGCTGAAGATACACTGTGTTTACAACATCCATAAAACCTGCCTATTCTGTTGCCTACAGCACTGCTAAGATTCAAAGCAAGTTTTTAAAACCTTTGTAAAGTGCCACACCACACAACGGGCCAACAAGCACATTCATTCCCAATATTCAGTTTCAGGTGTATCTAACTCTGAAAATATTAGACAATAAAAGAAAAATCAGTATGGTTTAAACGATCTGCTTCAAAAATCTTAACTGAGTTTGACTTACTGAAACATAAGAGCCAAAATTCATGCAAACAGAGCTCTCAGAGCTCATTATCTGTTCCATGAGAAGAAACTTTTTTCCATGTTCATTAAAGCATAACTTTTAATTTCTCCAACAAAAAAAAAAACCACCATTACTTATATTTACATGAAAAACACACTACAACTGCAAAACAAGTGGTTCAAATGATTGCTGAAGAGCTGGAAATACTTTCACATGACACTTAGCTCTTACGAGATGTAAATCATTAATTCGAATCCAAGACAAGACATACCTATAGAAGCTATGTTGCTGCCACTGGGTCATATGGATAATATATAATGGATATAAAGGATAAATTCAAGGCAGATATTAGTAGAGAGGCATACATCATATGGAAACAGTCACTGCCACTGGCTGTCAGTTACTGATATACCACACAACAGAGACTGAAGTAGCTTCAGAAGAAATTTGCTACGGAGTGCTAAGTGCTGAACCAGAAACAGTTTGATGGGATTGTCTTTCCTGACAAGTTCACAAACCAAACTACAGAAACACAGATCTATGGCTCTCAGGACTCCAGCCAGTACCTCTGCACAGGACTGTACTGTGCAGGATGCAGAGGTACCAGATACGAGCCCTGCATTCTGCCCACAAACAACGCCACAACAGGGAAGCCCAGAGCCAGATCAGGAAAAAGACTTATGTTATCACCCCCTCAGGCAGGCCCTCCATGAGGAATTCAACAGCCTCCCACGTGGTGTGTGGATATGCAGATCATCAGATCTCACCTCTGCTGCGACAAAGTTGTGAATGATATAGAAGGCCCACGGAAAAAAGCAAAGCAAAGTA
>VZRU01005730.1:39410-65298 GCA_013398155.1 Pedionomus torquatus | reverse complement strand
TGCGACCCAAGTGCAGGACCTGGCACTTGTCACCTGAGCACCTTGTTGCTCGGGTGAGGACGAGGGTGTGTTCCCTTCCAGCACTACGCAGGCGATGGGAAGGGCGACACGTGGTCAGCAAACCCCCTTGGATGGCTCAGGATAGCCTTGAAAATGAGATGTCTCGCTGCCGGGTTAGGAGATGGTTTTGGTTAATGCAAGGAATGAAGGAGCAGGTGGTTTTTTTGCTGGATTTGCAATGTTCTCTCCCATTCTGGTCTTGTTTCTATACAGCAAGTTGCAGCTGGAGTGCTCTTCTGTTAAACACCACTGGCTCAATCTGGGGATGAAATAAAATAGATGCTTTAGTTGAGATCCGTGTTTTCCGTATCTCTCCTAGAATCATAGCATTAGGGAATATCTCAAGTTGGAAGGGACCCATAGGGATCATTGAGTCCAACTCCCTGCCCTTCACAGGTATAATTTGGGAAGATGAGAATTTCTGGGCTTGAGGGAGGAATTACTGTGCCAAGTTCAGAACCTGTAGACTACTGGAGACCAGGCTGCTGCTTCTCCACCCTGGTGTCTTCTGCCCAAAGACGCCTTGGCTTCTTGCTATGGCAACCCCATCTGCTTTGAGACATGACTATTCCTCCCTAGAGTCTGGCACCATGGACTGCTACAAGTTGGGGTTTACCTGCTGGAGAGCAGCTCTGCAGAGAGGGACCTGGGAGTCCTGGTGGACACCCAGTTGCCATGATCCAGCAACGTTCAACATTCCCTTGTGTCCAGGAATGGGCAGTGGTGTCTTGGGGGGGGGATTAAAAAATAGCTTGTCCAGCAGGTCAAGGGAGGTTCATTCTCCCTTTCTGCTCTGCCCTGGGAAGGCCCCATCTGGAGCACTGGGGGCCAGCTCTGGGCTCTCCAGTTCAAGAGGGACAGGGATCTGCTGGAGAGAGTCCACTGAAGGCTATGAAGATGATGAAGGGACTGGAGCATCTCTTGGCTGAGGAACCTGGGGGTGTTCAGCTGGAGAAGAGCAGACTGAGGGGGGACCTCATCAATGCAGACCAATATCTAAATGGTGGGTGGCGAGAGCATGGGGCCAGACTCTTCTCAGTGGTGCCCACGGACAGGACAATGGGACATGCTGGAACAGGGGAAATTCCATCTAAACATGAGGAGGGGCTTCTCTGCTGTGAGGGTGGCAGAGCCCTGGCAGAGGCTGCCCAGAAAGGTGGTGGAGTCTTCTTCTCTGGAGACATTCAAACCCCCACCTGGACATGTTCCTGTGAGACCTGCTTTGGCAGGGGTTTGGAGGAGTTGATCCCCAGAGGTCACTTCCAACCCTTGCAATTCTATGATTCTATAATTAAATCACCCTGGCGAGTTGGTAGTCCTGCAGTGCAGGTGTGGCATCTACTAGGAGGGTCCTGCATGATGGGATGGGGCAGAGGAGCATCCATCTGGGATGCAGAGAAGCTTCAACCTGGCTCTGCTTCTGATTTGGGGATGTTGGATGTGCCCTCCTGAAGCGCCTACAACCCCTGGTTTCTTTAAGGTGGCTTCACCCGCAAAACGTGCCGCTTTTCAGCAGATCAAAGCGATTTGGAGGCTGCGTGTTGCACAGGTTTTGAATGGATATCGGAGGTGACACTTGCGAATCCTTCGCTTTGCTGGTAGCCTGTTTGTCACAAAAGGGTAGATCAAATTCTCCCCTCGAACGGAGACACCGAGGAGTTATTTCAGGAGATTGAAATCTCCACTGAAGTTTCTACAGCGGGGCGCGTCTTTGTGCCACCTCCAGTGTGGCTGTTTCTCATTTCCAGCCCCTTTTCGGTTCACGCTTCAAAGGAATGTTGTCCAAGGAATCGGGCTGCGGTTCCCCAGTTGCTATTGGAAAAGGAGGAGGAAATTCCCCGCTATTGCAAACCAATAAATAGATCAGAGCTGGGAGTCCGAATGGGAAAACAATATGTATTTCAGCTGGGTGACGAAGAGGGATGTTGAATCTCAGCGAGGGTTTAGATAACGGCCCTTTGGTCTGTTTATGTTTACCATCTGGTTTTAATTCTCTGAAGGAAAAGCAGCTTTTTGGGCCTGGTTTGAGGAGAACTTGACAGAAAAAGGGCTTCTTCCAGTTACCGCTAGCCACAGGTGGAAATCCTCAGCCAAATCCCTTGTTGCTGGGGCTGGTTTCCCTGGAAGGAGGAGAGCAGTGGAGGAGGAGGGAGCTCGGGTTGATGGATGGGAGAAACTGGAATATTCGGGAAGGGTTTGCCCGTGGGGTCCGAACTTTGGCGAGAGACACATTTTGCAGAAAAGGCATCTCAATGGATTCACTTAAAGCTTTTTTCTCCCCGCTCTTTTATAATGCTGCCTTCAACTAGCCTGGCTGTAGCCATCTGCTTCTGAGAAGTCTTTTTTCCTCCCCTGCCCGTGCCCTCCTTTGATGACGGACCACAGAGAAAACCGTCACGATGCTGTGGTTTTGGGGTCCCATGGTAGGACGCTCTGGATGTGAGAGCGGAGGAGCAGGAGGATGTGTATCGGTGCTGTATCTGTGGAATCCCTGGTCTCCAAAATGACAGGAGAACGGGCTTAGAGGAGCACAGCTGGGTGGTAGGAGACTTCACAAGCTCTTTGGGGCTGCGGTGGAGAAAGGGGAAAGCGATGGGTTAACCCTTGACTTTTCTGCTCGAGTTGTCTCCGTTTCCCTTCTCATGGTCCTCTGTTCACCGCTCTGGAGCTGCTGTCCCACCAGTTTGTAAAATGGAATAGGCTTCCTACGAGGAATTAGTCAATCTGGTCTGGCAGCGGGTGCTAGTGGCTGAGAAGGTAAACTGGTCGTCCTTGTCATCCCGGTCCCGTAGGCATGGCCCGTCGTGGTCGTTGGCAGGAGTGGGATGTCCACCCTGGGCAGCCAAGCGCTCACCTTCCCCAGTGTTGTTCAGCAAAACCATTACGCTGAAGTAGTTCGTGGCAGTGGGGGAGGGAATTCTCAGTTTCCACAGGGAATCGCTTCAGACAAAGCATTCAAATAGCTCAAGTTAGAAATACAGACAAGCTTATGGCACCTTGGCTATTTATTTATTTATTTATTTTCTTTTAATAAGCATAAATACATGTGAAAGAGCTGTAAAGCTTTTTAAATTCACTGCAGCTCTTCTGTATAAACACAGGCTCTCTCCTCCCAGCAGTCCTCTATTTCTAAGGCACTGCTTGGGCATTCAGGCTGAGAAGCACGTTATCATAAGAGCTTTGGCCACCTGCACCCTGGGCTGCATCCCCAGCAGGGCGAGGGGGGTGTTCTGTCCCTCTGCTCTGCTCTGGGGACATCCCCCCCACCCAGTGCTGCCTCCAGCTCTGGGGCCTCAGCACAGGAGAGACATGGAGCTGTTGGAGAGGGACCAGAGGAGGCCACGGAGATGCTGGGAGGGCTGGAGCCCCTCTGCTGGGAGGACAGGCTGAGAGAGCTGGGGGGTTCAGCCTGGAGAAGAGAAGGCTCCGGGGAGACCTTGCAGCCCCTTCCAGTCCCTCCAGGGGCTCCAGGAAAGCTGGGGAGGGACTTTTGATGAGGGAGGGGAGCCCTAGGACGATGGGCAAGGGTTTGACCCTGAAAGAGGGGAGATGGAGCTGAGATGTGGGGAAGAACTTCTTTGGTGGGAGGGTGGTGAGAGCCTGGCCCAGGTTGCCCCGAGAAGCTGTGGCTGCCCCATCCCTGGAGGGGTTCAAGGGCAGGTTGGAGGGGGCTTGGAGGCACCTGGTGTGGTGGGAGGTGTCCCTGCCCAGGGCAGGGGGTGGCACTGGATGGGCTTTATAGGTCTTTCCAGCCCAAGCTGTGCTATGTTCCTATGCTCTTCCAAACTTCCTTTCATGGTCCTTGCCCGTGGTGGCACTGGTGCTTTGCCATCCACAGTGGCAGCTTCGATGTCGGGTGCTCTTGTACCTGGAATTTCCTCCCCCTACACCTGCTTTTCCCCTCTCATAGAACGAGGAGAAGCAGAAGCCATTTCCCATCCTCAGTCCTGACGTTGATGAAACCTTCTAGAAATGTTCCTACCACTTTAAGTAATTTGCTTTTTGATAAAGTCTCAGTATTACGATTTTTGGAGTACTGTAGTGAAACAATTAAAAAAGAGAAACATGGATTTAAAGTTTTTAAGCAGCCCTGGGCTTGAGTGTGCAGTCACACAGCAGTGCTGAAGGCTTCACTTTATGTTTTTCCCACTCTTGAGAGTCCTCAAAATTAGTTTTTTACTACTGAATCTTCTTTCTGTAGATATAGCTACGTGCTCTCGTATTATACATATATGGATTTGTGCTATTCCATAGGAAATGAAGTTTTAACTCCAGCGTAATTGTTTCCTTAGTATTAATATGCTTTGTGTTACTTGATTGTCAGCCAGGGATTACAGCAAATGCGATACTTCCCTGCCTGTCCCCAGTCTGTCTGAGCTCTCTGCAGCGTATCCACATCTCAGATGCAGTGATGTGAGCAACGGGGGCAGGGGGAGAAGAGCAATTTTCAGATCTTCAAGTGACGGTTGTTTCAGAAACTCAGTCTTTTTCCCCCTTCATCATCCCAGTATATTTAATCATTAAGACACGACCCTTAAGAAGCGTCGGAGAAAGTTCTGAAATGATTTCCTTGGCTTTACTTCTTCAAGCAGCCGTTTGAGTCAGCTTCTGGGAGACTTTTAAATTGCTTCTGGCCATAACGAGCTCTGCCGCGGTTTGGATTCAATAAAGGTGATGAGATAGAGATCTGAAATCCCAGGGCTGAGGACAGTGACGATTATATTGAGATTTGGACCTGTGATGGTGCATCTTCAGCCTGCGCTTACTTCCAGGCTCAGCGGAACCCAGGCCCTCGTGAAACGATACCTGAGGTCTGATAGAGTTGAAATTCCAAATTCATTGAAATCAAAAGAATTAGGATTTTGCCATGTCTGATGCCTCCCCCTGTCATTGTCTTGATGCCAGGACAGTAAAGCATCTTTAGAGTTAAAAATACATGACAAGGATAATTAAAAGCTTGAAGTCCAGATATACAAATGAGTAGCAAAGTTGTCGCTCTTGGACTTCAGGACACCTTCTCTGCGCTAATATATTAATGAAAATTTTTGAACTCTCTAATTTTGTATACGATACCCCTTATGTATTTTATTTATGGTCTCCTTCTCTGTTAGATTTTAAATTACGTTTTGTTGTGGAATGAAAAAAAAAAGCAAAAGGCAAGAACATCTGTCCCGGGCTGCTGGTGCTCGTTGTTAAGCACATTTTAATGATGGATAGGAAGAAAGTAAACAGTTTAAAGTCCTGTCCCACATCCTTGTAATCCAGCACCCAGCTGTTCCAGCTGTTCCAGCGGTGGGCGAGGGCTGAGGCCACCGTGGTGTCCCTGCATGGCGTGCCGCAGCAGGACTTACTTGGACGGCCGCCTGTTGGGTGGTGGGTCCCCACGCACTAACCCCTTTGTCATCGTTCCGTCGTCTTTGTCGGCTTTGAGTAGGGAGGGAAAGACCTAAAAGTCAGTCTCCCGTTCCTAAGATCAAGGTTGTTCTTTGCAGGAGATCTCAGATAAGGGATTTATTTTTAAAGCGTGGTAGGAGCTGGTTTTGTTGGAAGAGGGAGCTCACGGCGGCTTAAATCCCAGTTTCAAACGTGCGTCTTCCTTCCAGCACGTGGAGTCAGCGTCTGCTCGGCTCTTCAGGCCCCTTCCCCTCTTCGTCTCTCCCAGATTGCTCACGGACAGCTTCGGCTAAAGCCCTTTGGAAACGTCCTGCGGTTTCAGCCTTCCCGAGGAGCTGACACCGAGCTGTTATCACCCTTTGGCATCGCTCTGACAAAAATAGTTTGCAAATGACGGGAGACGCTTTTTACCATAACTGTGAGGCTTCGGAGGAAAAGGGACCTGAGCGCCGCCGGGAGACTGGGCTGCGTAAATAATTATTTATATGTCATTTGGCTGGAAACCAAATTTCCCCTAATGAGAGAAACCGAATATTCTGAGAATGTGGATGCCGTTCCAGAAATTCAGGGTGTTCGTGGAGTTCACGTTCAGCCAGTGAGGGAGGAATAAAGTTGGATCTAATCTATATCAGGAAGTTATTAAAAACTAATCTGAAGCGTGCAGTTAAGGCCGTTAATGACCTGAGAGTTTTTGGACGTAAATCTAATGATTCCTTTTAGGAGCAAGATGTGAATTAATTTGGCAAAATGTAGTGAGTGGGCACCCGGGGAGAGGGGGGGTTGTGTGCGTGGGTAGAAAAATACTTCAATTTTTGTTGGTTTGGGGTTTTTCTTTCCCCCCTTAAAGCAACCTTCTGCTTTCAGGGTGTAAAGCCACAATCCTGCTCGCGTGTTGTGCAGCAGGAATGGCTGAGGCCCCCTTGGAAGGTGTCATCTGCTGAAGAGCTTTCAGGTTTATTCTCTTTGCAGGATCCTGCAGAAGGTTCAGGGCTGGTATTGGCCAAGTCAGGACAAGGGAGAGGTTTTGACTTAAGTGGTTTCCACTGCCTGAAGCACCTGAAGTGGTCCTGCCTGGGGGCTTCTGCCAGCAAAGTGCACGTGTGAAGCCTTGAGCTGGTTCAAAACTGCAGCAATTTGCACAAATACCAAAATTGGGAGCTCTGGGCTTGGTGTTGCGATGAGGTGGGTGAGTGGAGAAAAGCCCCTGATGGTGTAGGAGACCTGTGCCAGGTTGAGCATCCACAGATGTTTGAGATTGTTGCGAAGACCTTCCAATGAAGTTCTCTTGTGCTTGGTGTCACATACGTAATTCCTGTTCTGTTGGGTTCTTCTCTTCCTGTGTGCCACCTGCAGATAGTTGGTGTTCAGGGACCCAGCAGCCCTCCATCTCGGCTTGTCCTACTTGCTCTTAGAATCATAGAATGCTTTGGGTTGGAAAAGACCCTAGAGATCATCTAATTCCAACCCCTTAGGACCTGTTACTCGTCTCTCAGTGGGTCAAAACCCAAATTATGGCAGTGGAGCTTAGCCTGGCCTCTTCACTCCTTCAGATACCCCAAGGATGCCTCCCTGTCAAGACTGGGAGAGGTGAACAGTGATCCATAAAATGATGTTGCTTGGGCTTTGGCCCAACCTTGGAGCTGCATCTGCCTCCCTCATCTCTCCCGGTGGCTCCAGCAGCCACTGGGAGCCTCAGTGTATAAACCCAGGTGTTTCCACCAGGAACTACCCAACCCTGGAGTTAGCAAAAGCCTGGGAGGAGAGCTCCTGACGTGGGTTCCTGGGTTTTGGGACCCAGCAGGTCGGTTCACAGGACTTGATCTGTAACCATTGGAACCTGTACAGCTGTGACTCCAGCGTTAGCCTTCCCTGCTATTATCAATCCCCTAAACAAACCAACCCAACCCATTTCCCCTTCAGGTGGCTTTTAAGACGTATTTTACACTTCTCTGCTTTTCAGTTGTAGCCCCGCAGCTTCATCTGGGAGGAGCGAGGTCCCTGAAAAAAAAACCCTGGCAGGCGCTCAAAACCTTAGAAGTACAGAAAGCTGTTTATTAAACTCCCTCGTGGGTAGATAAGACAACTGGCTTTACTGGAACAAAGTTAATATATTTTTTTTTATCATTATTATTATTTTTCTTTTTCCATTGAGGTCTTAGTTGTGTAAAATTCTTCTTTCCAAATACAGTGATTGTTTTTCTGACCTTTTAATTTGCGACAGTTAACTGGCAAACGGATCGAGCCCTCTTGCAAAACGGCTTTTCTCTCTCCGTCCCCTGCAACACTGCTTTGGTCTGGGGTATAAATCAGGCAGAAATACAGGGGGAAAAAGCAGATAAGGAGGAAAACAAACTTTCCAGATGCCCAAAGATGTGTGTAAGTTCTTGAGCAAAATCAGATTTAAAGGGGACCTGAAGGAGTATTTTCATGGGGAGGGGAAATGTAGTGAGGAATTAGCGTTGCCTTGAAACTGGTGCCTGAACGTCCTTACTCCAGGGAGATTTAATATCCCTTAAAAATGCAGCGGTTGTGCTGGCCCCACAGCCTTGGAGCTTGGAGGAGCTGCAAAAATAGTCTTCAGTGCTGCATGTTCCTTGTGAGCAGACAGAGAAGGAGGGTCCGTGCCAGAGCCTCCCTGCAACCCCTTGGAAAAGCTGTTCTTTTTTCATAGAATGGTTAGAGTTGGAAGGGATCTTAAAGATCATGGAGTTCCAACCCCCCTGCCCTGGGCAAGGACACCTCCCACCACACCAGGTTGCTCCAAGCCCCATCCAGGGATTGATGGGGCATCATCCTGGCCTTGAACCCCTCCATGGATGGGGCAGTCACAGCTTCTCTGGGCTTCTCCAGTGCCTCACCACCCTCACAGCAAAGAAGTTCTTCCTAAAATCTAATCTAAATCTCCTCTCTTCCCATTTATAACCGTCCTCCCTTGTCCTGTCACTCCACTCCCTGCCAGAGTCCCTCTCCAGCTCTCCTGGAGCTCCCTTCAGATCCTGGAGACACTCTTCATATTTTTGGTGTGCCCTTTATCTACAGCATGGCAGGGAAAATAAAGGAAATAAATTGTGGATTTTGACAATGTACACTACATGTTAAATCCCTCCTAACTCCTTTCCATTTGCTTTTTATAGTTGGGTTTAATTTATTAGATTTGCTGACCCAGGCTAAACGGAACAAACTTTGGCAACGGAAAGATGGGAGAGGATCCCACGGCCACAGCGTTGGCCAAGGTTGGGCAACCCTGGAGCTGTGTTCATGGCTGTCTTCACGTTGTAGGCCTGGAACCCGCTCATCAACGCTGTTGCTGGTCCTGGCTCCACGGAAATGTTGATGCATTTTTAATATTCAGCAGTCATCGATAAAATATTTAGAGCCTTAAGTAAAATGCAACAAGGGAGGTATTGAGAGCTGCGTGTTTCCCATGCTGAAGGGTGGCCTCTTCAAAGGTGCTGTGGTGGCTCTGGTCCATCACGGACCGTGTGAGAATTCACTGGCAAAGCCCTTTATGCCCTGTAGGTCCAAGGCTGAAGCTTCAGTAGAAAGCGCATGACTTCGAGGAGCCGGAAAATACTGGAGGAAGTTAAAGATGAAAGGTTTGGAGTGAGATGGAGCGTGGATGAAGGATGACAGGAAGTTGTTTCTTCTGGTCACTGGAACGTCTGAAGTGGTTTAATGGGTATATTTTACTCAGAAATATATTAGCGGTTGACTTTGAGCCTAAGCACCATGCTAGATTTTAGCTTCTTTGTGCTCTCTGCTAATTTTTCAGCTGATTAGTAGAATTTCAAAGCGGACGTGCGGATGGAAGGGCTGGTGGGTTCAGCAACACGCCAGGCTCTTCTTTGTATGCTCGAATGCATTTTCGTGGGATAAGGAGAACTTTTGATGCTCTGAATCGGCTGTAGTTAATGCGGGATGGTTTAGGTGGAAGGGATGTCAGGAGGTCGTCTGGTCTGACCCTTGCTCAAAGCAGCTTCAGAGGATACGCTTAACGAGATCATGGATAACCCACTTCTTGCCCTCCCCTTCAACCGTCTAAAACCAGGGTCCAATCCATCGACTCGGATGGGGTATTTCTTCTTTCTGAGTGCATATCGAGTGCGTGTTTCTACGAATAAAAAGGTTTTCTCATGAAAGGGGAAAATATCCCGGGCTGTTGGTGTGTGTTATCTGTGGATACTTTTATCTGTCCTCCAGATCTCTCTGTATCTTAAGTTGGAAGCTTGTGCTTGTAAAATGTCTTTTATTGTTGTCTCAAGGTGTTATGTTTTGGAAAGAAAAGCCAAGATCCAGCCCCTTTAGCTTCTTACTGTGATTTGTGGGCTAGGAGTTGTCATCTGCAGACAGGTTGCATAGTAATGACCTGGGAAAGCTCAGCAGGATCTTCATATGGTTGAGGGAGAAGAACGTGTGTGGGACATGGGAGAGCTTGAGGGGATGGAGTGATTGTGCCAGGGAATTACATCTGGAAGATCTTTGGTTCTCCCTAAACGAGCCACGTGTTTCTCTCTGCCTCTCAAACCTGCTTTCTTCTGCTGATGGGAGCTCAGATCATCTGATGACCTGGGATGGCATCACCTCACTGCTTCTTGTGCAACTGTGCTGTAGTCCAGGGTTGACTCTGGGGCTGCCTGTGAGCTCCTTGGGGTTCAAAACCCATAATTTCATAGGATGGTTTAGGTTGGAAGGGACCTTCAAGATCATCCATTCCACCCTCTGCCATGGGCAGGGACACCTCCCACCAGAGCAGGTTGCTCAAACCTGGCTTTGAACACCATCTCTGGAAAAGGAGAGGTTGTTAGAAGTATCTGATATGTTCTCCTGCACCAGAGGCTGTAGGACCTCCCCAGGTTCTTACAGGGGAGGTTGAGAAGTTGTGGGTTGAACTGCCACGCTCAGGAGTGTTTCATGCATGTGGCCAGTGCAGTGCCATTGCCAAAAGAGCCACGTGTGGTTGGTGGCCCACCATCACTGGGATCTTCTCCTAAGTACAGTTTTCTCTACTCTTAGGTGAGAATGTAAGAATAGCATTGATGGATCTTCGCTTTGTTTCTAAAAGCGGAGCCTCCAGAGGAGTGTGAGAACCAGGCAGACCCTGTACCGCGCTTTCCCAACTCTCCACCCTCTGATCTTTCAACATCTCCAGGACTTTCCCAGCCAGAGATTATGTCCATCTTACTACTAACCATCATGGGTGTCTGCCCTGTGACACGAGCGGTCTTTCCTTGGGCTCCTGCAGATGTTTCGTGTGCACAACATCCTGTGGCGAGGGGCTAACCCACTTAGCTGGGTTGTGTGTGAAGAAACCACTGTCTCTTGGTTGGTTTTGGACCTGCCACCTGCTTTTTGGCTTGCCACCTGCTGCTTTCATTTCTTGTCCCCTCTTGCACTGAGCAGGCTGCTGCCACCTCCATGGCTGCTTTTGGGTCCCTCCTCTGGATTGGGAAGGGTCTCTGCCCCCGGTTTGTGTTTGGTGATAAGGATGTGGAAGGTCTTTGGTTGTGGTCACTTTGGGAGAAGATCCAGGTCTCGTGTCCTTTGCCATTTGCAGCATTCGCAGTTGGCGTGAGCCAGAGCTGCGGTGGCTTTTGCTCCTGGCTCGCAGCAGGATGAGTAATGTAGGGCACAAGAACTGCTGCTCTTGGGATTTGAGTCCGAGCACGTGATTAATGATGATCTAGTTATATTTTATGACTTGTCGCTTGGCCAATTATTAATCTGTTTTAATATATTCCACATTATGTAATGCAATTCCAGTTCCTTGAGAAATTGTGCTTTACGAAGTTAAATGATTACTGAGCTCGAAGTGTGTTGCATCAGGGCTGCTACGCTTTGCAGCCAATTCTTGTCAGCTTAATAAAAGCCCACACAATTGATTTAAGACCAACCTGTCGATAGACAACAGTTATTTACTTCCAAAAATTCCTAATTAGCTTTTACACCAGCGTTTCCCTTGTCTTCCTGAGCTGGAAGCTGGACCGAGAGCATGTTATTAGCCCTGTTCTCCTCCTCAAAGTGTTGTCACGACAGCCTGTGTCCTCCGAGGCTCTCGGAGCTCCGTAGCTGACACTTGGGGGAAGCTGCCGGAGATGCTCCGCAGTTTTTTTCCCCGTCCAGCTCGTCGAGAGCCCCCGGGATGCAGCTGAAGATCTTCTGCCGTAAAAAGACCCCGGCTCCTCTCGCCGTTGTTTCGCATCTGCCTGCTCTTCGGAATAGAAAATGTTTCCTGTGGCATGATTGTACCATCTGGTTTCTTTCTTAATTAATGAACAGAAATATTTGTTGGGTTCTTCTGCCGTTCCTATAATATCGCCGGCGGTTGCTGCGTGTCTGCGCCGTAACGCTCCTCGCCCCAGCCTGGAACCTGCTGCTTGTAGCTCATTTTTATACCCCGATAGGCTCCAGCCTGTGAGTATTGTGTCTTCTCATCCCGTTTTCCTTCCCTTGCCCTTTCCTGGGGCTTCAGTTCTGATGTGTCTCAGCGTTACGGTGCTTTTCCCTTCATGACGTATGTTTTTCGTTCTGATTGTTGCTTTCCTTTTCATGAGAAAAGGTTGAGAAGAGCCAGGTTTTCACGAGCCAGGTTGAGAAGAGTCACTCTATATTTTTTTTAGAACAGGAGCATCATCCCTTTTTAGTTTTGGGAGCTTCAGTCCCTTCCCCACCCCCCAGGCACACGCTTCACCCTGGGAATCTGGAACCTTAAAGTTTCCAGTATTTCTGTTTTTCTGTTGTTAACGTCCATTCCTTTGCATCATTTGGTCCTTTTTTTTTCCCTAGTGAAAGTGCCTGGGATGTATGTCTATATCATATAGAAATTCAAAGACCATCTCCTTCTGGTAAAATGTGACTTTCAAGGTGGAAGCCCGAGAGGAGCAGCAGTTGGAGCATCTTTTGTGATCATTTATGTGCACGTGGGGTATCCTGTCTCCCGCCGGGGTGCGTGACAGTTGGCACCTCGCTCTTGGGATGTGGATCCCCGAGTTGTTCTTTGTCGGTGCCTTGTAGGTGATGCTCTTGCCTGGGTTCTCCTCCCTCCTTTTGCCTGCTTGGTTTTTCAACGAATAAATTGCAACCAGTGGCTTGTGAGAGTCTTGTGTTGCTAATGGTGGGTGCATTAATGAGAAGATCATTCTATAGACTGTGCCTGTGTAAGTGGTTTCTTCTGTAATAGCAGCGACGGGGACAGGCAGGTTTTGAGCTCATGATGGCACTTTCTTCATCAAACTTTAGATGCTGGCGTTTAGAGTTATAAATTTGACCCAATAATCCTGTGAGAGAAAGAGAAAGAAAGAAAATAGTCACGTGCTGGAGGTGATTTATGGTGGACTCCTAAAGTGGTGATTCCTTGGGAATCAAACCTTGTCCGCTGAAGCAGTAGCAGGTCTTTGGGAGCAGTTGGGCTGCTGAGGACCTGCAGACGTCTCCGTCCAGCAGAGAATCATAGAATCGTATAACAATCGAGTAGTTTGGATTGGAAGGGACCTTTGAAGGTCATTTAGTCTCTCCAAGAGAACATTTGTGGACCTTTTTATTGACTGCAAAGGGACCCTGGAATTACCAGCTCTGGTTTCCAACCAGCTCTTGGGTGTTGAAGGTTAATTAAGATGAATTGTGTCCTGTAGCTACAATATATAAAAGTTCAGCAGCAATATTGGGCCTTGTGTCTGGGAGCGCTTGGTAGGGTAGGTAGGAAGCTTGGCTCGAGAAGCTGCAACATGTGAAGTGTTTTGGAAGGAAGGTTGTGAAGCTCAGCTCAGTGTTTCCATGGTTGGTTTTTTAAAAATTACTTACATTTTCATTAGAATTAGAATCATAAAATGATCCTGGTCAGAAGGGACCTCCAAAGGTCATCTAGTCCCACCTCCCCGCAGTCACAGGGACACCCTCAACTAGACCAAATTGCCCAGGGCCTCGTCGAGCTTCACCTTGAATATCTCCAGGGAAGGGGCCTCAACCACCTCCTGGGCAACCTGTTCCACCACCCAATTCAGGCAGCACATCACAATATGAAGAGACCAATATTATGAACTTAAATCTTTCAACTAAGCAATGTCTTTGCAAGCCACGGGTTAGTTGACATATGAACATTTGACAGGCTGGGAGAGTTGGGGGGCTTCAGCCTGGAGAAGAGACGGCTTTGGGGAGACCTTGGAGTCCCTTCCAGTCCCTTAGGAGGAGGGGGAAGGGTTTGACCCTGAATGAGGAGAGATGGAGGTATGAGATGTGGGGAAGAACTTCTCTGGTGGGAGGGTGGTGAGAGCCTGGCCCAGGTTGCCCCGAGAAGCTGTGGCTGCCCCATCCCTGGAGGGGTTCAAGGGCAGGTTGGAGGGGGCTTGGAGCAACCTGGGGTGGTGGGAGGTGTCCCTGCCCAGGGCAGGGGGTGGCACTGGGGGGGCTTTAAGGTTCAGACTGGTAGAACTTAAAGCAGGAGGGATAAGTAGCTGAAGAAAATGGACTTACTGCAGTCTCAGTCTCATTTTTTGGCGCATTTCAGTCATCTCATGTTCAGAGCCTGCCTGGCTTATGGAAGGTGGTCCAGAAAGCCCATAGAAGAGGAAGAAATGGAGAAACCCCCTTGATGGTCTTCTAGCTTAGTAACACCAGCAATTCACTCTCCTGCCTCGGCGAGGCAGGGGAAGGATCTCATTCCCTGGGAGCCAGGGGAGCGCGTTGGTGGTCTGCAGCCCCTTGGCCGTGAACACCCACTGTAATTTTCTGCTCCTCGTTTTTATCTCCCACCTTGAGTAGATGCTGTCTCTTGATGGCAGGATCGCTGCTAGATCTGTGCTGCCTTTTTTTTTTTCTGGAGGGTAATCTTTATTTCTTAGGAGTGGCCTCAACAAAGAGGGAGGGGAGGATTTATAAAAACCCCAACGTATCGGCTGGAGTGTTATCCTTTCATTTATTTTATTTGCCCAAGTAGCTTAAAGCTTGAGGAACCTCGATGAGTTCTTTTCTGATGAAATAAAAGATACTTTGCAGTAGACAGTATTGAGAAGGTCAGCAGGCTGGTAGTGATGCTGCTGTGAATTAATAGGTGACCTCAACTTTGTCATTTTTCTGCTTAAAATACTGAAGATTGCATCGTGTGGATAATAATGGGGAAAAAGAAATGAAGGATAATGCAAACAAACCTGTCTTTTCCTCCCCAGGACCCAGGAGTTGATGCTGGTCCCCTCTCAGAAGAATTCATGTGAAGACTGCCCATGGAAGGTCGATGCCTGCCTTTGCTGAGGCTCTAGGATTCCGTCGTTTTGCTGTTTAATCAGCTGAAGAATCCAGTTTTTCCCATGAACCATCTTTCACCTCGGGAAGAGAGAGGTAAGGTTGCCGGGCTCTCTTTCTTCTTTCCTCTGGCGGAAAATGTTTAAACCTGTCATGGAGGTGGCTTCTGCTGGAGCGCCTCTTCATGCGGAATTAATTACTGAGACTGCTGAAAGCAAAAATCCCTGGTTTTCTCTGTCCTTGGCATCCTTTGGGTTGTTTTGCCGTACAGGAGATGTGCAGTCAGCCTGCCTTGCGTTTACAGCTACCAGAGTTGTTTTAAAAGCTCAGGAAGATGGAACTGTTGCCTGAATCGAGTGCCTCTCCTCAATATGCTTTGCAAAATGAAATAGCTTAATTGCTGCGGCGGCGGCATGGTGTGCAGGGGATTCGTGCTAGAGAATAAAGAGGTGGTTTGGAGAAGACAGTGTTAGGCTGTAGGGTGGCTCGAGGTGTTGATCAGGTGAATGGAGTCCGTAACTGGAGAATTTTAAAAGGCACAAACTTGGGAAATCTGAATATTTTACGGCAAGGAAGCTCCTGCAGCTGCCGGAGCGTGAAGTGTGTTCTCAGCATCCTTGTTGCTCTTCCGAGGTGCCGCCTGCAACTACTCGAACCCTCCTCTGGTTTGCCCGCTGCTGGCAGTATCTTAAAGAAAAATCGGTGTAATGGCCTGGGAACTGGCAAGGATAATAGGGTATTTTGTCCTGTGAGGGTGGTGAGGCACTGGAAGAGGTTGCCCCGAGAAGCTGTGGCTGCCCCATCCCTGGAGGGGTTCAAGGCCAGGCTGGATGGGGCTTGGAGCAACCTGGTGTGGTGGGAGGTGTCCCTGCCCAGGGCAGGGGGGTTGGAACTGGATGATCTTCAAGGTCCCTTCCAACTCTAACCATTCTGTGAGTCTATGTGCTTAGAAATGAACAAAATGGTAAAAGAAGTAGTGGTTGGATGTTGTGTTGGCCGCAGGCAGTGGGATTTGCAACTCTCTCCCAGGCTGGGGGTGCTCACTGGTGTGGACCATGGGTAGGAGGGAGCAAGGAGAACCTGTACCCCTGCTAATGCCCCTGGAAAACCAGCTTCTGGCTGACGTGATGTAAGGCAAAAATTACACGTATCACTACATTTGCCTTCGTCTGATGACATTTTGTATTGCTTGTATCTCAGCTCCCTGTCTGAGATAGCTGGTGTGGCAAGAAATGTTTGCATCGGAGCTGGTTTTGGCTGGAATGCAGTGGAAAAGGGGATATTTCCTTCTTTGGTTTGAGTGTGGCTTGCTCCTGCGTGGTATTAGTACTGGTCCCGGTAAGGTACTGGTGCTGTATGTCCTTGGTAGGCTGCTGGTTTCTACCCTTGAGTTGGCTGCTTCCCTAAACTGGGATGGGATGATCCTGTGGTATCTTGGAGATGTTGGTGTCCCCCTTCTAGATGTCCTCCCTCATCAGTTTGGTGGCTGAAGGGCAGGCACCAGGGATGGAGCCAGGGGTGGGTAATAGCTGGGGAGACCCCCCCACCCCTTGCCAAATTCCCTCTGGACAAGGCTCTTTGCCTCGGTATCTTCCATTTGTAAGCACCAATGATGGTGCTAATTAGGCACGGTTGTAAAATTTGGAAATCATATACTTCTGTGTTGCTGTCTGCTGCCCCGACCTGCTTGCCCGGAGTCGCCGGCGTGGAGGGGAGCTGGGGGGCTGCCCGTGAGGGGTGAGGAAGGAGCAGAGCCCCGACCCAGCGCTGGAGGTGCTGCCCAGGGTTAATTATTAACCCGCACTCTGCCCCACAAACGTACAGGACTTTTCACCGCAGAAAGATCACCTTTCCCTCTGGACACAACAGCTGCTTGTTCTCTGGGAGCGGGGAAACACTATCACATGCAAACAAACAAAAAAAAATATCTTAATTTCTGTGACTTTTGAGATATTTTTATTCTCCTCTCTGATATCTGAACAGAGAAAGGGCTGTGAAGCCTTGGCAGAGGCTGCCCAGGGCGGTGGTGGAGTCCCCATCCCCGGAGGGGTTGGAAATCCGGGCAGAGGCGATGCTGAGGGCCATGGGTCAGTGGTGGGTTGATGTGCTGGGACTGATGGTTGGACTCCATGATCTTTGTAGGTCCCCTCCAGCCTCACCGGTTCTATGATTCAGCGTTCCAAGAGGTGACCTCGTTAGGTGGTGATGGGTTCTCCCCACTGCCAACCTCCTGTTTTCCAGGCCCTGATTAAAACCTGCCCGGGTTTTTTCTTTATTTTCTCCTTCTCTCCCGTCCAGAGTGATCAGAACAAATCACTCACCCAACAGTGGCCAGGCTTTACCTGAGATACCTCCTAACGTCAAGCGGTTGGGTGGATGCAGCCCAGGCAAGTCGAGGGTTAAATTCTTAATTGTGAAATTGGATATCGTTGCAGGGAGGAAGAGTGAGTTCGGGATTAATTTTAAGGGTGAGGTGCCTCCTTGGCTGCTCTGGATTTCCCCTAATTTAGGGGGCTGACAGACCAGCCCCTGTGTGCGTGGGGGGAGCCTGGGGGAGCCCTACCTTCATCCCACTTGGCACCTCCCAGCCTTGCCTGATTATTTTTTCATTTTCTTCCCACCTGTCTTATTAAATTCCATTTTTCTTTTTTCCTTCTAGCAAATGGACTTTTTGGGCTTGGCATTAAATCCAGTTGCTGAGATGGAGTTCCCATCCCCTTTATCCTGCGATGGGGCCGAGGCGCTCCCTCCCCCACCTTAGCCCTGGGTCTTTGCTGAAGCCAAAACTCCCTCTTTATTCCTTAATGATCGTATTCCTTCCACTTTAAACAGATTTCCTGCTGTTAACAGCGTTTTGTGGGTTTGATTGTTGTTATTTTTTTTTTTCCTTCAAGTGTTGCAACACTTCATAAATGGTATCTCGTGAGAGGTATTTACCGTAGGTGAGTTTCCTTGAAGTCGTACCCTCTGCCTGGCCGTTCCCTTTTCCCGGGGGCTGCTGGCGGGGTAGGAAGGACACGGATGACGGGGTAGGAAGGACACAGATGACAGCCTTGGCAGTCCCCGTGCTTCTAAATCGTCTGTTCTTCTACCTCTTTTGTTAGTTCGAGAGAGGGATGTTGTTTCAGCCATGTGTTTGAAAAGGAGTCCTGCTGCTCAAGACAAAGATGCACGAAGTGCTTTGGGGGATTTGGGAAGAAGAAATCCCAGACTTGTCTCTCCATGTAGGAATTAAAGCCTTTGGGGCGCCCCCGAAACCTTGCTTCTGAAAAGCAAAGTGCACAAACAAGCCAGGAACCCCCCGCCATGCCCACTGGAAAAGGCTCTCCAGGTTGCCTGGTAGAGGACAGCCAGGACAAGTGCCGTGGACCATGTGCTTGTGGACCACGTGGACCACCCTTTAACTATTAGGCCTAGAAATACTCCAAGGGTGGGTGTCAGGAGGATGGGGCCAGGCTTTTCTTAGTGGTGCCCAGGGACAGGACAAAAGGAAATGGGCACAAACTGGAAGATAAAAAGTTCTATCCAAACATGAGGAGGAACTTCTTCCCTTTGAGAGTGGCAGAGCCCTGGCAGAGGCTGCCCAGAGAGGTGGTGGAATCTCCTTCTCTGGAGACATTCAACCCCACCTGGACACATTCCTGTGGGACCTGCTCTGGCTGGACCCTGCTCTGGACTGGATGCTCTCCAGAGGTCCCTTCCAACCCCGTATGATTCTGTGATTCCATGGAGGGGGTAGAGGTCTGGAGCTTCTCTTGCCTTCCAGAGATCACCCACCAGCCATGAAGCATCTTCAGGTCGGGCTGCTTGTCCTTCTGCTGGCTGTGCTGCACCCGCAGTAGCAGGGGATTTTTAAGATGCCAAACACAAATGAAGAAGAACTGAGTCCTTTTATGTTTTTTTGGGCTGTTTTTTCTTGTTTAGAAGAAAACTTAGAACGAGCAAGTGAAGGCCCCCAACACGTTTCTTTTCATGTTTATGGTGAGGATGGTCTAGCCGGCTGTCACTAGCTATAAAGTTTCTATTTAAAACATTCAAATAATTAAAGGGGTTCAGTTCTTAACTGAGTCTCTTTAATTTGGCCACTTGATTCGCTGCGGTTCTTGTTTGAGTGGCGTTGAAATATCTCTTTCTGCAAGATGTCTATACGTTAGAGGCACCTGCGAGATGCTGAAGACCAAAGTTTCAAGCCTGTGTTGAGAAGAAAACAGCTGGTGGCATTTCAGGTGCCTGCTGGGGCCTTTGGCTCTGCTGTGTGAGATTAAGGAGGAGCTGTTTTGGTACGGGAGCTGGTTGTAGTTTCACATCTGACAACTCTTTCTGTTCCTTTTTTTCTAAGAATACCATGAGCCGCTCTCGTTTTCACACATAAATTCTGTCGTTGGACTCGGGTTGAGCACTTGGTTTATACAGAAAGTACTGGAGACACACACCTCTTTTTATTAAGTAGAACCCTTTGGTGCTGGTCCTTCAAAAAATTAAAATATCTAAGGATTTGGTCATCTTCTACTAAAAGTTGCTTGCCCAGGAGGTTTGATTAGATCTGTTTTGGCTGTTTCATTTTCATAAGCAATTCCCGTTTTGCTTATCTTTTGGAACAAACCACTCCATCCATCCATCCATCCATCCATCCATCCATCCATCCATCCATCCATCCATCCATCCAGGTAATTTTAAGCAAATGCAGCTTTTTCTTAGGTTTTCACATTTCAACTCAAAACCAACCTAAGTCTTTGACCATAACCAGCTACTGAGACCCTCCAAGGTCTGAGATGTCACTGTCCCTCCGTCATCGGTCACAGCCTACATGGCAAAGCTGATCGATTTATCATCATCTTTACTTATGGCTGCAGCATTTATGCAGGTTGTAGCCCCTTCCTCCAGGTCTGTGGTGGTTCCTCGAACAACAGAAGCTCCATTCATCGTTGTCTCCAGCCCCACCGTGTAGGAAGCTCCTGCTGTGCCCAGGAGACGAGGTGGAAACACGTTTGTGTCTTGGCTGCTTCCAGCAGGATGGCAAATGATGCTGGATACGTTAATGGCTTCTTAGTCTGCTGGGTTCTCTGCTGCCCTCGAGGAATTTCTCCTTCCTGGGCCACAAGGATGATGTATCGTTTAATTGAAAGCCACGTTCAAGTGAGTCCCTCATTTTTTTTTGGTATTTAACGATTTGCTGCTCTTTGTTTAACGTCGTATTTGCTGTGCAAGCCCTTCCTGTGAATGTAAGGTTATAAATCGGTGCCTATTTACTGACTTTCATTGTTTTAGCTATTTTGGTACCTCTTTGTCACTTTGTGTTAGCTCCTGCTCTGACCTTCTCAAGGGCACCTCTTCGGTGTCGGGCTTCCCGTTGGCTGTCAGCTCTCTGGAGGTGAGACACCAGCGGTTGCTGATTCTCCCTAGAAAACATGACTGTGGTCGCTGCCTCCATGAGCCAGAGAAGTAGGAGACATTCTGCCTTTCTTCAGTCATAGAAAATGATCCAGAGGTTGGCAGTTGGGAAGAGACCTATAAAACCCATCCAGTGCCGCCCCCTGCCCTGGGCAGGGACACCTCCCACCACACCAGGTTGCTCCAAGCCCCCTCCAACCTGCCCTTGAACCCCTCCAGGGATGGGGCAGCCACAGCTTCTCGGGGCAACCTGGGCCAGGCTCTCACCACCCTCCCACCAAAGAAGTTCTTCCCCACATCTCAGCTCCATCTCCCCTCTTTCAGGGTCAAACCCTTCCCCCTCCTCCTAGGGCTCCGCTCCCTCATCTTGAGTCCCTCCCCAGCTTTCCTGGAGCCCTTTGAGGGATTGGAAGAGACTCTTAAGGTCTCCCTGGATCCTCCTCTTCTCCAGGCTGAACCCCCCAGCNTGGAGATCATCTCCTCCAGCCCCCTGCCAAAGCAGGGTCTACCCAGAGCAGGTCCCACAGGAAGGTGTCCAGGTGGGGTTTGAATGTCTCCAGAGATGGAGACTCCACCACCTCTCTGGGCAGCCTCTGCCAGGGCTCTGACACCCTCACAGCAGAGAAGCTCCTGCTCATGTGTAGATGGAGCTTCTGAAGTTGCAGTTTGTGCCCATTCCCTCTTGTCCTGTCCCTCGGCACCACTGAGAAAAGATTGTCCTCATCCTCCTGCCACCCACCATTTAGATGTTGGTCTGCATTGATGAGGTCCCCCTCAGTCTGCTCTTCTCCAGCAGAACAGCCAAGAGATGCTCCAGTCCCTTCATCATCTTCATAGCCTTCAGTGGACTCTCTCCAGCAGTTCCCTGTCCCTCTTGAACTGGGGAACCCAGAGCTGGTCCCCAGTGCTCCAGGTGGGGCCTCCCCAGGGCAGAGCAGAGAGGGAGGATGACCTCCCTCCACCTGCTGGTCACACTCTTCTTGATGCCCCCTCAGGATGCCATTGGCCTTCTTGGCCAAGGGCACATCCTTGGCTCATGGTCATATGCAAATCTTAATTTGGCTCATCCTTGATTAGCATCCTGTCTTTGTCTTCCCTGCCACACCAGCGTCTCCAATCACCTCAAATGATGCTGAAAACTTGAGAGTATGTTGCTGGTAAGAATTATAAGCCCAGGGTGAGATTCAGTGGATGCAGAGAAATTGCCTGTGTTGGCTGATGCCCCACTGGAGTGAGGTGGGGAGGCTGCAGAGGGGCTCTGTGGGGCTCTGGCATTAGGGTAATTAATACACAGGGAACTCTCGCCTCTGAGGTGAAAAGGCGAGTGATGTTTTTCCATCAAACCTGTTTTCCCCTCCATATATTTCCAAGCCCTGCCCTCCTCCTTGGATTGACTCGCCTCTCGGAGTTGTTGTTGCAAAGAAGAGGCGATGGTAGGAATATATAGCAAAAACCAGACGGGAATAGATAACAAACTCCTCAGAGATGCTTTTTTTTCTTTTTATTTTCATAAAGACCTTAGACTCCCCTTGCAGATTCCCGAGAAGTCTCGTGAGGTTAATAAAACCTCAGCTTTAATGTGCTTTCCCTTCCCAGCCCGGCTTCCTCCACCTTGTTATCCCAGAGTTTCTTTATCCAGTGAAAGGCACACATTTGTTTAATGGAGCTGTCACGAATCCCGGCTGCAGATGAGCCGCGGAATGTATATTAAAATATATTTGGCGAAGTTAAAATGAAATTCAAAATCAAAGGAAAATTGCCCCGTTGCTTGTTACAGTTCATATCAAAACGTCACCTGGGAGAAAGCCGATTCCTTTTAGAAGCGTGAATGGGTTGTTAAGAAGGGACCGGTTTTATCTGTAGGGAAATTCTCTGCTGTCTTAAGCCCAAGTGTGAAGAGGGAAAGGCAAACTAATTAGCAAATTTTAATAACAAAGTAAGGGAATATCGGTTGGGTTGTACGTCCTTTCTTAAAGCGTTGGATTTGTACAGCTGAGCGGTTCCCACGTATCCCTGAGTGCGTAGCAAAGGAAGGGGAACATCCTCTATTGAGGTGTTGGAATAAAATTCGGATTGAAGCAACCCTAAATGTCGAGCAATAATAGAGTAAATAGGCCAGGGATGGGAAAGGAGCAAAATGTCACATTTGAAGTGGAAGGTTTAATGAAAAAATGTTCCTGAAGAAACACAGTCAGATTCTGCGTGGGCAATTCAACCCCCCCAAACTGCACAAATGAAAGAAGAACAAAGGAGATGGATGTTCTTGTGCAAGGAAAGGTCATTCCAGATCCCCACAAAGGCTAAAGCCGAACGAAACCCGGTGGTGCTACCGATAGTCTGTGATGCAAGAGTTGTAAACTGGGAATGCTGATCTGTAGAGATGGATCAAGGGCAGATCAGGTGGATTTGAGGAGAAACTTCTCCACCGAGACCTCCACCAGAGCAGGTTGGACCAGAGACATCCTGAGGCTCAGCCTCAGTTTCTCTGTGATTCTACAGAATATTTACATTTAAATACACCGTGTTTGTAAAGCGGAATCTTTTCTCAGTGGTGCCCAGGGACAGGACAAGAGGGAATGGGAACAAACTGGAATATAAGAGGTTCCACCTAAACATGAGGAGGAACTTCTTGACTTAGAGGGTGTCAGAGCCCTGGCAGAGGCTGCCCAGAGAGGTGGGGGAGTCTTCTTCTCTGGAGACATTCAAACCCACCTGGACATGTTGCTGTGGGACCTGTTCTGGGTGGACCTGGACTGGCAGGGGGTCTGGAGGGGATGACCTCCCTTCACCTGCTGGCCACACTCTTCGTGATGCCTTACAGGATGCCTTTGGCTTTCTTGGCCACCAGGGGCACGTTGCTGGCTCATGGGCATCTTGTTGTCCACCAAGACTCCCAGGTTTCTTTCCTCAGAGCTGCTCTCCAGCAGGGCACCCACAACCTGTCCTGGTTCCTCCCCAGGGTCAGCACCCTACACTTGCCCGTGTTGAACTTCATCAGGTTCTTCTCTGCCAACTCTCTAGCCTGTCCTTCATATTTAATATGCAAGATAGTTGCTAGATTGCTTCTGCCACATCACTCAGCCTTTATTACTGTATCGTTTTCCAAGACCACTGCCACAGAGGGACTCTTTGTCAGGAAGTGGAGTGATAGGACAAGGGGGAATGGTTTTAAAGTAGAAGAGGGGAGATTTAGATTGGATCTTAGGAAGAACTTCTTTGTTGTGAGGGTGGTGAGGCACTGGAAGAGGTTGCCCAGAGAAGCTGTGGCTGCCCCATCCCTGGAAGGGTTCAAGGCCAGGCTGGATGGGGCTTGGAGCAACCTGGGGTGGTGGGAGGTGTCCCTGCCCAGGGCAGGGGGGTTGGAACTGGATGATCTTCAAGGTCCCTTCCAACTCTAACCATTCTATGATTCTATCCCAAACCCAGACCGAGCATACAGCTGAGGACTGATTAAATCCTTCACTATCGGCACTCCCGTGAATAAGGGTGGGGTGGGAAAGGTCTCCAGTTTAACTGCAGAGCCTCTCAGGATCCAACATCCAACTGTAACGAAGCATTTTCATCTGCTGGAGAAAAATAAGGATGTGATGGGATTACCATTGTGTTGGGCAGCAATGCCATTTTGCATGGTATATTCATAAATAATGTGCTTACACCAAGTGGAAAAGCTTCCTCCTCGCTTTTCCATCAACCAGGAGGCCGCTGTGCAGCTGCATTTTCCAGCTAAAGATAGACGGGGGCCAGAGAAATATAGAGCAAAGGGAGCTCATTTGTGACATTATACTATTATATTTAAGAAAAAAATCCTCCGCTGCAGCTGTATCTGTACATCATCCCTCTGACATGTGCTCGGGTCTCTAATTACTTACTTTCAGGAATTAAAGACACGGGAGAGAGGGATGTAAAGATGAGACAGCAGAATGCCAGGAGAGAACAAATGGGGGGAATCTGGGGGAGTCTCCTGTTCGAGCGAGATGAGGGTCAGCAGGACTCGGGGGCTCCATGTCCCTCTCTTCTCTGGGAATCAAAGTGGGGAGAAATAGTGAAGACTCTGGAGTTACAAAGCGGTACAGAACCTCCTAATGAGCATCTTACCCTGCTGACATTGGAGAGGAGCTTCGCTCGTCACCACACGAGGCAGAATCACAGAACCACAAATGCTACGGTGTTGGAAGGGACCTCTGGAGATCATCTCCTCCAACCCCCGCCCAGAGCAGGTCCCGTCCAGAGCAGGTTGCACAAGAACATCTCCAGGTGGGGCTTGAATATCTCCAGAGAAGGAGACTCCACCACCTCTCTGGGCAGCCTCTGCCAGGGCTCTGACACCCTCAAAGTCAAGAAGCTCCTCCTCATGTTGAGATGGAACTTCTTATGTTCCAATTTGTGCCCGTTCCCTCTTGTCCTGTCCCTGGGCACCCCTGAGAAAAGCCTGGCCCCATCCTCCTGACACCCACCCTTGAAGTATTTCGAGGTGTTGATTAGATCCTCCCTCAGCCTTCTCTTCTCCAGACTGAACAGACCCAGGTCCCTCAGCCTTTCTTTTTAAGAGCTGCTCCAGGCCCCTCATCTTTGTGTTCCTCTGCTGTGCCCTCTCCAGCAGTTCCCAGTCCTTCCTGAACTGGGGAGCCCAGAACTGGTCCCAGTGCTCCAGAGGTGGCCTCCCCAGTGCAGAGCAGAGGTGGGGGATGCCCTCCCTCCACCTGCTGGTCACGCTTTTCGTGATGCCCCCCTTGATGCCATTGGCCTTCTTGGCCACCAGTGCCCATTGCTGGCTCCTGAGCATCCTGTGTTCCACCAGGACTCCCAGGTCCAACCAGGACAACAGGATGCCCATGAGCCAGCAACGTGGTGCCTTCCCTGGCGCCTTCAACACGGGGAGGGGAGGAATTACCTCTGGTTCTGGAAAAGAGCCCCCAGCGCTGGACATTTCCAATCTGAATCCAGTTGAAGTGTTTGAGGTGGGATCACCCAGGTGTCACTCACCTTCCAAAGGCAACACCTCCAGCCCTGGCCCTCCCTGCTCTGCCACAGATGAGGCTTTTCACCGCTTTGGGGTTTTGTGGGCATTAATTTTGGAGGGGAAAATAAAACCTGTTCGTTATATCACGCACCGTGTCCTTGCACCGGGGGGAACTTCAGACGGACGTGCCGGACCCGTCCTATTCTCCATCGGCCTTTGTGCAGCTGCAGGAGGTGCGCCCACATCTGCTTTGCGGCCCCGAAATTTACCCCCCCTTGCACATCTACAGATCCTTGTGAACTGGCAGGTTTTTTCCTCCTTTCTCAGTAGTTTGATAAAAAACAGGGGTTTGTTGGTGGGTGAGGGGTTGGTTTTTTACCTCGAGCGTTGCTGCTGCAGCAGCGCTTTCGCGGCGCCGGCTCTACGCTGCCACGGGGGGCACGTTTCTTCCCCGCACAAGTTTTGGTACGTAAATGGACCTTCAGTTTTTCCAGTTTGATCTGAAAAAGGCTTCATCTTCTACCAAATTCCAGGGATTTACAGCCCGGTTGGTTTCCCACCCCCTCTTTTATTTCCCAGCTGATGTTTTTTTTAAAAGGGTGGATCTTCTGCTCGCGCTTCTGGGAACCGCTGTGTTCATTAGCGGCGATTCCTAATTCGTGGGACAAAGCAAGAAGGTATTTTCTCGGGAGCGGCGACGAGTTTTGGGGGAAGAATTCAGCAGAAGTGACACTGGGTTACTTATAGCTCACGGCCCTTTGTCACCTCGCTGGGATCCTGCCTCTTTCAAAGGATGTCCTACTTTTCGGGAACGTTATGTGGAACAGCCCAGCCAGGTTTTTTTTTTTTTTT
>VZRU01005730.1:23830-36982 GCA_013398155.1 Pedionomus torquatus | reverse complement strand
GAACTTTGCCTTGAATGATCATCTTATCCTTGAACTGATAAGTCCATTAATATTGTTTGATCCTTCTCTTTAGGTGTCTTTCTTGTTCAGTGATCGTGGCATTCCTGACGGCTACCGCCATATGAATGGATACGGATCCCATACTTTTAAACTGGTTAACGCTAGTGGAAAAGCAGTTTATTGCAAATTCCATGCAAAGGTACTGATATTTTTTCCCAGTTCTCCGTTGGAAGCATATTGGGTAAAAATCAGTTTAAATAGACTGTGTGAAAGTGTACTGTGACTTTTCAAGTCTCAATCAGGAAGGACTTCTTAGTGTATAGACTCGATTAAAAATGGTGTGTGGGTTTTTTCTGTATCAGTTCTGGACCTTTAACAAATATGGTGAACGTAATTTTTGCTGCTATGACGCAGTAGGTAATTACTGTGTTCTGTGGTATAGCATTACTTATTGGAGAAATAATTTTTGTCTGGATGGCAGCTGCTGAATGTACTGTTATTCTGAACTCAAATTATTGGAGATTGGAAGATTCAATTGAAATTATACCTTGCTTCTAAGTCTTGTTAAAGCACTTTCTTAATAGTGATTTCTGTAATACTGTCCGCATGTTGTAACTGCTTTTATTGCTTTTAGACTGACCAGGGCATCAAAAACCTTTCTGTTGAAGAAGCAGGAAGATTGGCTTCTACTGACCCCGATTATGGAATACGGGACCTTTACAATGCCATTGCCAAGGGGGATTATCCATCGTGGTCTTTCTACATTCAAGTTATGACATTCGAAGAAGCAGAGAACTTTCCATTTAATCCTTTTGATTTAACTAAGGTATCTTTGATCGTGTTATGAAAGTTCAATTTCAACTAGTTTGAGAGGTGGTGAGATCAAAATGTAGGATACCAGAATTGAGCTTGGGAAATCGCTCCAGATGGAAGCGTGGTGCAGCGGGTGAGGGAGGGAGGGGATGAAGAGTCAATAAATTGGGAGATATTTCCCTCTTTGCATGAAAAGAAGAGTATTTGGAAAGACCTGGTTATGCAGCTGGGGGGCTGTTTGCCTCCATCATGGAAGTGCGATGCAGCGGGTGAGGGAGGGAGGGGATGAAGAGTCAATAAATTGGGAGATATTTCCCTCTTTGCATGAAAAGAAGAGTATTTGGGAAGACCTGGTTATGCACTGGGGGGACTGTTTGCCTCCATCATGGAAGCTGCTTAAAATTCAGGGTATTTAATTCAGTGTCAAGGGGGTGATGTCCCTTCCCAGCCCTTCCCAGCTTCCCAGCCCGACCCCCAACCCAGTTGGGGTGTCGCACCTCCAGCAAAGCAAAGAACGGTAGCCCTGGCCAGCAGAGCATCCCGCCGGGTACCGGTGGCGTTCCCTGCCCAGCATCTCCGCCTACAACCTTCTAAAACACGTTTCCCGTGGCCGTGCATGAAGGTTCAGTAGCTGGAAAAGCTCGGACGTGCCTTGAAAACTAAAGCAATCGTTGCATTGNTTTGGGCCAGAAAAATGCTGGGAGGGCTGGAGCCCCTCTGCTGTGAGGACAGGCTGAGGGGGTTGGGGGGGTTCAGTCTGGGAAGACCTTGAAGCTTCTTCTAGTCCCTCAAGGAATGCCTAGAGAGGGACTCTTGATGAGGGAGGGGAGCCCTAGGACAAGGGGGAAGGGTTTGACCCTGAAAGAGGGGAGATGGAGCTGAGATGTGGGGAAGAACTTCTTTGGTGGGAGGGTGGTGAGAGCCTGGCCCAGGTTGCCCCGAGAAGCTGTGGCTGCCCCATCCCTGGAGGGGTTCAAGGGCAGGTTGGAGGGGGCTTGGAGCCCCCTGGTGTGGTGGGAGGTGTCCCTGCCCAGGGCAGGGGGTGGCACTGGGGGGGCTTTAAGGTCCCTTCCCACCTCCACCACTCTGTGGTTTGATGATTCTAAGGTAGGATTGAGGCTGGAATCTTGGCTTCTCCTGTGGGTTAGTACGTAAGGATGCTCTGAATTTGTTTCCGATGATACAGAGCATTAATAGCTTTCTGTGCAGCCCTGGGGAGGTTGGGAATCTGAGCATCTTTGTGTCTGGGGCTTGGGAGACACAGGTGGTACTTGAAAATTACTCAATTGGGCATGTAACCCCCGCCTGCTCCTCCCCGGGGCAGTATCTGCTGGAGCTTCTGTGGCTTTCCTGCCAAACGAGAGCAGTTCTGCTTCTTGCTGAGGTTCCTTCTTGGTCACCAGAAACAGTAATTAATACTACGTTAAACCGGTACGTTTTTCCTCCCTGCTGTGATTCATTTTCATTCTTTTGAGCATTTCTATGATGCTTGAGAGTACGTTGGTGATTTTTTTTTTTTTCCTCCTGGCAGATGGGCATTTCAAAGCAGGATCTTGCTGCCTGCAAGCGCGGGGGGAGTCAGATGTTCTCCAGAGACTACACTGCAGTGACGGAGGGTCAGAAATGTGCTTCACCACTGACAGTGCTTGATCTCGGGCAAGGAGCTTAAATTCTCTTCCTGTTTTCTCCTCTGAAAATCCATATTCTTCTTCGCTAGCGGAATAGCAGAGATTTATTTTAATCAGAGTATGGGATTTCTGCTTCATTCGTGCTCTCCCAGGCTGAGGTGTTTGGGTGCGGGACAGGCTGGTTCCACCATCGTCACCTTTTGTTTCCTCTCCCGTTGTCCCTCTCCGCTCTCTCCATCCAAATTTTGAGTTGTCCTCTCGTTTCACCGCGCGTGGGCACGAGCCAGAAGATGACCTGCTGGGAGTTTCACGTTGTCACAGGCTTTTTCCAGCCTGGAGGGAGGTTTAAAACAGCCCTGTCAAGGTATTTTGAGATGTGCCCTTTGAGGTTGTGTTTTAGCGCTATTCCAGGTTCTGGGAAGCGGGAGTCCTCCCTGCAGCCCCAGCAGGAGCAGAGCAACCTCCAGCTTTGTCAGGAGAAGGCTTGTATCTTCCAGTTTCCTTCTGGAATCTGCAAAGGTTGGGTTGTCAGGAAGATTTCTCTGCACAGAGGTGTCACCAGCGCTTTCGAGTTTGAGATTTCTGTATTGAACAGCTTGGGGAGGAGGAGTCTTCTGCGCTGCTCGGGGAATTTGTGGGGAAGAAATAAAGCCTCTTACACCAAAAAAACCCATCAGTCAGCAGTAATTCACTGTATCGTTCCCTGCCAGCTCAGTGGGAGCATTTGGTGTAGAAAAGGGGTGCAATTCTGCTGTTTTTTTTCTGTTGCCAAGGTGCTGCTGAACCTCTTTGGAAGGGTGGGGGTCTGTTGGAATATAGAAGAAATTCTTGACCTTCCGTTGAGGTTTTGACACTGAACTCTGGAAACTGCTTTGTTGGACCTTGATGGTGGTTGCCACCACCTCCCACCACTTGCCTGATGCAGAGGGACTCAGGGGGGGTCATGGAGACCCTGGCCCAGGTTGTCCCGAGAAGCTGTGGCTGCCCCATCCCTGGAGGGGTTCAAGGGCAGGTTGGAGGGGGCTTGGAGCCCCCTGGTGTGGTGGGAGGTGTCCCTGCCCAGGGCAGGGGGTGGCACTGGGGGGGCTTTAAGGTCCCTTCCCACCCAGACCATTATGTGATTCTTCACCCTTTTCTCCAAATAGGTTTGGTGTAGGGTGTTCTACTGGTTCCATCACCAATATCCCTACTTTGACTTTTTCGTGTGTTACTGACCCATCTAAATCTAAAATTATGAATCTGTTAGTGGTTAATGTAAAAATTGCCACGTGGATGATGGACTTCATCATCTCCATGAATAGTTTAGGGCTGTTGCTCTGGACAGGCTGGCTTTGGAAGAAGAAACAAAACCTGACTTACATGGTTTGGGTTTTAACATATGATATATAATTGAAACAAAAACCACCCCAAACCCTAACAGATAAGATTGGGAACCCCTCAAAGTATTTAGAAAAAAAAAATAAATTAGGATTTTAGAAAAAGACTGCTAATTGTTTGGAACTTCAGGCCTCTCGTGAGAACTGGCTAACGAACCAGCAAGGGGGTTAATTTCTGTCGAAGAACGAAAGAACAAATGCTCAAAATGTATTTTGGGGTATTTTGACAGATAGCAAGGTAATCACTAGGGAAGTTAGTAATTATCTTTTATTTCTGTAATTTTTAATTTGTTATGTAGCAGGGCGCCTGGTAACTCGGAGGTAGGGATGCCTTTCTTGTTCCTCTTAAGTGTATTTAGATGCTTAACAAAACTCAAAAATAACCGTTACTAATTGGGACAAGACCCAGGTTAAGTTAAAACTAGCTGTAGCCTCTGCTGCTGTGCTTCTCCCCTACAAAGGGCGTAGGAGCCCACTGGAATGGAGTGTCTGCTTTCTTCCAGCTCCATCCATCCATCCATCCCTCCCTCCATCCATCCGTCCATCCATGTTCACATGTAAGATCTGAGTCTTGGGTTTGGGTCTGTGTCAAAAAGCAGCCTTAGGTCACGGGCTCAGGTTAGATGCTGAAATCCACTGGTCACTTAAAAATGGTAAGTGTCCCCACCTGGAGTCCTGTGTCCAGCTCTGGAGTCCTCAACAGAGAAAGGACATGGACCTGGTGGAATGGGTCCAGCAGAGGGACACCAAGATGATCAGAGGGCTGGAGCCCCTCTGCTGTGAGGACAGGCTGAGGGAGCTGGGGCTGTTCAGCCTGGAGAAGAGAAGGCTCCGGGGAGACCTTGGAGCAGCCTTCCAGGATCTGAAGGGAGCTCCAGGAGAGCTGGAGAGGGACTCTTGGTCAGGGAGTGGAGTGACAGGACAAGGGGTAATGGTTTTAAACTGGAAGAGGGGAGATTTAGATTGGATATTAGGAAAAACTTCTTTGGTGTGAGGGTGGTGAGGCACTGGAAGAGGTTGTAATCCCTGGGAATTAGTAGGTGATACATCCCCGAAGCAGGAGGGTTTGCTCTTCTTCCAAGTCGTTGGGGTGAAGCAGGTGGAGGTTCGCTCTGTCCCCCTGGTGCTGGAAAATCCCAGGGAGTACTTGGCCATCGATGACTTTGTCCCAGGTGCTCTCTAGCTCCAGCTTTGGCTCATCAGACTGGACTTGGGATCTCAGCTGGACCCCCAACACTGCTGGGCCACAAAGAAGTGTCTGCTGATGGCTCCATGTGGTTTTTGGTGGCGTTACAGGGTGGCATTCGGTTCTTTTGGGTGAACAAAAAGACCCAGAGAAAGGCCCAGTCCCTTGTCACCGCAGTAAATCCATCTTCCTTGTCCTCATTGCTTCGAGCAGTTCTCATTCAACAATTAGAGAATTCACAGAAGGATGTGGGGTTGGAAGAGACCTCTGGAGATCATCTGCTCCAACCCCCTGGCTGCTCGTTCCCAGCCTTCGCTGGGGAATCTGAGCCTTGTGCGACTCCAAGTATGTTTTTATTTTTGCACTTTCAGAGGCTGCCGTTGTAATAATCTCTGCAACCTGAAACCTGGGTTGGGGAAAGCGGCTTTTGGGTCGTGGTTGTTTTGACTGTGTGATAACAAAGGATGTTTTTAGGGAGAATTGTTTGTGATCTGGGAAGCGCGTGTAGGCTGAGGAACGCTCCAAGGTCGTGGGGCTGGGAACAGTTCTCCTGCTACGGAACCATCCTGATGGACCATCCGTCCCTGTGTAGGTCTGAAAACTCAACCTGGACCTTTCTCCTCCAAGCTCTGGAGACTCCCCGGGGCCGGGGACGTGCTGGCTGTGGGGACCACCTTGCCCGCGCCCCTCGTCCAACGTGTGCCGTTGCTTTGCCAGGAGACTCAGCCCCTGAGCGATCTTGCTCAACCCAGAGAAAATGTTGCAGGACCTGCTCTGCAGGTGAATTCGGTTTGAGCAGAGGGAATATCAAATTCTGAAGAGTTTAAGAGAGATTAAGTTTAATGCCCAAAGCGTTTCATGGACTCCTCCCCACCCCGAGAGGTGCTTTTCCAAGGGCTTCTCTCCGTCATCATCCAGAAAGGCTTTTGTGGTGGGAGGTTTCAGGGCGAAGGTTTTCTCCTGCCTCTCACCTGGTTGGGTTGTTCCAACTTGTGTGGTTTGAACGTGATTCCCCGTGTTGTGGGAAGCGTGGGGCAAGTGAAGGGTGTGAGGACCCATTTCTGGCAGGACTGATGGACAAGAAGAGGTGGGAGATGCCTCCTCCGTGGGGATTATCATCCCTCTGCTTCACCAGCTGTTAAAAGCATTGTCTTTTCTCTACCTGGGGTTTCATCCATCTGTACCAAAATTGGTCTAATCATGCAGTTTTGTGAAGAAAAAGAAAAACCAACAACCTTTTTTTACCTAAATTCCCCAGGACTTCTGCTGGGGACGCTGAGCCACGGTGTTGATGCTCTAACCAGCATCCTGCCTTTATCTCTGGCTTTCTTTCATTCAGAAGAGCTGTTCGTTTCTTCTCACATGAGCTCATGGGCTTTTTTTCTTGATGAGTGCCTTGTCTGGAATGAGCCGTGGTTTCCCCAGAAGTCGTATGTGGTCCCATCACTTGCCTTTATGTTGTGTTCCATCAGCTACAGAGCTCTTCTCTTGTGTAGTTTGTACGGCAGTGACCCATTTACGCCCTTGTGTTTCCTGAGACCAGGACCCACCACACGCTTGATGATGTGAGAAACCCAGGGCAGGGCCAAAAACCAAGAGCTGGCCTGACTTCTTGGAAGCAGGGTCTGCGCTATGTTCTTCAGCATGAGCAAGATGTCATAGAATCATAGAATTGTCCAGGTTGGAAGGGACCTTTCAGAGCACTGAGTCCAACCATCAACCAAACACTGACAAAAACCATCACTAAATCACTAAACTCTCAGCAACATCTCTGCCCGTCCTACTTTGTAGTGGTGGTGTGGGTTGTAAAATCATAATGGTCTTTGTGAATTGGACTTTTAAGTTTTTAATTTTGGTTTATCAACGTGATTGTAGAATGGTTTGGGTTGGAAGGGACCTTTGAAGATCCAACTTCTAGCCCAACACCCTGCCATGAGTAGGGACATAGAATCATAGAACCACAGAATGGTTAGAGTTGGAAGGGACCTCAGAGATCATCGAGTTCCAACCCCCCAGCCCTGGGCAGGGACACCTCCCACCACACCAGGTTGCTCCAAGCCCCATCCAGCCTGGCCTTGAACCCCTCCAGGGATGGGGCAGCCACAGCTTCTCTGGGCAACCTCTTCCAGTGCCTCACCACCCTCACACCAAAGAAGTTCTTCCCAAGATCCAATCTGAATCTCCCCTCTTCCAGTTTAAAACCATTCCCCCTTGTCCTATCACTATGCTTCCTGACAAAGAGTCCCCCTCCTGCTCTCCTGTAGGCTCCCTTCAACATCTTCAACTAGATCAGGTTACTCAAAGCCCCATCCAACATGACCTTGAAGACTTTCAATGATGGGACATCCGCTACCTCTCTGGGCAACCTGCACCAGTATCTCATCACCCTTAGGATGTGAAGGTGCTGTGGAAACCCTACCTGGTCAGAATCTGGAGGTTGGCATGATGAAAACTAAAAGAAGAGTGTGTGGCTTTGGTCTTCTCAGCTGCCTGGTGACCAGAAAGGTTCATAGAACTGTTGTGAAGTGGGTGGGGGAGAAGGAAAGTCCTTACTTGCAGAGAGAGATCAGTTTCCCTGCAGGCTTCGGGCTGGCATGGCTCAGTTCTCCTTAGGGCTTTCAGCAAGATGCTGAAATCTCTGGCCTCGGCTTATAAAAATGGAGATGGTCATGTTGGTTTTTTTTCCTGTCACTTAGTCTAATCTATTCAGGGTTTGACATCTGGGGCAGGGACAATCTAATTCTGCGTATTTGTGTGGTGCCAATCATCATAACACTCCGCTCTCAGGTCCTCTGGGTCCTCTTGTAATACACGGCTTGGGTGGATTTGGAACAGAGGTCTCGCTCATCTGATATTCCTCCTCCCAATGGTGGTGGCCTAAGGGAGATGGCAAAAAAAAAATCCCTGGAGTGGGTGACTCCAGCTTATTGCTCCCTGGGGAAAGTCTTTCTCCTCATCTCCAGTGATGGAGACGCTCATTGATGCTCTGAGAGGAAAGATGGAGATTTTGTGGTTCAGGAGGACTTTGGTGGAAGATTGGTCAGGTTCATTGTGGACTTTGGTGGAAGATTCCACGAGAAAACCAAGCAGAGGTTGATTCTGAGTGGTTGCACTGAACCCAAAACATCTCTGGGGCATGAAGAGGGAGCTACTGGACCACGGGCAGCAGCTACCTGTGAGGAACGAGTGGTCTTTCATCTTCTCACTGCTGCGTGTGGGGAAGAGGTGGTGCTCTGTGCCTTTCCCACTTAATGTGCAGCTTTTTTAATTGCAGCAATTTGAAAATTTGTATTTTTTTATTTGTTTGCGTCGAAAAATTATTATAAGTAATATTTGGAGCAGGTTGCCCAGAGAAGCTGTGGCTGCCCCATCCCTGGAGGGGTTCAAGGCCAGGCTGGATGGGGCTTGGAGCCACCTGGTGTGGTGGGAGGTGTCCCTGCCCAGGGCAGGGGGGTTGGAACTGGATGATCTCTGAGGTCCCTTCCATCTCTAACCAGTCTATGATTCTATGATTCTGTGATCCTAAACAGTGCAGCGCTGAGCAGTGGTGGTGGTGGGTGTCGGGAGGTCATTCTGGTGCCCCCTCTCCTGAGCCAGCCCCGGCCACACGTGCCAGATCCTGCCTCCGAGAGGGCAGAAATGCAGGATCCAGCTGCTGTCGGGAGGTCGGTGGGAGCCCGTTTCGGAGCAAAGGCTTTGCTGAGCGGCAGGGCTTCTGTACAAAAGAAGAGGTCCCTGGTTCCTGCCGTGTCGGTTGTTCAGCGAGAGCCGCTTGTCCCTGCCACTTTATTTTTTTGCCTGCCCTTCTTCTGTGCTTCACCCGCTGGAGACTCGGCCCTCAGTGGGATGCAGAAAATGGTCAGGGCTTTCTGTGTGCGTGTGCACAGCTGAAAAGATGGAGCCCCTGTGCCTTGGAATCTTCAGAACATAATGAGATTGGGATCCCCAAGGGTTAAGGACCGGAGAATTTCCCGGGAGTTTTGTCCCTTTCTGCAGGTGCCTTCAGCAGTCTCCGGGTGCGCTCTCCTGTAATGCAGCGATTTTATCAAATTGCTCTGCTCGCAGTATATAATTTTGCTGTAACTGCTGCTGCTGCTGGCATCGTGATGATGATGATGGGTGTGCAGATCTTCCTTTTAAAATAATTCATAATAGGCTGGGCTGGGTTCCTTGCGTGCTCGTGGTGATGGATGGGTGGAGGATGGCCCTGGTTTCCCTGCACCTTCAGAAATAGAATCATAGAATGGTTTGGGTCGGAAGAGACCTTAAAGATCATTGAGTTCCAAGCCCCTGCTCTGAGCAGGGACACCTCCCACCAAGCCCCATCCAGCCTGACCTTGAACCCCTCCAGCTTCTCTGGGCAACCTGGGCCAGGGTCTCACCACCGTCCCCCGCGGGCGCTGTCTCCAGGTTGCACCACTAGAGGAGAGCGTCCTGCACCGTGCTTGGCTCCAGGAGCATCATCTGAGATCTGTAGTTGCAACTGAAACTACCGTGTTCCTTGGTGGAGTCCAACTGGGATTTGTCCTCTGCCCCCCCAGTTGAAGACACTCTGTGCAATAGGTTTTTGAGGGTGTTTGTGGTGAGATGGGGGTTATTTTTGTTGTGTGGTTCTGGAGGCACCGTAGAAGTGCCTTGTGTTTCCAGCTGAGGATCTGGAGAATTTGATGAGCATGAATAACTTAGTTTCTTTCCCCTCTGTGGTGCATTGGAGAAGCATTTCTCCTGCTTTTCAGGCTGGGCGTGGAAGAGAGTTGGAGATGACCACAGGAGAAGTCCATCTCTGGGGCTTGGAGCAACCTGGTGTGGTGGGAGGTGTCCCTGCCCAGGGCAGGGAGGTGGAACTGGGTGATCTTTAAGGTCCGTTCTGACCCAAACCATTCTTTGATTCTCCGATAACCCACAGTTGAGGATTCCTGGTGCGGAGCCTTAACCCCAAACCCACCTTTGGCCCAAGTTCTCCCGCTACAAATTCTACTGAACAAGAGGAAAGTGGCATTAATTTAAAACAATGTCATCGTCGTTGCAGCTTTAATTCAAAAAAACAAGGAGCCTTTTTGATGTTTGTTCCCATTTGGGAGTAGCTGGGATGCCCTGGATGCTCTTGGCTCAGCAGACCCCGTGTTGTTGACGGGCGCTGCGGGTACCGTGGGCACAGCTGCCTCGCAATTAAGGCTGGTTACCTAAGCCATTACAATTAGCTAAGGATAACAAAGGCAAAACATTATTTTTTTTTTTTTTAAAACCCAGGCTGAACCCAGGGTGTCTCTTGATTGTTTTCTCTTGTCACGTAATTGAACCCTTAGGACCTCTCTGCTCTGTGGGAGGTCAGCTATTTTCATAACTGGTTTATAATTATTCCTGTTGTGGAACCTCTTATGAGGCATTAAAACCTGCGGTAACAGGAGTGATGGGGGATCGATCGCTCCCCTGCCCGGGGAAGGGTCCACACGTAGCCTTTTACTCCCAGCCGTGTTGTTTGCCAAGCGCTGTGGGGCCAGAAGGTGCCCCCCAGCATGAAGGATAACGTCCTTCTGCTGTTAGAAGAGCAAAGGTTGGAGAAGTGTTTTATGGATCCAGAAGGGATCAGACAGCAGGACCACTGACCTCGGGGCCGATGCCATTAGTGAGCCAGTGTCCCCCTCAGGGGTGGTCTCTGCTCATACTGGGCTGGGGGTCAATCGTCTGGTGTCTTGGTGGGCTCCTTTCCTCTGGGGGTATGTCCTGAGGTGCAGGTACCTACATCCCACCTGCGCTTCCGAGGCAGCCCTGAGCTGAACAAGAAGCTCAGGCCTTCACCTCAGGACGGGCCATCATCAGGCCATCTGGGGACATCTCTGCTTTGTCTGCGTCCTCCTCCCACCATGGTGGATGGGATGGAGACCTCCCCAAATGCCCCTGCAAGACCAAGGCCAGGCTGGATGGGGCTTGGAGCAACCTGGTCTGGTGGGAGGTGTCCCTGCCCAGGGCAGAGCGTTGGAACTTGATGGTCTTTAAGGTCCCTTCCAACCCAAACCAGTCTGTGATTCTATCCATACCAAAATCCTCATCTTCTGAAGGCTTCCCATTTACCAGGAAGGGGACGGAGCCAGTGTGGTGAGGCTGTAGATCCCCAAGGGGTTAAGGACACTCCAAGTTCTGCCCAGAACTGGGTGGTGGGATGCTGGATGCTTGGGTTTGGGGACAAACAGTGGGAGCCGTGTCCTTCCTGCGTGTCTCCTACCTTGGCTATATGTCCCCAACAAGGCAGGGAATTGTCCTAGATAAATCTGTATAAAATAATAATAGTGTTTATATATATCGATGCATATATGCATTATGGAGCAACTCCTGCTACTGACTCAAGAAATCCCTCCATATATTTTTGGGAAGAAGAGATAGAAAGGTGTCCCCGTTCCCACCCAGGTGCCCTCTCCCCGTCCCCTGTGGCACACACCGAGCTTTTCCTGGTAGAGCCCCGTGCCTTGAAGCATCGTGGGTTGTCTTAAACAGTTTTCCCTGTGTGGTCCTCCCGGCTGACTCGCCCCCACTTCAATAAAGCAAGAGGAGGAAGTTTTACGACGACTGGCTTTTTTCAGCTGCACCCCGATTTGTATAATTTCGGCTCTGAGCTTGGGTTCCGTGGTTGCCACTCCCAATTCATGCCACCTACTGTGTCCTCGCCCCCTGTGGCCAGGGCATTTTGGGGATTTAAGTGGTAGAAGTGTCCTCTGGGGTGTTTTTTTTTTTTTTGTTGGGTTTTGTTGGTTTTTTTTGCCTAAGTTTGCAGTTCTTCCTGCTGAATCTGGAGCTTGCGCTGCCGCAGAGTTTCTAACACACGCCATCCGTTGGGAAGAACATCTTTTGTTTTTGTCGCTTAGCAATTCCAGGCTGAGCTTCAGTTTCAACAGCAAAATTCACCCTTCCCTTACCCAGAGCTCATGGAGGTTTTGCATCATTAGATGCATCTTCTAGCTAAGGAGGTCTTGGCTGGAAGGTATCACAGAATCATACGGGGTTGGAAGGGACCTCTGGAGATCATCTCCTCCAACCCCCTGCCAGAGCAGGGTCACCCAGAGCAGGTCCCACAGGAACGTGTCCAGGTGGGGTTTGAATGTCTCCAGAGAGGGAAACTCCACCAGCTCTCTGGGCAGCCTCTGCCAGGGCTCTGCCACCCTCAAAGTCAAGAAGTTCCTCCTCATGTTGAGATGGAACTTCTTGTGTTCCAGTTTGTGCCCGTTCCCTCTTGTCCTCTCCCTGGGCACCACTGGAAAAAGCCTGGCCCCATCCAGGGGCCAAACCCCCCAACCCCCAAATTTGGCCATCCCTTTGTGCGCTCTCCTGTTGACCCCAGGCACTTCAAGAGGGTCACCAAGATGGCAGTTGGGTGAAGAGGGACAGGGTGGAGGTTTTCCTGTAGCTTGTAACTGTGGTTGTCACCTTAATGCTCCCAGTTGTAGTGATGACAAAGGTGGTGGTGTGGGAGCATCCAGGGTGGTGGTTCTAAGAGTGGACACCACACCAAAAATGGGGAGATCATAGAGGTACAGGATGGTTCGGGTGGGAAGGGACTTTTGAAGGTCATCCAGTGCCACCCCCTGCCAAGAACAGGGACACCTCCCACCACACCAGGTGCCTCCAAGCCCCCTCCAACCTGCCCTTGAACCCCTCCAGGGATGGGGCAGCCACAGCTTCTCGGGGCAACCTGGGCCAGGCTCTCACCACCCTCCCACCAAAGAAGTTCTTCCCCACATCTCAGCTCCATCTCCCCTCTTTCAGGGTCAAGCCCTTCCCCATTATCCTAGGGCTCCCCTCCCTCCTCAAGAGACCCTCCCCAGCTTTCAAGGAGCCCCTGGAGGGACTGGAAGGGGCTCCAAGGGAGGGACTGGAAGCCTTCTCTTCCCTTCCCTCTGCTTTATTATACTTTATCTAGAAAGGTGCTCAGTTTCTGGTATTTTATTAACAAATACCTTGGGGGAAAATATATATAAATATATATATACATATATATCTCTACAGAAGCAGATGAAGCTGTCTTTGGTGGGAATGGCTGAAGGTCAGGGAGCTGCTGTAGCCAGGACTGGGGTTTGCCCACTGGGAGGTGATGGATGAGCAGATCGTGGGGCTGGAGCTGGGGCTGGGGTTTGCCCGTGGGGGGGTGATGGATGAG
>VZRU01005730.1:2598-15464 GCA_013398155.1 Pedionomus torquatus | reverse complement strand
GGTGGTTGGTGATTAAAACACCAGATGGCTTCCCAAAAAAAAATATTTGTGGGCACAGCACACTGTGACGGGAACCAGGGGTAACTCCGCAGAACTGCTGAAGCTGTGTCTCTCTTCCCCCCCGCCCTCGACTTCTACGTTACCTACTGCCTTCTTAACCTCTTCATTATATCACATCTTACTGGCTCCCTGAATCCCTCAGGGCAGGGATCCTGGTGCTCCGGAGGCGTCTGCTGCAGCTGGGAGCGATGGGAATAAGGGATTAATAATGATGCAACGAGCCACGGCTCTTTGGGTCGCTCACCACTGTTGCTGGGTGGTGGTTTTTTGGGTTTTGGGTTTGGTTTTGTTTTTTTTTTTNTTTTGGGTTTTGGTGTTGGTTTTTTTTTTTTTTTTTTTTCCCTTTTCTTCCATATGGTTAGTCTAAAATATCAGCTGAGAGGAGAGGGAGGGGTTTTGCAATCGTAAGCCCGTCGCCAACGAGGAGAACTGAAGATGGGGAAAAAAAAAAGCTGCGTTTTTGAAGCGGCGTTCCCGGCGGTTCGCTCAGCTCCTCTCGGAGAAGGGTCTCTCCGACCTGGCGTTTCACCCTTCCTCATCCCACTCATCCTCCTCCTCCCGCTTCGCCGGGGCACGTTGTCGCCGTGCCTTGGGATAACTGTGACCTCCACAGCCCGGAGCCGGTGGGTGGAGACGGAAAAAAATCTCGAGGAGGACTCTGGAGAGGCAGGTAAGCCCCTGCGCCACCGCCCGCAGGGTGGTTCCGACGCAGATGGCATCCCTCCGGGTCTGTCTCGCTCGGGATTAAGACTTGTTTAATTTCTGAGCCTGGCTTGGCCGGTGGATGGTGTCTCACCAGAGGCGGTGGCCGCTGCCTCCTCCCTGCAGAGCGCTGCCTGGCGGGTCCTGCTTTTGCTCGGGACCTCTAGATACTGCTAAAATGCAAATAAATATAAAAGTAATCAGTGCACCTCCTAATGTTTTACCTGTTGTTCGTTGCTCTTCCATAGCTTTCTAGAAAACCCTGGGGTTTTTATATTTTTTTTGGCCCTTTGCCTGCTCCTGGTTGCCTGAGTACTTGTGATAAGCAGGAGGAAGCGGCTGCTCTTCAGAGCCTTCCTTGGGCATCAGGGGCAGGTCCTGGCTCCCCTCGGGCATCAGGGGCAGGTCCCGGCTCCCCTCGCTCTGGAGCAAGCAGGAGTTTGAAGGTCATGAAACCGTAGTTCATGGAGTTGGTGTTAGTGACCCACGGTGCGATGGTGGCAGAGGAGGATGTGGCCAGGGGGCTGGTCCTACCCCCCAGTTTGGGGGGATGCAGGTTGGGAGGTTGTGGAGGTGTTTGGGGGCATTACCGGTGGTGGTGAGGTGCCTGATTTCTCAGCAAACTGCTCTGCAGCCACTTGCTCCCTACTTAGTCGTCTTCCCAAAGACAGATTCTGCTCTAATTAGTCCAAATAATTGCTGTACTTCTTCTGCCATCCTCCTTGGGAAGCTGCTTGGCAATCTTGCTCTTCCATGGTCAAGACTCATCAGCTCAGGTCATCATGCCCCATCCCTGGAGGGGTTCAAGGGCAGGTTGGAGGGGGCTTGGAGCCCCCTGGTGTGGTGGGAGGTGTCCCTGCCCAGGGCAGGGGGTGGCACTGGGGGGGCATTAAGGTCCCTTCTAATCCAAACCATTCTGTGATTCTGAGAAATCTCTCTCTCTCCCTGCCTTTGCATCCACCAGATGGATGACACGGGGACCGTGCAGCCGGTGGGATGCCACATGCAATCCAGACTTGTTGAGTTCGGGCAGCTTCTCCTTTTCACCGGGATATGGTCAAACTACAGGCACTTTGCTGCTTTCATCTTTTTCTTACAAAGCCCTTGAGTCACTTTGTCATTCACGGCTGCTCTTTTAGGACCAACTGGTGCTCTCTGTCTGCCCAGAAGGTGATCTCAGCTGTGCCTCCTCTTCTCTTTGCTCAGCTGATTGTGCAGAGAGAGCTACCAGTGGCCCTAAACCCTGAACCCTTCATTCTCCATGCTCTGCTGACCGTGTCCAAATACCCACCAGCGCTGCTCTGTCATCGCTGCATTTCACGTAAGTTCCCATCCAGTATCCCTGGAAGTATTTAAGGCCAGGCTTGATAGGGCTTTGAGCAACCTGCTCTAGTGGGAGGTGTCCCTGCCCAGGGCAGGGGGGTTGGAACATGATGATCTTCGAGGTCCTTTCCAACTCTGACCATTCTGTGATTCTGTGATCTTGCTCGGTATTGTCTGACCACTGTTAAATATTTGAAAAATAACCCCATTACGCCCCCCCCAGACCCAGACAATGGCAGCAGGAGCCACTTCTCCCCGCAGCTGAGGCGTTTTTCCCCTGTGACTACTGACTAAAGTTGTCTTGGAGCACGTTTCAGCTTGTTTCCTCCCGTATTCTTCAGCTCCCTGGGATGCTTCATAATCCAGTTTTGTTCTCAGCGACGGTTACGTCTCTTCCCAGTCTTGTATTGTATGCAAATGTCAATAGCTGTGTGATCCCTAATTAAGGTAATAAATAGGAGAAGGCTTATCAGAGATCCTGTGGGCACCATAAGCCACTTCTCCCCTGCACTGCTGGGTAATTGGGAGGTCCTCGGTGATGCTCTGCAGACCTTCTCCAGCTTGTGGAAGAAGAGGTCATGTTGGGATTGGTGTCTTTGCATCTCTGTTACCGTCTGCTCAAGAGCAAGATCTGGCTTGAGATCTTATTTTTTATTCGTTTCGAAACCCCCACTCAGGAAGCACCAAGGATGCAGCTGCGTTTCCGTGAGCAGCAGGTGAGAACAATCTTCATCGCTTTTGGCCACAAAATCCTATGGGATATACTCCAGAGGCTGGAGGCTCTCCTTCATCCTTGGGAGAAGGATGGTGACCCCATCCCACCTTCTGCAGGCGGATGAGAAGGTGTGCTCTGCCCTGGCTCAGGCACTGGCTGTGATTTGGAAGCTGGTTGAGATCTTCTCCTCACAAATGGTCTTGGTTAGCTCTGAAACCTGGAAGGCAGATGTGCCACCTCTGTCCTGCGTCATCGACACTTGGGGAGAGGGTAAAGACGGAGCTGGCAGCAGCGTGAGGATGTTTCTTTAACACCAGAAACCCAATTATCGAGGAATTTCTCTGCGTAGATTTTCAGTGGGTTTCAGGAGGGTTTGGCTTCATTTGTAAGAGGCCGTTAATGCTTGATATTTTTAAGCTGTATTTTTCTTTCTGTGTGGTTTTATTTTTTTAATATGTCCTTCTGCGGCCTTTCAAAAGATGGACTTTTTGGGCAGAAAAGAAACTCAGTTCGGTGAGTTTTTCTCATTCTATCTTACTATCGGCTTTCTTTCTCTAAAAAGCTCTTCTCTAATGGCTCGTCTTGAGGATACAGTTGGGTGGGTGAAGGTGGGACATCAATTGTGAAGGTGAAGCCTTGATTTTGCTTTGATGGCTTGTTTGCTTTGGTCATGAGTAAATAAACAGTTGGTCCTAATGTCCTGGTGAGCAAAACCTTCTGCTGGTGGCACCATCCCCGTCCCCATCAGTGTTGGTGGGACCTTTTGAAACATCACCCCAGAGGTTTGTGTCTTCTCAAGCTTTTGAAATGCACTGGGCAAAATATGACTTTTGGAACAGTAAATAGTAACTTGTTTAAATAGCTGGGATGTGCTGGTTGGAGAAGATTTGGGTTGTGTCCTGGAACTGGGCTGAAAACCAAGCTCTGGGCTCGTAGGCAGCATGGTGGCCACCAAAGGGCCAACAGGGTTGTGCACTCAAATGTGCCTGTGCAGCAGACTTGAATTTTATAAGGAGGTAGTCATCAAGGGGTTAAAAATACACCCTTTTATGCTTTTATTTTTGGTGTACTCATTGGGTCTTGGTTGGCTCTTTGAGTTGTCGCCTTCCAGACGTCTTCCATGGCAGCCAGCCGTCATCTTGCATCTTCAGAAGCGGAGCCGTCAGTCAGGAATTTAGCATCAAATCTAATAAAATCGATTGATTTATTCGCAGGGAAACCACAACAATCTATTCACATGAGCTCTGTAACACGGTGCTTTGGTTTTGCTCAGTGACGTCCTCTCCAGCAGATAAAACGTCCTTTCAGAGACCACCCTGCAAAGGCTTTGCTCCAACTCGCTTTTCGTGAGAGTGGGGTGATGTTGTCGTTCCTGGCACCAGGGGTTCTGTGTTCCCATGCAAGAGGCTGAAGGGTCTCCTGGGGGTTTTAAGCCTCCTGTTGGACTTGCATCTGTGGTTTGACCTTGTCCCTGTGCGAGGTGACAGTAGACAGCATGAGAACTGTAGAATCGTAGAATGGTTAGAGTTGGAAGGGACCTTAAAGATCATCCAGTTCCAACCCCCCTGCCCTGGGCAGGGACACCTCCCACCACCCCAGGTTGCTCCAAGCCCCATCCAGCCTGGCCTTGAACCCCTCCAGGGATGGGGCAGCCACAGCTTCTCTGGGCAACCTCTTCCAGTGCCTCACCACCCTCACACCAAAGAAGTTCTTCCTAATATCCAATCTAAATCTCCCCTCTTCCAGTTTAAAACCATTCCCCCTTGTCCTTTCCCTCCCCTCCCTGACCAAGAGTCCCTCTCCAGCTCTCCTGGAGCTCCCTTCAGATCCTGGAAGGCTGCTCTAAGGTCTCCCCAGAGCCTTCTCTTCTCCAGGCTGAACAGCCCCAGCTCTCTCAGGGTGCCCTCAAAGGAGAGGTGCTCCATCCCTCTAATCATCTTCGTAGAAGATGCTTTCATAGAAGGCAGTAGACCATCTGCAGGCTCATCCCACTGGAGAGGGTATTGCAGCTTCTCATTGGGAAGGTTCTGGTTTTCAGTGTGACTCACCTTCTCGGTGTTTGATACCTTCATTTGGCTCTTCCTTGCTCCAGTCAGAACCTGTGGCTGTTAAGCTCAGTAGAGCCGTGCAGAGGTGGCAACAGTGAAGGTTTCTCTGGGCTGTCATGCTCCTCTGAATTGTGCGGTTGGTAGAAAACGATGACGCCCCATCATTAGAAGTGTTCAAGGTCAGGTTGGACAGGGCTTTGAGCAGCAACCTGATCGAGTGAAAGATGTCCTTGCCCATGGCAGGGGGTTGAACTAGATGATCTTTAAAGGTCTCTTCCAACCATAACCATTCTATCATTGTATGAAAAATTCACATCCCACTCAAAGGAATGGTTGTCAGCTCCTCTCAGGATTATATCTCGCTCTGGCTCATTTGACCTTGCTGCTTTGCCTTTTCCTTTCCCAGTAAAGACTATTATTGAGGGTTTCTTCTGTCATCTCTCTTCCTCCGCCCACGTAAGACTTTTCATATTTTCACAGCTCCCGTTAGCGATCCTCAACGTTTTGGCTTTTCTCTCTCAGATGAATTTAAGCTGAAGAACCCGAGAGAATAAAATAAACCTACAGAGCAGTGGGAGCACCAGAAGTCCTGGAGGGCTCCATGGAGGGCTTAGGAGAAGCAGACCAGAGGTGGACAGTGGAAACCAGAGGTCCCAGGCAGTGGTAGGAGAAGCAATAGTCTGTCCTACTACTTGTAGTAAGTTCTGTTGGGTAGTGCCAGAAGCACCTTCAGATAGTGCTGGTGGTGGGAACATGCAGGAGAAAGCAGAAGTAGCCCAAAGCGTTTGACTGAAAGCAGGACAGATGTGAGTAAAGAAAATAAAACAAGAGTGAGCAAAAGAAAAAGGGGAAGAAGAAGAAGTGACTAGAACTTCTGCTAGTTCAGTAGCCCTCTTTTGGATACCTTCAAAGCGTGGCTCCAAGGTTAGTCCTTAGACCTGAGGTCTCAGCCCTCCCACCAGTTCAGCTTCTTGGCATCTTTGGTCTTAGCAGCAGATGTATTTTATATCGTGTCAGCCCCTGGTGTCTTCCTTTCTGTCCAGTCCACCAGGACTTTGGAGTTTGCTCAAGCTCCTCACTCGGACATGAAGGTACAGCTTAATCCCGGAGCTCTTTCCCACTGGGGTCCCTCCAGTCAGTGGTTTCTACTGAGCTTTTGGCTGAAACTGACCCAAGGTGAAGACAGGCGTGATGAGCACCAACTGCTGGATTTTAGGGAGGAATTTTAATTTGCCTGAATGCAGCATTAATTAAATTAAATGCAGTTTGTGCTCAAAGAGTAGGGGGTTGTGTGGCTGTTTGGGAGCTGCTGGGTGCCGTTTCACATCCTACTTTCCCCGTCATGTGTGGTTTGGATGGAGGTTTGGAAGATGGGGTTGCTGGATTGTCCATCGCCAGCGTTACAGTGGCTCTCGCTGCTGGAGTATCTGCTCTGCAGCTGCAGACCGGCGCTCTGGGTCTGTTCTTTAATCCCTGCATTTGTCAGATCCAAGATATTACTCAAGAAGAGAAGCATGTAATAGCAAAATTTGGGTTGCGTGAGTATATATAGATAAAACAAAAATCCTGGAAATTTTGGAGAGAAGGGACCTGTAGCCCCTCATCCTCCTACAGGAGGTCCGTCAGCAGCACGACGTGGTTACGGCAGGGCCATGTGGAGCGTGGTTCCCCCCACGCTGCTCCTCAAAAGGGGCTGTTCCTCTCTCCATCCCACTCTCTGCCTCTGGTCCAGGGCGCTGGAGATCCCTTTGCCAGCAGAAGACCTTGCTGGTGGCCAAGCGCCGTCTCCTCTGAGGGGGTTCCCGTGCCACGATCTGCCGTAGGATGCCGCCCGTGCCTTTGCTGCCGGCGAGTTACGGTGATTTTTCTGAAGCCACGTGCGCTTGTGCTGCTGTTTAATTTGTGCTACATGAGAACCTGATGTATTGGCACGTTCTGCCAAATACTTTCTTCTCCCCATAGAGAAAATTGTGTAATTGCGACGTGTAATTCACGAGCCTAATATGAAACCAAGTGTGTAATGTTCTGTGACTGCGAGGGAATTAGCCTTATTTTTTCCTTTCAGAAGCTGTATGAATTAACCCACTTTTCCTATCAGGAACTGGGAGAAAAGGTTACGCTTCTTGCAGATACTCTTTGGTATCTTATCTCAGCTGTGAACGTTGCCAGGCGATGCTTGTTGGCCTCCAGACGCGAGCTGCTCCGTGAGGGGAAACTGCTCAAGGATGGCACCTGAATTGCGTCTCTGGGTTCAGCTCAGGTTGTGTTTGCGACATATTCCTGTTGNAGGTGCTCCATCCCTCTAATCATCTTCGTAGAAGATGCTTTCATAGAAGGCAGTAGACCATCTGCAGGCTCATCCCACTGGAGAGGGTATTGCAGCTTCTCATTGGGAAGGTTCTGGTTTTCAGTGTGACTCACCTTCTCGGTGTTTGATACCTTCATTTGGCTCTTCCTTGCTCCAGTCAGAGCCTGTGGCTGTTAAGCTCAGTAGAGCCGTGCAGAGGTGGCAACAGTGAAGGTTTCTCTGGGCCATCATGCTCCTCTGAATTGTGCGGTTGGTAGAAAACGATGACGCCCCATCATTAGAAGTGTTCAAGGTCAGGTTGGACAGGGCTTTGAGCAGCAACCTGATCGAGTGAAAGATGTCCTTGCCCATNCCTGGCAGAGGCTGCCCAGAGAGGTGGTGGAGTCTCCTTCTCTGGAGACATTCAAACCCACCTGGACACCTTCCTGTGGGACCTGCTCTGGGTGCTCTGGCAGGGGTTCTGGACTGGGTGATCTCCAGAGGTCACTTCCAACCCCCCACATTATTCTGTGATTCTGTGAAAAAAATTTAATATGTTTTGCATTGGAAGAGCAAATCTCCTGCTTGCAACGCGGAGGAGAACATCTTCTCTGGAGATGGGACCGGTGTAGGGCTGGTGTAGCGGGCAAGGGATGGCTCCCATGTGGGAGCACCATCAGCCCTTGCTCCCGTATATTTTTAAGGAAATTGCTATTTTTACCATTTGCCAGCTGAATTTCCCTCCCTCTGGCGCTCTCGGTGGCACTGAAGGGAGTTGGGCAATGAGAAAAAAATACTATTTATTGTTAGAATTATATACACCAAAACTTGACTCACCTTTTCGGAGGGTTTCTTGCGTTGCTGTTGTTCCTCTCCGTTGCTACACGTTCCTTTATCTCACCTTGCCTCCAGCCTTGCTGCCTCCAAAAGTATTAACCAGGAGCACTTGGGGGGGAGGTGGTGGGACTGGCAGCTCTTGTCCTGAAATTAAAAATAGTGAAAAAAATCCCAGCAGGATGGCCCTGAAACCCAAGTCTTAAAAGAGAGACTGAAACCTCACCGAGGGGGCTGCTGCAACCAGCCCATCTCCTGGCTGATGGTCCTCGGCCAACCCAGGTAGGCTTAGTTTTCCCCTCCCTTGGATGGCTCCGTGTCCGCCACCACCCACGGTTGAATGTGTTTCTTCTGTTTTTTGGGGGCGATTTGCAGAAATACATGGATACAAGCGCTTGAGGAGAACGCTGGCATTCGTGAGCAGCCCCGTAATAAGGCAGTTGGCATCTTCTGGGAAAACAGCTGGTGTAAGAAGAAATTTGAATTTCTATTGGGCTTTTAATGAGGATGAAAAACCAAAGCGGTTTTAATACTCGGAGCTTTTCGCCTGGGCTTAAAATACCTGATCAGAGGCATTTTGGAGGCAAAATGATGCATCATTGTGCTTTTAAATGGGATTTTCCCATGGGTGTAGCGGGTGGTGATGGAGTGAGTCAGGGAGATACGACCCCATGTGAGTTGAAGATGGTTGGTGGGTTCCCATCTTTTCTACCACCGAGGTGTCTGTCTCTTGAATGCCTTTTGTTGGCTTCTGTGCTGCTGAAATGAATCCAGCCTTGGTTTTGTCTGGGATCTTGACCGGAGGGTTGACATGGAGAGGGAATGAACCGTGGCTGAGAGCAGGTGGGTGCCTGCATTGGCCCAGCCCTTGGAAAGGAGGTGGCTTCTGGTTGAGAAGAAACTTGTCGGCAGAGAGCTTCATCCCCTGCTGGCTTGTGGCTCATTCTGCTGAACCCTGGGACTGCGGAGAGGCTGAGGGTTTCCCCATCCTGGGCACTTGAAGATGGAGCTGAGTTCAGATTGTGGGAACACCACGAGGCTGTCCTGCTTGGGGACATGGACAGTGGCACGGCAGCAGCGTGGCCCTACCCCAGCTCCTACCAGCTGGTGGGGAATGCAGCCGTGGTTTAGGATGGACAACATAATTTCAGATGGCAGCGTCTGCTGAGCAGCTTATGCTCATTTCTGTTTTTTTTTTTTTTTCCAAAACACAGTTATGTGCTTCAACTTCATCACATGTAGCTGTGGTCGATCCTCGTCTCTTTGAGTCAGGAATTACCTTCTGAGCAGGCACCTTCTGGGGAAGGCTTACAAGAACCTATAGAAGTGCGTGGTTTAGCAGGAAGATCTTGGGTTGATGCTCAAAGTTGCTAATAATTCATCAGCATCATTGCAGCCCTCCAGAAATGAATGTGGAGAGGTGAGGTGCGAGACAGCACCTTCTGAAGGTGTTGCTGGAGCTGGTGGGCTCCGTTCTCCTCGCCCCGGAGGCAGTAGCGATCAAGGACGGTGGCACAAGGCGAGGCGTCCTTTTTCGTCTTGCTGTATTTTTTGTGAAGTAACAAAAGGAAAAGTTTAGTTTCTGTATTTTCATCTTTCCCCCAGGAGTGGTTTTGGTGTGATTTGGTGCCCCGTTGTTCTTCCAGACAACCCCAGAGCAGCTCAGAAGGTGAATCTGGGCAGGTTTGGGTGGGTGATGGAAGTTGTGGGTGATCCTTTACTCCTGAAACCCCTCCAGCATGATTCTTACCCACCTTACTGGCTTCATTTTTGGGGTGGCCTTTCTTTTTCTGGCTTCCTATTTTCTAGCTGTCTTCCCTGTGCTCGGCCCCACGAGGGGATTCGTGGTGGTGGTGGTGGCACGGAGATGCTCGGACAGAAGCGGGATGCCGAGGGGTTAGAAAAATCGTGTGCTGTGACAGTCCCTGCCCCTCCCCGTGCCCGATTTAATTAAGACAGACAACAGATGGCTCCGACAAACAGATGTGGGTGAGCACCAGGTAACAAGGCGATGATTGCAATTAGTGTAATAAGCAGCACATCAGTTATCTCCTGTCTGTTGTGTTTTAGCTGAGGTGAGTTTTTTAAAGAGGGCTTGGGAAAACAACCGGAGCGGCGCTGTGGGTTTTCAGAGGTCTCCTCAGGCATCAAATATTGATCCCCCCCAGCTGGATTATTCATTTTCGTCGGGCTAAGGCAAAGCCCTTTCCCGTATTTTCCCATTCCTTTGTAAAACAAATTGGCTGTTGGAATTAGAATCATAGAATCCTCCAGGCCAGAAGGGACCTCCAAAGGTCATCTAGTCCCACCTCCCCGCAGTCGCAGGGACACCCCCAACTAGCCCAGGTTGCCCAGGGCCTCATCGAGCTTCACCTTGAATATCTCCAAGGAAGGGGCCTCAACCACCTCCCTGGGCAACCTGCTCCAGTGCTCAACCACCCTCAGTGTAAATAATTTTTTTATAATATTCAACTTAAATCTGCTTTTCTCCAACTTCAGTCCATTGCCCCTGGTCCTATCGCAGCAGCCCTTTGTGAACAGCCCCTCCCCAGCCTTCTGGAGCCCCCTTTAGGTTCTGAAAGGCTGCTCTAAGTGTTGATCGGTCGCTTTTCACCTGCGACGTTTAAACTTTCCTCCCTCGTGGTGTAGCAGGAGTGAGGTGTAGAAATGACCTGCCCGGGGCCACCTGCCCGGCCGTGGTCATTTCTCCTCCGTGCTGGTAGCAGCGGGAAGCTTCTCCTTGAAGGGTGTAGGCATCTCAGGCGTCCTCCCTGTCCCCTGCCCCGCAGGTGGCTGCAGATGCGGGGAATTGAGACGGCAGGTTTCCGCTCCACCGCGTCCCCGAGCTGACAGCTTTCATTAGCCTGCTGCCACCCCAGAGATGGTGATAATTAAGATTTCTGCACATCCCAAATCTCCCTTGAAGGAAAGCAAATACTGGCCCTCCCGGCTGGACGGATGCAGGGACATCGGAGCATCCTGCTCTCTCCCTGAATTCATCTTAGAATCATAGAATTGTCCAGGTTGGAAGGGACCTTTCAGGTCATTGGGTCCAACCATCAACCCAGCACTGCCCAACCCACCACTGCCCCGTGTCCCTCAGCACCACGTCTGCCCGGCTTGGAAATCCCTCCAGGGATGGGGACTCCACCACTGCCCTGGGCAGCCTCTGCCAAGGCTTCACAGCCCTTTCCATAGAAAAATTTCAGTCTCCATCCTAAACCTCCCCTGGGGCAACTTGAGGCTGTTTCCTCTTGTTCCATCATCTGTTCCTTGGGAGAAGAGACTGACCCCCCCCTGGCTACACCCTCCTTTCAGGGAGTTGTAGAGAGCGAGAAGGTCTCCCCTCAGCCTCCTCTTCTCCAGGCTGAACACCCACAGGTCCCTCAGCCGCTCTTTCCAAGACTTGCTCTCCAGACCCCTCACCAGCTCTGTTGCCCTTCTCTGGACATAGTCCAGCCCCTCAAGATCTTTCTTGGAGTGAGGAGCCCAAAACTGGACACAGCCCTCAAGATGAGGCCTCACCAGTGCCTAGTCCAGGGAGACTTCTCCCGGTGCCATTGGCTTTACTTAAAGAGGGGGTGCAGGATTGGGCAGGGTGGATTTCTCTGGTGCTTTCAACTTTAGTTTTTCACAGTGCAAGTAAATCTTTATTCATCAGCTCCCTCCTCGTACAGCCCGAATGACCATGGAGATGCTGGCTCAACATAAGGTTGCTGCAAGGCCTCCTGATGGCCTTGAGCTTGTCCCATCCAGCCCTGACTCAAGCATCATTGTTATGGCCATAACAACAGAAGCATCACTTGATGTGGGGAGGGGGAATTTTAGACCAGGATGAATAATGGGAACCAAGAGAAACCCACTTGTCCACTCTTCCCAGACTGTGCAACATGCGTTGGGTTGGATGTCCCAGAGCCAGGGGGTCCATCTGGCAGCATCTTCATGAGGCTCAGACAGAAGAATCATAGAATGGTTTGGGTGGGAGGGAACCTTAAAGACCATCCAGTTCCAACCCCCCTGCCCTGGGCAGGGACACCTCCCACCACACCAGGGGGCTCCAAGCCCCATCCAACCTGGCCTTGAACCCCTCCAGGGATGGGGCAGCCACAGCTTCTCTGGGCAACCTGGGCCAGGCTCTCACCACCCTCATAGAGAAAGCAGAAGATGGAGGGCTCTCAAGCTGGGTGGGAGGCAGGCAAAAAGGCGGGGAAATTGGGATAAGGTACTGGGAAAAGTGGATTTAGTTGGAAGCTGACATCTCTGCAGGCTGGGGCAATGGCATATGGATACAGGGATTCTTCACCCTCCTCCAAGGAGTGTTGCACAAAACAGATGTGACATTTGTTTATGACAACTTTAGCCACCAAAAACCCAAAACAACGTTTAATCAGGACTTTACATCTCCTTTTTGGGGTTTTTGTTGTTGTTGTTTGTTTGTTGGGGATGAGGTCAGAAAACAAAGTTCTTTTTAACAAAGCCCTACCCCAAACTCACACCACACGCAGTAGGTTCTCAAGTGACTCACTCTTTCTCACCCGTGGCTTCTTTTCTCTCCACATCAGAGCTTCAGCCGTGTGAGAAGAACTTCTGCAGAAGTTTTGGTGGCGGTGTTTTTTTTTTAAAAAAATAAAATAATGAAGGTTTGTTCTGACCCCAGCGATGAGAGGAGCAGCTGATGGAGAACTTGGGAGGGGAACAATATAGATGTGTCCTTGCGCCACTCCAAGTATGCTCTTAATTACCTCTAATTGAGACTGTGTGCGCACAGATGGGTTATATTTTGATGATAAATAGCTGTAATAGGAGGGACTTTTCCAACATTGTAATTCTCTTAAAAACAGCCGATGAATTGTGTCTCTCTCCAGTAGATGTTAGCGTTATTTTCTAAGCGTTTTTT
>VZRU01005729.1:418980-432830 GCA_013398155.1 Pedionomus torquatus | reverse complement strand
TAGCCATAATATATATACATCCTTGCTTATGTTTGTTTTGTCACATGAAGCTACATCACAGAAGCAGCAACATATATGCATAGTTTTAATAGAACTTAGTGAACTCCTATATTACAATTGGTTACATCTGAAGAAGAAAAGAATTGTCTTTCTTTTAAAGTAATGTAATAAATTCTTATTTTGTTACCAGATACTCACCTTTACTGATTTTGTTTTAGCTGAGAAGTTTGTGAGAGATCTTTACAATCATAATTGATGATATTTTACTGGAGTCTTTTCCAGCCACTTATTTCTCATTATGAAAAGAAAAAAAAAATAGAAAAGAAAAAATAAGGAAAAGATTAAGATCCTACTCTTCATTTAGTGTTTATTTTTTATCATTTTATTTTTGGCAGGAAAGTTATAATTAGCAACAATTAACAGCAGCAATTTTGGATTTGATTTGTGACACCTTATAGAATGTTATAGACATCTTATGGAATTTTTCATATAAGAAAGACTTTTATATAAACTGTATGCATCAAAAATCGGAGGAAGAAAAATGCGTATGTTTAATCCTACTTAAGCCTTCAAAGAGGTGGGAGCACTATAAGGAGAACTTAAATTTATATTTAAGTAGTTGCTATCTAATGATGTGTATGAGAAAATAAAAAAGCAATTATCACTATTGCAATAATAACACTAAAAATTAAGATTGTTTTAATGCTTATTTCAGTGATCAGGATTGTGTTAACTTTTAGGATTAAACCATTTTTTTCATACCAGGCTGAGTAGCCAAGTCTTGGCAATATGGACTCATTGAGGACTATATGGAAGAAATATTCCTTACTGGCTATAGCTCTTATGTGTTTTATCTTGATCAAAACAATAAGAGGTTCACAAGTAGTTACAAGACTGCTTGTCATGCTTTGCTGTCATGGAACAAGAAGGAAATTTATTTTTCTCTGTGAACTTTTTTCTCTCCTTATTTAAAGACCATTTTTCTGGTAAGTCCTAAACATCTTGACACATGCTAATCAGCTGTGAGAGAATCAAGTGAAAGCTGCAATAAATAATTATTTATTTTAGTCAAGTTTTTAGCTGTTCTTTCCAACTTTCATCACTAATGAGGTAAGTAGAGCAGGAAGAAGTGCCCTCGTGACTCTAAAAATTACAGCTGTGAAAACTGTGATAATTCTTTTCAAATGACATATGATGAAAAATTAGTAATCAACTATATAACTCTTTTTTTCAGTTTCTTTCAAAATGTTCATTTTTTCTTTGAGGACAATGCTGTCTCTGAGATCTGATTTTGTTTTCTATATTTTTTATAAAGAACCATTTGATCTGTACATCAGTACCTGAAAAGGAAGTGAAAAATAATGATCTGTTTCTGTATTTAAACACATGCCAGTATTTATGAAAAAAATCTGCTGCAACATTTATAGTATTGAGAATTTGGCATGTGCTTAGAGCACCCAGCTGCTTAAGTTCCTCACATCTTGCTGTTTAGAAAGTCAATTTATTTTTTACAGAACTTATGTTCTTATACCGATAAATTTGAGACTATCATGAAATGAGACACAGTAATCAATTTAAACTCAGCAGTTGCCTGCTATTAATTGCCATTTACACACATTTAAATGCAAAGCTCATGATAGCTCTGATTCATAAAATGTTAAAGATATTTTTAATAGGGAAAAAGTCTTGAACTCTGTATGTGGCAATAAGAATTTGCATTCCTTCTCAGGTAGGAATCTTACACTTCTATAAAGATTTCCCATCAACAAAGGCTCATTATTGTGTCTTTGAAAACTAACCGGGAAGATAGTTCTGGATTTGCAGATAGTGTGTATATTTAGTACAGAATATCGAGCAATAAGTTGTAAGAAAATGAGGTAACTTGACTAAAACATTGTTTTTAATGAGTTTTCATTTATGTTTAGCCTTGGAGAGCATTAACTGTTAATAATGATACAGTCTGTGGGTTTCCAAGTTCTTGCTTTGATGTGCTAGCATTATTCACAGAAGAAAGTCCTTACAATTCTTACCTGCATAATCTTGTATTCGGAGGTGTCTCTGTGACATACTTGTATACTTCTGTAATTAATACTTACTCCGGAATTAGTTTATTGCTAATTAGTGCATTTTGTTAGCACAAAGACAGGATTACAGAAAATATAACAAATGGAAAGCAACTTGCCCCAATTCTCTAATTGCTTGTTATCAGGAGACAATATTACCTATGTGACTTTATCTATTTGTCTGTCTGTCTGTCTATCTATCTATCTAATGTATAGATGTTATTGAAACTTAAATGTTAAATTCATATAGTGTTCACATCATAAAGTCTGACTTTGCTTGGTTCATCCAGAAAACTACACTATAGATGAGGCCAGTGAAATTTGCTTCAGAAGGTTTCAAAAAGCATGACGATACTGGATCCAAATAAAAGCTGTATGAACTGCAATTAATAATTTCTTCCTGCATTTAGATTCTAAATGTACATTATGTTACTATTTTATAACAAAATAAAAAATGGAAACATGAATAATTGTGTTTTAAATTCAAAGAGTAATCAGTTCTGTCATTCATTGAGCTAATGATTTATTTCAGAAACTGCTTGGTGGTGTTTGCAACAGCATCTGGGCAAATTCTAGTGATCCTGTGCAGGTAATTAACAAACAGTAATGAGATGTTACCATGGTAGAAGTGTCAGAGTGTGACCATAAGGCATTTGCTGAGAAGACAGTCTGAGAGAAGTTGTTTCCTTCTCTTTTGACAAATTATAGTGAAAAGTGTAATTTCAGGTGAGCTCAGTAAGATCAATTGGACCAAAGGAGTAAGATTCTAGCATCAGGAATCTTTAATCAGGCTGCCATCAATTCACTGACATTTATTGTCACTCAACAGAAGATAAGTACAGGGCTAAGATTTAGAACAAGTTTGTGCTATTGACTGACATCCTATAGGTACATCATTTGGAGTACGTGGAATTTTCAGCTTATTTTTACTCTTTCTTAATGAAACTTCTCCTTGAAGAAATGCTTTTGTCTTCTGTCTTTTCTCTTGGTTCTATCAGGTGGTTTAGGAAGAAGTAAGACATTACTTCTTTCTAAGAATCTTGCATCATGTCCTTCAGTAACAGCAACATTTCCTCCACAGTTTTGTTTTTAACACTTAAATAAATTTAAAAGAAAAAGGAGGGAAAATTTTTGAAAGCAGAACTTTTTAAATTTTGAAAAACTGAAATTTTGAAAAATTGAAATTTTGAAATTTCAAAAGCAAAATATTAATTAAGCTCTAAATCCACGCAGTATATTTTTTAACTCTGTTCATATCACTTATAAGCCTAATGCTTTCAGCCTACATGTGACCAGCTGGTCTGGTCTGTTTTGTTCAGTATCATGCTTTTAACAGTGGTCAGTATATATTTGGCCAATACATGTAAAAATAGAAGATTGGGAAAAAACACAAGGCAAAAAGAGACTGAAAACTCTCTTGACACAGCTCTTAACTACTTTAAAATTTTTACATATACATACACCCAGTGAAAATATTAATCTTTCCATACAAGAGGATTTCCACCTACCGTATTAATATGGTTGATATAATTATTTCATGGCAGAACTCCATTCTTGTGTTCCAGTTTCACATGTATATTAATTCTAATTTTGTGGGCTGCGTATGAACTCATTTCTATATGTAAGAAAGTAACAATTATAACATAGTGGCAGGAAAAGCTCTGAGAAAAAGAATGCATACGAAAAAGAAATAGACAAACGATAAGAAAACTCTTGCATACCAGGTTTTTCTGGGATAGCATGCCATAAATTTGTTAATTCAAAAGTAAGTATCCAAGAGATCAGTTACTATTGATGTTCCAGATGATTATGTATAGTGTTTCCAATTTAACAAATGTATTAGTATTTATTTATGTATTTATTTCTGGATGAACTGGATCTCATCCATAGTGGGGGCAAATGGATGTATTCCCATTATCCTCTGTAGATGCAAATCTAACTAGTGTCTTCACAGACCATCTGCAAATTTGTTTGTTGTTTGCAAGTTGCATCTTGAAGGAAATCTGTTGCTTATTAGTTCTCCCATGTTACTACACGCTCTAATGAAGCATAGAAATAGGCCTAATCTTGAATTCTTTTCAAACACAGTCTGAGCAACGTTATCTCCTAAAACTTACCATAAAACTGTATTTTTATAAGTTGAGTTTGGAAAGCTTCTCTTTATCAATGTCTTTGCAGCAAAGAGCTTGCAAAGACTGACTTTTTCTTGTAGGCTGCTGTTAGCCTTCTTTTATTATTTGTGCCAGGAAGCTTCAGAAATCCCATTGTGATATACAAAGGTTGAAAGACCTCAATTTCTCAAATGAATGAAGTTACCTGCATGCTCAAATGGGTTTAAGAAGTTGAATTAACAAGGAAAAAGAAGGGATGATGAGTAGTGACAAAATGCATTGGCACAACTTAGGTGAGGTTCAGTTTTCTGAACGCACTGTTAGGACTACAAGGTCAGAATGGCCACTCCTGACTGTCTGCAATCAAAATGTGATGAATAGTTCATCACGCAAAATTGTAGTGTTTTCTTAATTGATAGAAAAATGCTAAAATGAATTTCAGCAGATTAGATAAATGATACTGACTATTCAGGCAGTTTTTTTACCATGAAATTATGAAAGAAATCATTTGTTTTGGAATAGACAGTCTTCAGATGCTTTCATGTTCTGCAAAGGATTTACAGCTGTCTGTTCTCAAGATACTTCCATCCATTGCTAGATTTTTAATGATGTTAAGAGATCTTGGAGCTTAAACACCCTTCTCATAAAAAGAAGGGGGCTCCTTGCATCTTTTTTCTTCCCTTTGTAGGGACTACTTTCTTTTAGAATAGGATGTACTTCAAGGTCTGAAGTAGCTCACATTGATCTGTTGGGCAAGCTGATAAGTCAATTTTTCTTTATGAGCATAGACAAAGTCTTAAGCCTCGCAACTAGGGACATTTTTTTATGTGGTGAGGACATATTTTGAGTGTGTGGATGATGAAAGAGAAAGGAATAAAATGCTGTTATTTGGCTGACTACTTCTTTGTAGCTTAAAAGCTATATAAGAATAGTTACTGTAATTTTAAAGTATGTCAAAAATGCCCTCAAATTAAACGGCAAAGTAAATGGCAGCTATATACAAGAGGAGGAAATTTGCTATATGGTTATAGAAAGTTAGTTACCAAACTTCGGGTAATTCTAAAATACCGGGTATTTTCAAAACTATTTACACAGTACAGATGCTATGACAGTAGAGCATTATGGGTGTGTATAGTGCTGTGGTGTTTTTGCTTGTCACTCAGACATTTCGGATATGTTAAGTGTGCACAGCAGCATGCACTTACTTTTCCAGATACTGACATTATCAAAAGCACCTTCCCCATCACTTAAATGGCTGCGTGCTGAGATTTTTGTAACAAAAACAATGGTGTCTAAAATTTTTGATACTGTTAAGTTCATTGAAAATAACATTTTCCTTTATTGGCATATTCCAGAAGTACAGAATTCTGTAATACTGCCTGTATAAATATATTTCTATTATATGTATGTGTGCATATATAAAAAGCTATATATGAAGGTTGTATCTAACTTATATATGAGCTACTTCTCTATATATTTGTTATTGAAAAACCAGGTTTGTGTCTACATCATTAAAATGCAAAAAACAATTTGAAAGCTGTAAGGACTGATGATGGTTTTGAATCTTTATACATAAACAGATGACAGTTATCTTACTCAGTTTTTTTATTTTTGTTTTCTTAAAACCATTTCTAAGTAGCTTTACTGCCAGTTTTATAGGAAGGTAGTCTCTTTTATCCCCAAGGTAGAAGTCTGTTAAAAATGGGGTTTTTGAGGAAAGGCTGACAGAACCTTAACTACAGCAGGAACTAGCAGGTGTCACTACAAAAAAAAAAAAAAAAAAAAAGTGATTGAGAATGATGGCTATAAATAGATGAGCCATTTTAGTCATTTGCCTTTGAAAGCAGTTTAATAATTCCATGCTGAGTCTCCTTTCAACAAATTTAATGAAAATCAGCATGATGTTGTGGCAGTTACTATTGGATTCTTTCACCATCTTCTTGTGTTTCATGGCGTGAGAGATTAAAATAGCATCTAATAAACTGCTTTAACGGTTCTACATTTCTCATCTGAGGCACAATTGCATACAATTCCTCCTCCTCTGGAGGGTGCCCCTGTTTTTCTGTTCATTGTTACTATGCCTAGGAACTAAGAATTGCTAAATAGCAATTTTGTGGCTTTATTCCCTATTCATTATGGTTGTCAGTATGGAGCTACTCTGAGGCTTTCTGAACAGGAAGTAATGATTTGATTTGCAGCCTACTGTGAAAATTTATTAATCTGAATGGACCCTTCTGAAATTCTACTTGAGGAGCATAAGAATAACAGATGCCTGTATCAGTGCTGTTATCTATTGGGTTCCATAAATAGAAGACAGAGTAACATTTTAAGCTTAGAAAATATTCTTATCCAAATATGAATCACTTTTAAGTATTTTTTCCTCTTGAATTTCATCTTTGCATTTAGAATAAATAATCAAACTTAATGTTTATTACAATGCTTGAGGAACAGTGCAATATCAAGGCACTTGAATGCACGGCTCAGCTGCTGGGTACTTTCTATAACTTAGTTATTTTTGCGCTGTATGGTTTCCAGTAACTTCACAAAGTCTAACAAAGTATAACAAAGTCATAAAGTATAACAATGCACAAAGTGTTGGCTGCACTTTTAGGGACTATAGGGACACTGCTTTTGTATATCTCAGCTCATGTTTCCTTCTCAGCAACAGTTTAGTCATATATTCCTGTGAGTATAGTCTCAAAGCCTTACTGATCCTCTAAATTTCTACACTGAGACTCTGGTTTCTCAAAATTCCTGTTCTGCAGTTTCAACCAGGTCTTCAAAATGGTCCCAAATCCTGCAGGCCTCTGCATTTACTGTTCTGTTCATTTTCCCGAGTTTCTGGGACTTGACTGGAACAGATGTTTTATGGTAGTCTCTTGCAACAAATGAGTCTTTACAGAATCTTCAAGATTTAGAAAAAGTTCTGATAGAGGTTTTCCTTACCACAACATGCACATAAAATAACATTAATTCACCATATTACCTTTAATTTTTAACTTGGTATCAGGTCTCCGCTTCCCTGTCTTCTCCCCTGCCCTAGAAGTCACCATCCTCTGACTTTCTCATCTGTTGTGCAATTTTCCTTTCTCTTTGCAAGCACGGAGGGCTATGGGAAAAAGTGCAGGGAAAACTGGATGTTTTTATTAGTGTTACTTAGCAATTTCTTAGCCACAGATTACTACACTAAAACACAGATTTTTGAGGTCTCATACTGCTTTGAAAGATATTTTTTTAAATGGTGAATTCAGTGAAATAAATTCCTGTAAGTAAGTGCTGCAGTGTAGCCTATAAGAATACATCTATTACACTAACTGTTAATAGGCATTGTTTCTATATTTTTTTGCTCTAATATCCAATCAAAATAGAAGCTTTGCTCATGGAACACAATGACTTTTACTTTCTTTGCCCCTTAAAGACTAGAGGAAATGATTAATATTTCCTTATGAAATTTCCTGTTAAATTAAGCTGTTTGTTGCATATTTGAGAAATATTGTTGTGAGTAGTTCTTTAGAAATTAATGTGAAAACCTATTAAACTAGGCATAAATCCATAAATCGTAGAATACTTTATGAAGTTGAAACAGTTCTATGAAAAAAAAAATTGAATTTGCAAACAAAATGAAACAGCTTCTCCCTCCCCCTGCTGTTTAAAATAGTATGATAGTGCCATATGAAGAATCGGAAAGGAGATGAAAGAGGAAGGTTGGAGGATAAGATTTTAAATAGCCATTTTAGTGTAGTGTGCCTTAAAGTTCTTTGCTTTTTCAGAATAGGAAGATGTTGTCTTTTTATTTCAAATATAATCTTGTGTTCTTAAATTTTTGTTCAATGAGAGTTTCTTGAAATCAGATGTAGTTTTTAGTTCAAGTGAGAGAGAGTTTTGATAGCATTAGTGTGGAATGACTGTGTTTTCAGTGAACTGTGAGCATGTGCTAAGCAACTGATGTGATTTAGTGGTTACCAAGCTAAAGCTGAATGAAACAAAAAGGCAAGGATGGTGATGCTGTCTAAAAAAAATTTATTGGCAGATGTAATTGTCAGTTGCCTTTTGTAAGAAGGTAATGGTGAAACTTCCATTGGCTTCAGTAGGTCATTGGTTTAACTTAAAAATGTAAAGTATCTGGAACCTTTCTGAAGACTTTGCATTTCTTTTTGATAAAATAGGGAGCAGCTTTTTACTCATGATGGAGTCAAAAGAAACATTATTGTGAACTTTGCTGAGGGCTGCATTACAGAAGTGGAGCATAAGCAGTGTAGAATATAAATGTGGTGGTGCTGCTGGATGAGAATTTAGGAAGGCACAGGTAAAAAAAAGTACTGCTTTATTTTATGCTAAAATAAAGACTGTTTGGGAAATAAGATGCATATTACTTTATTATTAGAAGACCATACCTTAAAGCAGTCACAATTTTTTTTTCTTACTAGTGGCAGTAAGTATGAAATCAACCATAACTTTTATGAGATTTCTGAACATTTTTATTCTTACGCATATAACAAATACTGCTCTGAATCATATGATTCAGCTGGTCTCTGCTTCTGGTGGGTTAGACAAAGACCAACAGACAAGGAACTGAAATTTTAATTTCTTTTTGTCACTTAGCTTAGGATTATCAACGGTTCTGAAACACCTAACTTTTTAAAAAATATTTTCTCTAAATTTCTTTGTGCTTAGATTTATATCTGTTAAAGAATAATATTTAATGACTTTACACTGAAGTATTTATATTAATTAATAGATGCCCAGATGTTTATGTAAAATATTATTCAGGAAAGCAATAGAGCACTTTGCTCGAAAGGTTTGTTTGGTCAGGTATATGTCAGGCTATAACTGCTTACTTTTCCTGTAGTCTCAAATTTGAATTGTGTTGGAACAAGCCAAGGTGAGCATCCACTAGCTGGGTAGCTCACTTGTTAATTCTTTCATTATGTAACAAGAAAGTAGGAAGATTTCACAAGCCCTTCTGGTTTTGCTCAGTAAACACATTTAAATAAAGAAATACCAGGGATTTTGTGTTTTAGACCTAGCTTGACAGTGCATGTTAGGTATATATTATCATCTGTTTAATTTATTATTATTTTTATTTAGCAGAAGGCAGATTATTGCAACCCTAGAGGACTGGACTGTAGTGGTATCTCTCCTGGGGGCAATATGTATTGCATCTTCATCATTACCAAGCAATTGATTTTGAAGTTAATTGTTGATATTGATGAATATCCACACTGATTTCTTGATTGGATTTACTGCAAAGAAGGAATCTTTGTTTCACAACAGATGCAGGGTAGCATAAATCAGCTCCGACAGATGTCATTAATGCCCCATAACTTGAGTAAATGTGAAAAAATCATTTGAGTCTCCCGAGTCTATTGTGTGTTGCAAAGATTTTTGCCTCCTGCCACTTGAACAATTTGCATCACAAATAATTTGAAAATAGCTATAGTCAAAACATGTCTCCTATGTATTAATGTCATTCCCTTTCCCCAGGCCTTCTGCCCTAGTTTCTTGTATGATAAAGCAGGCCAACCTATAGGACTTCAAGGAACAGCTTTGGTCCTGTTTCTGCATCAAAGTAACATAACATAATGTCATAACAGAAATATATTTGAAACAGTGTAGGTACAGATTTGCTCTAAATTAGATGTTTACATAACACAATTTCAAGGAGCATTTCATAACTCATTTCATCTTTTACATGAGTAGCAGCTAATTTAATCAGTTTTGTTAGATACTTAAAATCTACCAAGATATAGGTGTATATGACTTCATCAGGCATGAGCGAGTTAGATTCATATATCCTATGTTTTGATAAGTTCTTGGGGAAGCAATAGTGACACTAAAACATTTTAATCCCATCTGAGATGTATCAGGTGTCCATGTCCAGGGTTTTATAGAAACAGGGCTGCAGGGGCAGCTTCTGTGTGGAGTGACCAGGGGCTGTCCCATGCTAGTCACAATTGATTCCAGCTGGCTGTGTAGTGGACCAGCCACACGTGAGCGACAGAGAGAACCTGTTATGGACTAACTGCAGCCCATTATTCCCTATCTCTCTGCGCTGTTTGGGGTGGGGAGGAAGGAGAGGAGTCAGGAATGAAGGAGTGAAGTTAAGCCTTCAAGAAAGGGAGGGCAAGGGAAACAATTGTTTTAATTTGGTCTTTGTTTTTCACTGTTAAGGTCTATTTTAATTGGCAACACATTAAATTAATTTTCCACAGGTTAAACCTATTTTGCCTGTGACAGGTGATGTCCATGATTTTATCTCAACCCATGACCTTTTTTCATGTTATTTTTCCCCCGACTTGTTGGGGAGAGAGTAGCTAGGTAGGTGTCTGGCAGCTGGCCATGGTCTACCCTCCATGTGATGCTATTTCTGAAAACAGTTCTTATTGTGGAGAGCTTTGTACTTTTGTATTTAAACTCAAGATGGTTAGTAGCTTATCAAATAATGAGACCTTAAAATACTGTATAATCACTTCTTCCAGAATCTTCTCTACAGTATCTGAAAAGTCTGCTAATTACTTAGTGCTAATTGTATACTTTAACTTAGTGTGTTTTAAAGGTCTAGATTCTGAATCGATGAATATTTCTGATTCTGTATGGCTTAAAGCTCTGTCTCAAAACCCATTGTGATCAGTGGAAATCTTTGGATTGATGTGGATCAGGTTTAGGTCAGATCTTTACTCGATATTGCTGCATAAGAAATTATCATATTTTTTTTATTTTTTTTTTTTTTGCTATGATTCTCTTAAGAATTGGTATATATTTAGACAAGATATTTAATTATTTTTTTCAACATTATTCTACAGTTAAGTTTAACCTATGAAATTTCATGATAGTCTTTTAAATCTTCGCAGTTTATGCTTTTCCTTCAAAACTGAAATTAGAAAATAAGGTTTTTAGTATCTCAAACCTGCTGATGTGTATCTGTACAATTATTTATTTTTATATATTTAAAAAGAAGTTAGATTTCCTTTTAGATGAAACTGCATTTAGATTCTGATTTTTGGATGATTACCAAAAAAGTGAGAAATTGCTCTAGTTCTATGATCTGGCTTGCTGCAAAAGAAAGCAGTAACTTAAGAGTTAACACTATTTATTACTGACATAAAGAAAATACCATGAAAATGTTTACACTTAGGTTAAAAAAGTTAGGTTAAAAAAGACATTTTTTTTTGAGAGAGTTCTATTTAAAACTATGTTTTATATTTGAATCAGAAATATCAGTTTTTTAATGAAGTAACAACAGTTGAATAAAGGTGAATACTGGGCTTCAATTACATTATATAATTGCTTTTACAGGACCATACAAAAGCAAATAATAACTTAAGCTTATTTTTTTATTTGGTCATATGGTAAAGATTGAGTCCTTTTAATATATATATAGTTTTGGCCTTTGCATTTTCACAGTATATGTTATGATTGAACAAAATATTTAAAATTAGCTTCTTGCTTAATATATTTTTCATGACAACTTTTCATAGTTTGCATTGTACAGAATAAAACGTAAGTAATTAGATTTTTATTTCTTTGTATCAATTTGGTGTGCTTTAAGAAGTAAAGTTTACAAAGACTCTACAACAGGAACATGTCTCCATGTTCACTTCCCCACACCCAGCTATTGGTGCTGGTTTCTTTTGAAAACAGAGATGCCAAAGCTGTATCTAATAGCCTACAATAATGACAAAGTGGAGAACAACACTTTGTCAATCTTAAGAAAATATTTCTTTCAATTTAGAAACATTCTTAAAGAATTACAACATATTAGATTGCATAAATGATAAAGTGTGTATACATCTGGATCATCTGGTATTTGTCAACAGCATACCTCTAGGAAGAGCTAAGGTGGATGTGTTTGATGATATATGGTTTACATACAGCCTTTTATTTCAAAGCCTAGCATATGCAATTTACTAAATTAAAAGACCCAGACAATACTCAGAACTTTCACATTTTTAGAAAAATGCATATATCAACTGCCTATCCATTGTACAAATACTTTAATTTTTATATGTGGCATTCAGAGTTCCATTAAATTTTGTTACATATATAGGAATTTTGCTTAGGTTTTGTAACATATATAGGTTTTGTAACATATATAGGAATTTTGCTGCAGGGATATAATGTTTTCTTGCACCTTTGAAATATTAAAAGATTACTTCTATAGATTTTGAAATTAACTAGCCATTGTTTGATGAACTCCTGGATGGTTGATGGAATTGAAAATATTTGTATGTTCTACTTCCATGTCTTAAATATTACAGCCAGATTTTTTTTTTAAATTTCCTTTTGATGTATTAAGCTATAGATTTACGATGACTGTGATAGAGACACTTAAAAATTATGCAATAAATAATGCAAAAGATAATTTGGCTTAATCCTGCAAAAGATACAGTAAAATTCAGAAGTAACTTTTTACTATGACATTTTCTCAATAATATTAATGAATAATAAGTCCTGTATAAGGTGCCTCATCTTTTTATGCCTTATATAGAGATTATATAAATTGCATTATATTCTGAATCAATTTGAATTATAATTACATGACAGTCCTCAGGCATCTAGATATTTGAAATTGATCTGAAAACTACAAGGGAATATTATTGTATTTTTAAAGGGTCTTTCACTGAAAAATTGCTGTCCCTTTAATAAGAATCATTGGCTTTCATGTCAACCTATTGTGTCTGTTGCCCAGTGGAAATGGACAGCCAAGTCAAAACATACAAGGTGACTAGGAACCATCATCCACCTAAGACTGGAACAAAAAAAAGAAACAAAACCAGGAAGTCTGGTTTTGGTTATACAATTAACGAAAATATGAGGCGCTTGGCGTAGAGATGAATAGAGATGATGGCATCTCTTGGATTTGTCAGTTTCCAGTAACAAATGAGAATAAAATGTGGAAACATATGGAGCGGAGATAAATGAAGAAAAGTTGAAAGAGAGAAAGGCTTTTTAACTTATGTGCCTTGGTACTTTCTTGTCTTGGTCCTCCTGGTCTGTGTTGTGTTTACAGATGGTCTGAAACCTGTACACCAAAAGGCAGGGCATAGGGACTGAGGATACTTCATCTTTTATTTGTGGTGTAGTCATTTGGAAGCTTGTCAGATCATCCATATGGGCTATGTAGAGAATCCTCAGTGGGGAGTATTCCACATTCATTGTCAAAAATTGTTAGAGTCATCTTGCTTGTCAAGCTGTAGATAAATGGGAAGTGTTGTTTTAGTGTATAACCTTTATCTAAGGATTTTGAAAGTTGCAAAAATGACTGACTGAGGACAGGGTATTCCTAAAATGAAGTTTTAGAACTTGAAATACAAAGCAGCAAGCTTTTGGCCTCATTTTACGTGACGTGGTTTGGCCCTATACAGTAATCTAAATTGTGCGCCTTTGAACATTTCCTATGTAAAAACATCAGAATTGTCTTAGTATAGCGCAACTGGGATCAAGATTAGATATAGTGAAACAAATTCATAGCTTTATATCAGGAAGGATTTAATTTATATTTATTTACTGCATATTTATTTATGCTGTCAATATTATTTTATATTGGGTTTGATGTCATAGAATCATAGAAAAATAGATTGGTTAGATTTGGAAGGGACCTTGAAGACCATCGAGTTCCAACCTCCCTGCCATGGGCAGGGACACCGGCCACTAGACCAGGTTGCTCAAAGCCCAA
>VZRU01005729.1:400178-412698 GCA_013398155.1 Pedionomus torquatus | reverse complement strand
ATATCTGATATACTATATATATCAGATATGATATAATTAATATAAATATATTTATATAATTAATATAATTATATATATATAAATATATAATTTATATTTATCTTTGATAAGATCCTGTTGAGTATTTTCTTCTCCAGGCCGAAGTCCCCCAGGTCTCTCATGTGACAAATGTTCCAATCCCTTCATAATCTTTGTGCCAACTCCTCTTTCTGTCTTGCTTCTTTCCAGCCCGTCAGTGCCCAGTCTGTACTGGTGCATAAGGTTAGTCCTCCCCATATGCAGAATTTTGCATATCCCATTGTTGACCTTCAGTAGGTTCCTGCCAGTGCTTTTCTCCAGCCTGTCCAGGTCCTTCTGAATGGCAGCATGGCTCTCAGGTGCATCAATGACTCCTCCTGATTTTGTATTGTCTGCAGTCTTGCTGAAGGTGTGCTCTGCCCCATCTTCCATGTTATTAATGGAAGATGTTAATGCAAGATGGGACATTGGTCCCATATTGACTCTGGGGTATCCTGTTAGTGACTGGCCTCCAGCTGGATTTTGTGATGCTGATCACTACCACGCTTTGAACCTGGCAATTCAGCCAGCTTTCAATCTTTAATAGCCAATCTATTCATAGATGTGAAAGCATTACTTACTGTCTTCATAATTTAGAAAAAGGAAGTCTGCCAATATACAGGTTCACAAAGATCATTTGGCAGGTGTGTCACTAGAATTCATATACTGATATGATCATTATACATATTTCACATGAAAATATTGCTGGGACTTTCTTCTGCCTTGCAGGTTTTTTGAGGATTTGAGAATATGCAATAGGTATGCCCTTTAGGTTTTGCATCCTTTTATTATTTCTTTGATTGATTTCTAACGTTAAGCTGAAATAATGGAGCTGTGAGACAATTGTGATCCAGTTAGAGAAAGATTATGTCATTTCAGAGAACGTCTGCTCTCACAAAGGCGTTTATGGGCAGAGAATTATTGCACACACAGAATAAATTTCTACCTTATTCTTGTAGATTTAGTAAAAATACACAGTTTTGTTTGTGAGTGTACAATAAGTAGTATTAATAGATAACTGCATCATAGTAACTGTGGTATGCAGGTAGAGAAAGAGATTTTTCTTTCTTAAAAGTTGAAAAGAGTTTCAATAGCTGAGGAATCCTGGTTAGACTTGCTGAATATGTTTGTTCATTCTCCTTGGTCCTTGCTCAGAATGTTAGGATCATAGTAATGATTACTCGGGATCATAGTAATGGTTACTGTGTAAGCTGTAGTGTCTGAAATATGGAATTATGCTGCCTTCTAGAATAACAGCCAATATAAATTTAAAGAGGAAGATTTTACTTTATTTCCTTTTGTTGTATTTATATATTTTTTTAAAGATGGAAAGTAAAAAAGTTGCAATTAAATATAAGCTTTAATGTCCACAGGGAAGCCCTGGCCATTCAAGTGTTAGATTTCGGTGTATTAAACTTCAAATGTCAGTCCAAATTTAATATAATTGTTATTCATACTTACGTGTATTTGATGTGCTTTAAATTATTAATTCTGGAGCATAGCACTAAGGGTTTAAGAATGATGAAAAGGTAAGTGCTTTATTTTTATTGACATTATTAAATCTGAATTAAGCAGGTTCATTCTGTAAAATAAATATAATTCCCAACTAGAATGAAATACACTGTTCACTTAAATGCTGTGAAATAAATAGATGAAGTTTATTTACTTCCTTATTGAATAAAAATGTTACAATTTTAAAATATGGTGAACATAGAAAAGTAGGGATCCTACTGCCAGTCATTCACTCTTGTACCAGGAGAAAGAGCGTTGGGTCACTGTGGCTTGCCCAGACACTTTAAAGAATACCCTGCAAATATTGTGTGTGTGTATGTGTGTCTACCTCCCTGCCCCAACATATGGGTGTGTTTCAGAAAGCGAGTTGCTTCTCCATGTTGGATGATTAGCATAAAGAATGAACTGACTGATATCTGTAACCCATTAAAATCTTGCCTACAAAAACACTGTAAATCTGGCATTGTTTTAATCAACACTGCATGTAAAGTCAGAAGGTGTTGCTACCTCCCACTATTACAAAGTTATTCTGACACCAGGTAAAAGCATGACTGGATGACCAAGCTTTCTTACCTGGTTTCTTTATCTCAGCAGCGTACATCAAGACATAAACTTTGTCTAGTACTAGTGTACATGTGCAGGTCTCTCTATATTAGCTCTATCTGGATCCCCTTTATTAAGCATAAGGGGAAGAGAGAGACCCTTACTGGTCAGGTGTATGGATCTTTGTCTCACCTATCAAACCTTATTGTCTTCTTCTGAGGGATTTCTCTTTGCCTGTAATTGATTACTGTGAACTCTGTTCCAAGGGAGACATTTACCAGATTGCCTCATCTCCTAGTGTTGTACTTGCTGCATACCTGAAATGGAAAAAAATGAAAAAAAACCCTAAGACTAGAGAATTGCCCATATAAAGCCTTTGAATTTTCTCCATTATTCAGTCTATCATTTTCCTGAAACCTTCTCTTAAATGGAGGTCAGTGGCTCTCTAGAGTCATCCTTGTCTTGAAAATGGTCCTCCATGCTTTTCCTCTCAGTCTTGCTCAGCACGTTGAGATTTTAGAGAAGCTGAGGGGTGAGAAGAAATCTAGGTTGGGTGAAGATGTTTTTATTTTTTTAGTTTCATATTAAGAGACTGAGAATTTTGATACTTTTGTGATGTTACTTCCTTTTATATGTATTTTATATGTATTTTTTCTCTGCTTGCCGAGTTCTAACAAAGATAAAGGAAAAGGACCATTAGATAATGTTCATGCTTCCCAAACTACTGAAATTTTGTGTAGAATTACTTTTATAATTTGGAAGATTCAAGCAAGAATAAATCTGAAATGTGTGCAAATGTGTTTACAAAGCCATCACTAACTGTGGTTAGTGTTTCTATGTTTAGTGTGCTCTACTTGAAATACAATACCTTTACTCACAAGTGCATTGTATGAGAAACTATTATTTTAACAAATGTCTGTGACATCTAGGACAGTATGGGGTGGGAAATTTAAGGATGTAGCAATGTCTAGTTAAAACTGTCAGAAAACTCTTTTAGAATTGCAAAATGAACCTCAAACAGAAACTTTCCTCTTAAAAGTATTACTATAACTTAGGGTCAGCCTAAGTTTGGAGCTTACTGCTTTTTTCAAGATGACTTCCCAGTATGTTGCATGTTATAGCATTTTGCAGGAGACATTTTGAAATTAATTAAAATTCTAATATTAAATCATACTTATGGTGGAGTGGACAGTGAGATAATAGAGACTTGTGAAAGCTGTCCTTGTCTGCTACTTGGTTGTTCCTTTATGTGAAAGGAATTTTATGTAAAAAAAAAAAAAAAAAAAGATGTTTTTTCCTGTTTGTTTTCCAGAAAACAGGATATGTCACTAATTTCCCCTACATTTGCCAATAATTTTTTTTCTTTGGTTGCCACAGAGGGACCAAAAGTTGCAGGGATATAAAACACCTTATTTGAAGAATGTCCTCAGAAACCATCTGATATATCTTGATACAGTTTTCTAACGAAGACTTTTCAAGTATCAGCCTGCCATACTTCATGACTATTCAGTCACATTTTTAAAGTAGAAGGGTGATAATGAAGGAGGAAAACTTAATAAATTTTAAAAACATTAGAGTGAAATTATTCAAAGTTACTAACTCATAGAGTGCATAAGTACTCAGCTTAATATTTGAAATTTGTTTGACTAATGTAGGTGAACTGAATGTTGATTAGACTTATGGGACGTATAACTTGAAAATAGAGTGAAAGAAACAAGTATAGTTGCAGAGTGTTAGTTTTGATACCATTCCTGAAAGTTAGGAGCTTGGAATTCCTCTTATTCTTTGATGACAGGTCCTCTTCTGTCCTGTTATTGATACTAATTTTGCTAAGTGTAGACCAAGATAATGTGCATTTTATAGCTGTCCTTCTCTAGGAAGAGTTTCTTTAATGTGCTTTTTCCAGTAAATTTTTCAGAAAATGTGAGTATGTGCTTAGCAGATTTCATTATAAAAAGTAGTGCCAAGTAAGTCAAGTGATAGTGAGTCTTCAGTTACTCTAGTGAATTTTCTAATGAATAGCTTTGCAAATGATTTTAAATCCTTCTACATCAATGATTTGAAAACTATTATATTATGTCTATACTGGGCTGGATTCATTGTAGAGTATGGAAAACATAGAAGATACTGAGATAGAGAATGAAGTACTGCACTACACCAAAATCTCTCTCTTTCATAGGAAAAAAAAAAAAAAGGAATCTTCAGCAAAATGTCATTGTTCCTATACACAGTCCTAAAATAAATTACTTTAGGGTAACAAAGAGAATTTATATTTAATTGGATGTATCACATTGAGGTAGTTTTGTCCACTTTTTTCATTGGCTACAAGCAGTGCTTTTGATATAAAAGCCAGTGTTCCATGAAAACTAATTATTTCTTCTCTTTGCTTGTTGGATTGTAATAATGTACACTAAATAGTTCAGGTTTTGACTATTGCATTGTGTGCATGCTGAAGATTTTACTAGGATTTTTAAGATAATTTGTCTTTTCATGAAAAAATTGGTACTAAATTGAAATCTTATTTAAATTCATGTTGGTTTCCCTCTTTTGGTATTCTGTATTTACACTACTGGAAAGAAAAAACACTATTTGGTTCAATTTGACTCTGTTTAAAACACTTTTGAAAGTACTTTCAGGAGTAAAATTAGCAGAATATATTCACATAATTAAATGTCACAATATCATAATACAATAGATAAAAAATTAACTCAATTCCTTTGTAGGTTTTGTTCATCCATTTTTCATCCATTGGTAAAATTAGTAGAGGAAAGATCTTGATCTGCCATCTTAATATTAGTCTGTCGTCCATTAATTACAGGATTCTTCTTTTAATGTTTATATAGTCCTGTGTACAATTATTAGGTTTCCTGTAATTACAAACCCAGTTATGTCTGCTGCTAGACCTTTATATTTATGTGGGGTCCACGCCAAGTGAGACAAACTGATGTAAGCAATATTCAAATATTTTAAAAATTATTTACTCCTTTAAAAGCAGTTCTAAGTGCAAAATTTATCAAGGAAGAATCAATCATATAAAAGTAAGTCAGAGAGCACATATTAGTTTGTCATTCAGATTGTGACATTTTTCATTTTTGACGTGAAGTGGAAGCTCAGAAAATCTATATTGTCAATTGCAAAAAAGGGACTGCAAGTGTTAACATAAGAGCTTTACATCTATAATTTACAATTACTTTACAACTTTGTGCTAAAATTGCTAGTCATAGTAACACCCTTGATGGTAAAGCATATTTTTTCTTTAACATAGTTTAAGTTTGTCTAAGTTTGTGTGGTTGCTTTGTGTCAACATGTTGTCTCTACCTCCTACATAAGTTTTGTTCAGCTTCAACAAGAAAAAGTGATTATATTTCTACTGTGATCACGAATGTTGAAGCAGAAGCAGAGATTCTTGGTCCTTGCCTGTAGTAAAGCATACAGTTTGAATTCACTTAAAAGAGAACAATAAAAAGGCAGAAAGGTTTTATGAATCCCTAGTGACAGGAATAGCTTCAACTGGAGTATTCATTTATTAGACATCAAATAAGTCAACTATGAAACATGAAGCTATAGGAAACCTAGTATCATTAGTTCTGTTGCTTATGGAACAATTTGTCTTCATAAATAAATTATTTCAGTGTATTTTAAAGTACTAAAATATGAAATTGAAGAATATAAATTAGAAGTGAAAGGGAGAACTGAAAAGGAGAAAAAGTATTCAGAATCATGCACAAATAAATCACATATGTAAAAATGTTTATTTTCAAAAAGTTTTATTTGCTTTTGAATTATTTCTTATTAACAGCTTTCAGTATAAAAATACTAGAAATGAATCCTAGGTTATGGATCTGTTCTCCAAGAGCAGGAAGTCATAAATATTGAATTCTAATTTTTGTATATGTAATAATGATCTACTCCTGTTTTCAGTAACAGTGTGTCTGCTGAATGTCTTGAACATTTACTGTTGCACTGTAGTTTAGAGAACTTTAAGAGCATAAAATTTTGAGGTCAGTTTCCTGATTATCCCTTGTTGTCATTCAGATCACAGTATATTATCAGAGAGCTTGAATACCTTGCATAGTTTTTTTTTTTTGAAAAAACCCCCAAAACATAAAGGCAAGTCTTCTCCAGCTAACAAGCTGTTCACAGGTCTGGGTTAGAACAAGTCATATAACTGTGATAAGTCTTAAAAGGAAAGTCTTTGTTTGGGGCACTAACAATTTCTTTTAATATTACAAAAGTCTCAGAAACGTTTCTGCATCTCTAAGTAAGCATCTAGGTGGGTGCACCATTTTATCTATCATTAGGGAGTTGTAAAAGAAAATGTATAGAGCTTTTTTTTTTTTTTTTTTTTCCTGAGGCTGTAAAAAATAGTGGACGGTATTTTTATATTGATTCACCATCCAGCAGAAAACAGAGCAAGCAGAAGAAGGGAAACTTAGAATGGATATTAGGAAGAGATTCTTTACTGTGAGCATAGTGAGGCACTGGAACAGGTTACCCAGGGAAGTTGTGGATGCCCCATCTCTGGAGATGTTTAAGGCCAGACTGGATGGGGCTTTGAGCAACCTGGTCTAGAGGGAGATGTCACTGCTCATGGCAGAGGGTTGGACCTCGATGATCTTTAAGGTCCCTTCTAACTTTAAACATTCTATGATTCTATGCTTTGACATCTTTCCCAGTAGTCAACTGAAACTAGAGGGAGAAATAAGTGGACAGAGGGATTAGCACTTCTACACCTTGAAATAATGTTAGAGGTTTTCTCTGTGACTTTGTGAAGAGGTTTGATGTTTTGTTGCTCTTTACAAGAAGAATGGCCTTTCAGTCAGAACTGTAAGAGTGTACATGTTGGCTTCCTATTGACAATTCACTAAACGTGCCAAGTCAAAGTCATATGAACTTGACCCATATAAGTGACTTTGGAACTGTCTTGAGTCAAGGATGCTCTAGGAAGCTTTGACTTCCCTGTGTTGAGCTCTAGGCTGATACACAGAGCTATGAATATGTAGAGGTATCAGTAGCTGGTTTGCTGGAGCTGAGGGTGTAGTATGGGTGGATCAAGGACAGCTTGGATGTGGACTTTAGGAAAGGTAGTGGTTTGCTGTGAAGTTACATGACAAGGAATGAAACTGCAGAATGTTGTAGGGCCTGTTGCAGGAAACTGTTGACTATGCTCCTTAGACTATGAGAAGATAGTGATGAGAAGGAGACAGTGAAATATCACAGAATTGAAGGTGGATCTACTTCTTGGGCTCAGCTCCTCAGCTGTGCTGTATGGGTCAGGAGCAAATACTGTTTTACCTGCTGAGTCCCAGCCCACAGCTGCATTTTAATTGGTAGGATCTGCACATGCAACTGCACTGCTGCATCGAACTGCAGTGAAGGAAGAGAAGCCTGTAAATTCAGCTCAGCACTGTGTCATCTCCCAGCTGACGACTAAAATGATATGGGTTACTAGATTATCAATAGCCAAACAATAGAGAAATGTTCCTGCACTAACACTGGCTTGGATTATTGGTAGTGGCTCAGAAGGCAGACTTGCATGTAAAACTGTCAGAATTGTCACCACACATGATCTTGTTCATTGGAAATCCTTCATTCAAATATTGACTCAATTCTTTCCTATTTACTTGATAAAGTCTAATTAGATCACAGCATGCAATGATACAGCTGTAGTGTGCTCTGTTCTTTGTTTGTACTTTGTTTAAATCTTAGCTAAGTAGGAAATGAAGACTAAAAAGGAAAAAAATCTTTAAATTTGGGAAGATACTTTACAAGATGAATGAGAATAAATGAAAATTTACCTGTTTCTTCCAGATGAGGAAGTATTCTCTACCTCTTCTTAATTTTGAGATTTTAGGAGCCTGTAGAGTTAAGTAAACAAAATGTAGTTAAGGACTTGTGATGATAATCTTGTAAGAACAGGCTTGTGGAGTTGTCCCCAAAGCAATGTAAAAACGATCAGTTGATGATAAAACATTTTGAAATAATGAGGCTTTTGAACGTAATCATGTAATCAGGAATTCTAAGAGTTGCTGGCTGTTAGAGCAAAGTGCCATCAATGTATTATAGCATGAACTAATCCAACAGGACAAATAAAGCTGAAGATTCATAATGGGATTATTATTGTAGTGTATTGTCTAATATTTATGAAGATAATTCAGTGCTCACTTAAGTGCTTCAAAATGCATTAGAACTTCTAAAATAGCTGCTGTGTCAACAATCTCTAAAAATCTTGAATTTTCCAATGCTATGGAAATGGCAAGGCAGTGTTACTTAGTATGCATTTCCAGTACGTTTCAGGTTGTGAAAGCATTGTGTTTTGTCTCTATGGTATTACAGAAACCATCACAATTTTCAGATCATAAGTGGTTGTATTGAGTGTTGCAAGTTGTTTGCTTGAGTTTTAGAAAATGGTGGGTTTTTTTGCTAGATTCTTGGATTTTGTTTGAACTGCTGGTTGAAGTTTCATTGGTCATCAGCTTGAAGGATGAAAAAATGCGGCTGACTGCCCCTTTTGTGTGAAACTGAGCAGAGCTGAGAAAGGGTTGTTTGTGACCATTGGTATTGGCGGAAATTTAATGGAGCAGAGCTTCACCCATGCTGCTCCACAGATCCTCAGCTGCTGTTGTCTTCTTTTGCATCATAGTAATAGTGAGAATAAATTTAAGTCTATTCCAAGGCATGAAGGAGCAAATTTCTTGTAGAAAGAATTAAACTCACATTTTCTTATTTTTTTCTATGATATTAGGATTTTGAAAAAAATAAGTTGGAAGGGACCTTCTAAGGTTATCTCTTCTCACTTCTGACCCAAAGCAAAGCCACCTTCATAGTTAGATTGAATTGCGCAGGGCTTAGTCAGAGTCTAAAAATCTATTCCTTTTTTTTTTTTGTTACAGATCAATATACAGCTGACCTTCATTGCTGTAGAACTATGCTCTTGATAAAAAAAACAAAAAAACAAAAAAAAACCCCCCAAAAAACCCTTATTTTCAAGCTACCTTGCCAAATCCGCTGTTACAGTGATAGTCTCTAGTAAGTCACACACATATCATGGATCATATAGGTACCCTGAGAATCATCAAAGAAAGATGTTGTTGTGTAGAGGAGTGAAAAAACATTTAGGAAATAAGAATGTGTGGACTCCAGTTAGGCAGAGAGGTGTTAAGAAATGCACCTGGGTTTGAGGGTATAGTGCAAAAGTCTCTATGGGGAAACACAGCCAAAATTATGGTGGTTTTGTTAAAGTCAATGGAATAGCATCACAGGGATAATTTTTACAATGAAATAATGTATTTTTAAGAAGTTTTGCCATATTATCCCATTTGTTAGAGAGCAGTATCTATTGAGATGGCTATTAAACTGTAGTATTATTTTAAAATTAAGTTATAGGAGGACAAATTATAGGAGGACACCTAAAATATACAAGATTAATTTGTATCAGTGAAAATAAAACAGATAAAATTGTATTTGATGATAGGGTGAATGTAAATTACAGATATGTTTTAGATACAATGCATTTAGAGATGTATTTTAAACAAATCAGTAGTCATATGTAGATGGACACCTTCCATTTGAAGCTTGTATTGTGCAAATGCACTGTATTACAGCATCTTCATTTTATAGTAAGCATGTCTTTGTTTCCTGGTTTTCTGCTTCTTAACGAAACGTTTAAAGGCAGTGATTGCACATAACTACATGTGGTTGATATTTAGGTACTAAAAACTGATTTCCAGAATGTCCTATGCAATATTATGTAGGTTTCCAGTGTGCATTATATGTGTGTCTAAATCTGTAGCATTTTTCTTTTCCATGTGTTCTGCAGAAATAACAGAAGTGTCACATCTGAAGTTATTCAAGTTTTAAATTTTAAATCTGGTGCAGGATCTGCTAATCATATTTAAATCTGTGATTTAAAAATGGAGTGAGGTAAGTTAAAATATTTCTAATACCAGAAAAAAGTTAACACTCACAGCCTTGACACACTAGTATTTTGGTCCCCCTTGTTGCCCACCTTACATAAGTTATAATAATTTACTCAGTGTAGCTATTTTGTGGTTGTTTTTACCTACCCCCTGACACTTTACTTATATTTGGAGTCCTCTTTCTTCCTTTTACATGCTCTTCAGTTATCATATGCTTAATCAGTATGCCTTGTTATTCTTCTCTTAGGCTGGTCTTGAGTTTATCATACCAGGATGACAAATGTCACAGCTGCTCTCGGGAAAATGGGAAAATGTCGTATCTGACATTATTTGAAAGACAAAGAAATGGAAAAGAGCAGAGTATCAAAAGATGACTGCTGCTTCTCCTGATTCAGGGTCATTCTTTTGCATATACTATTTTGGGTGCTGTGTTGTTTGTTTATTTTTTTTGTTTGTTTGTTTGTTTTTAAGGCTGCTGCTCAGTGTCATTGCTCCTGCTGCCTTTGCTGCAGCCCTCACCAGCAAGCAAAACTCTGGTCATCTCTGCTGTTTCTGGGCTGGATCACACTTGGGTCTGTTGGATGGGATCTCCATTCATTACAAAACACCACTTGCTACATGATCATGTCCTTAAGAGACCTCCATGGCCTCTACCAGTTGCTTTTAAGACTCTTAAGCAAATGACTGTTCCCGCTTCTGTCTGAAGGCATCAAGTAGTTGCCTGTTTAAGACTGGAAATCCACTGTTTTATTCTGAGTGATGTATTTTTTAACTCTTGCAGGGAGCCTTCATTTTATTAAGGATAAAATACAAAATACTGCTTATTGAAGCAAATATGCATTTAAGCAAATATTTTAAATCTCTCATGAAGATGAAAATTTCACTAAGACTCATGATATTAGTTATAAGCATATCCTGTTTACTGAGTAGTATTTATATGAGAAAGGACTGGTGGTGGGTTGCCCTGGCTGGATGCCAGGTGCCCACCAAAGCAACTCTGGCACTTCACTCCTCACTTGGATAGGTGAGATGAAATCTAATAAAAGGCTCGTGGTTCAAGATAAGGACAAGGAGATCACTCACCAGTTACTGTCAAGGGCAAAACAGACTTGACTTGGGGAAATTAAATTAATTTATTGCCAATCAAATCAGGGTAATGAAAGCAAAACCAAATCTTAAAACACCTTCCCTCCCCTTCCATATTTTTCCTGGGTTCAACTTCACATTTCTCTATGTCTTCCCCCTAGTGGCACAGGGGGGTGAGGTGCTGTGGTCAGTTCATCACACACTGTCTCTGTTGCTCCTTCCTTCTCAGGGGGAGGACTCCTCACACTCTTCCCCTGCTCCAGAGTGGGATTCCTCCCATGGGAGACAGTCCTCCACAAACATGTCCAACATGAGTTCATCCCATGGGGTACAGTTTTTCATGAACTGCTCCAGTGTGGATCCCCCAGTGGTCCCTGAACAGACTGCTCCAGCATAGATCTCCTGTGGGGTCACAAGTCCTGCCAGCAAACCTGCTCCAATGTGGGCTCCTCTCTTGATGGAGTGACAAGTCCTGCCAGGACCCTGGTCCAGTGCAGGCTTCCCATGGGGTCACAGCCTCCTTTGGGTGCATCCACCTGTTCCAGCACAGGCTCCTGCATGGGCTGCAGGTGGACATCAGCTCCTCTGTGGACCTCCATGGGCTGCAAGGGGACAGCCTGCCTCACCATATTTTCACCATGGCCTGGGGAGAAATCTCTGCTTTGTTGCCTGGATCACTTCCTCATCCTGCTTCTTCACTGACCTTGGTGTTTGCAGAATTGTAACTCTCACAGTCTCCTCTCTCTGGCTCAATTTGCCCAGGATTCTCCCCCCTTACCTCTTCTTAAATATGTTATTGCAGAGGTGCTGACACTGTTGCTGATGGGCTCAGCCTTGGCCAGTGAAAGCTCTGTTTTGGAGCCAGCTGGTTTTGGCTCTATTTGACGTCAGGAAAGCTTCTGGCAGCTTCTCACAGAAGCCCTACTGCTACCAAAACCTTGCTATGCAAACCCAATACAGGATTCTAGGGAGCAAATGGGAAGGGAAAGGCGATGCATGGAATGTGACAGGAGACAATCTCAACAGGCCTGAACTGCTTTGAGACTGAAGGTGTTTTCCTACTTGCTGGCTACAAAAATACGATGTCTTAAGGGATCCACTTTTTTCCTATTGACATTCATAGAAACTTTATCCTATAATTGGTTATACTGTGGTCTGGTTTTGACATATTTGACATATTTTCCCATTGCTTAGTATAAAACCCAGAAGAAACCACAAGCTAAATTAAAATTTGTTAAATACAAAATATGACTTGAACCTATAAACTTTGTGGTGATCTGTTGTTATAGTCATTTGAGATTGCAGCTGTACTGAGATCGATATATGAATGTCGGTCATATCAATTTTAAATAGGTATTTTTCTTTTATGTTTATAATGCTAATTTTATATAGCAAAAAAAAAA
>VZRU01005729.1:385680-397135 GCA_013398155.1 Pedionomus torquatus | reverse complement strand
ACTTTTTTTCCTTTTTTTTTGGTGGGTTTTTTTTTTTTTTTTTGGTAAATACCTTCTTCTCCAAAAGCACTCTCATTTCACTTCTGGCAGGATGGGGAAATCATCAGTTGAGCTGCCTCTTGCAGTATTGAAATGCTGATAACTACTCAATTTGAGCACGTCTTATTTGGCAGGTATTGAAATATTAACATTATTGAAATAATGGACAAAACCACTATTTCTTGCAGTGGGAGATTTTAGTACAAAGTACTTCATACTGAAATCTCTGACCTGCATAACTCTCTTAATAAAAGTTGTGGCAAACTGAAAATGCTCTCATTTTGTTTATAATTCAAACAGCTTATACTTCTATAGGGTGTTCCTTAAGTTTATTCTGATATCAGTGATTTTTTTTTGAAGTTTGGTGAATGGCTACTTTTGGTTAATATGTGAGCAACAGTTCTTTTTTACCAACTTTGAGATTTTTCAGACACCCTGAGTGCATTAAGAAATTGTAAAGGACACTCTGGTTTGAAAAATCCAACCTTGCAATAGCTTTAATATTTGAATTAATTAGAAAATGAACACAGAAGAGCCTATGTTGCATGATACTTCCTACTAAATTTGAAATGCACATCTCAATATCTAGTCAATTCTATATACAACTGGTATCTGGAGATCTAAATAGTGAAAACAATGCTAATCAATTGTTGTTTATTGATGTTTTATGAGTTACAAAGCTACAAAAATTTAGAGGGAAGGAATTGGAAGCTACAGCTGGTTCTTGAGCCATTTTCTCATGTATATTTTTCTTGCCTTACATTTCTCCCTATATTGGAAGGAATAGTATCATTTCTTAGTATACATCCGGAATTGCAGAATAATTCTCACATTTCTGAAATATAGCCCTGTTTAGTCATCTAAACATGGACTTAGTGTCTGTCTATGAAAAGTATTACATTGTGTATTGTAAATTGTGGATGTAAGCTATGTCAGTACATTCTCAGAGGTGAACACATTCATTCCAGCAAACAATATTCTTGTTTTCCCACTTTGAGCCTCTGTAACCTATTGGTGGCCTGAGTGGGAAGCATGCCCACTGCCTGGGTCTTCAGGATTGTGTCTTGACCACAGCCTCGGGGTCTTCCAGGCAGGAGAAGTAAACACACCAGCTTAGTTTGTTTTTATTACAGTGGAAAAGCCAATAGACCTTTGTTACTATGGTGGTTATTTTCTAGGTTTTTCCAAACAATGCATATAACACAAGTGAGGAAAAATAGTAAGATTTTCTGTATTTTCAGCAAAAATGCTTTCACAATTCAACTATACCTAGTTGCAGGTACTCTGGACAGGATCCTGCCCTAACCTTCTTCCCCAGCCAGAGACACCATCTAATGGTTTTCCTGCTTTTTACAAGTATTGGTTAGTACTTTGAACATTAGCTATTTAATTGCATTGTGCTTTATTCGTGATACAATTCTAACAAAAGACTGCAATTTATATTTTTACTCAAATTAAACGTAATGGTGCAAAACAGCCATTAAAAGACATTATCCCCAGCCAGTGGTTTAAAAAATTAGCCTTTCTCCAACATATTACAAGGCGATTGTGAAATATAGGTATGCAGGTTCCTGAATTAGTAACGGACATATGCATATGCTCACTTTTAATTTGCTTTCTATTTCAGCACATTCTTTATCAAATGAAAAAATTCAAAATGTGCATTATTAACAATTTCCCAATCAGTGTACTTACTGTGTTAGGTTAAGCTAGGCATGAAACATTCGTGCCAAAAGACCATAGAAATCTTACCTGGATGCAATTGTAGATGATTGTAGTGAAGTGTTTTCTTAGGTTTCTTTCTCATAACTGCTTAAACATACCCAAGCACCACATTTTCTGATACCTGTATTGAAGCCATCATATTAAAAATTGATTAGCTTAACTTCTCTCTTAAAATTTGGTATTTTAAAACAAATTAAAAAAATTATGCAGAAGGGAATTGAGAATGATTTGCTAATTTGGTGTATAAATTTCACAAGTATTCCTTACCCATTTTTAAGAAGTCCAGTGCTGCTGTTTTATTCAGAACCTTTCTAATTTCAATGATTTCTGAAACTATTGGAACATAAATGAGTTTTAAAATATAGGTCTGGAATCTTTGTGAATGATGGCAACTCCCATTGTATGAAAGAGAATGTATTCAGTAAATTAAGTTGTTTGACCAACACCTGAATAAGAATGAATATTTCTGGATAAGTGGGCTAAGGCTTTCTGAATGTGCCATCTTGATTTATAGACCATGGAATCTAAAAATAGAAAAAATGGAAGGGCGTATCAAGGAATAAGATAGAATGTACAAGTGGAGTAATTGGGATAATAATAGGTATCTATCCATTAGTAAAACAGAATTATGTATTTTCATTATTGGTTTACGATGGAAAAATTGCTGGTCTTAAATATAATAATTGTTTTCCTTCAGTGATTCAGTGCTTTGTTTCTTAACAAGGATTTCCACTGGCAACAGTTGGTAGTGCAGAGATTAAATTTTTATCCTAATTCCTGCTAATTTGCATTCAAAAATGGTTAGTGTAGATAATGTAAGTACAGTAAGTATTGTTGCAGGTTAGTCTATACTGAACTGTTGTAAATGGTCCTGGAAAGCTTCAGTTTTTTAGTAACCTTAAAATTGCAAGATACTTCATTACATTATGATATTGCTTATGATAAATAATTTGGTCCTTGGAACATCAGCAACATTGTCAATCATTAGGTTTGATACTGTTTCTAATTCAGGTACACTTGGATACTTTTTCATAAAATGCTGTTCACCTTTCATGAAAGCAAATGTTAAATAACCAGCTCAAGCAAATAAAACCAATAAACGTGGTATAAATAAAAATTCTAATTATAATTTCACAATTACTGAATAGATATGAGATCAAATTTCAAGATATATTGTGATCAGCTTGTCTATAGGAAGGCCAACTAATTTCTAAGTGGGATGTTCAAGGATTATGTTGCAAAGGGCAAAATAAACTCTGAATATTCTGTGTATTTTGATTGCCTGCTTTATTTTGTATTGCTTCAGATAAAAGCTGTCAGAGATATTATGATGCATTTTATACAAAATGAAGCTTGCAATCAGGTAAAATAAGATCAGACTATGTAATAACAGAATGAAATGCCCCACTTTTTGCATTTTCCTGACATTTAGGAGAACATTGATACAAAAAAAAAAATCTGAAAAAAATGGTGTGAACAGTACTTTTTCAAAGGAGCATCCCTCTAGTAATTTAATGTCGTTGTTATACAAAAACTGTCACCTGTAAAAAAAGGAAAAAAAGAGAAAATCTCATGGAGGAAAAGACCCCAAACCATGTATCTTGTATACAGCACTATTTTTAGTTCCTGGGGACTCCATGTAAAGGGTGAACTACTTCTGTTGCATCTGATGCCTTTCTAAGTAATTTCTAAAGAGATACTCACCTGGAATTTAAAATTTAATCCAGATTTCTAGTAAGCAACTTTTGGTATCCATTGAATGAAGTAAATAGATGGCTCTCACTGACTTGAGTGAACTTTGGAATGGATCCTCAGGTCGTACTGGATTGAACTACAATTTTTCTTTATTTTAGTGTATGGTGGAACCTGTTGTCTTCTGCCAAGTAAGGAATTAGTGCCCCTTGTAAAACTTTATCAGTGTACTTGTATTAACTCTGTACTGTGTTAAAATATTTCTCTGTATAATTTTGAAATGATCCATTCCATATGTCCTTTTGGGAAACTCTGTCCTGCTTACTGTCTCAGTGCTCGAGTTACTACCACATTGATGGTGATATTCAATGGACTCATTACCTCTGTGTGTTTTGTCCGTGTGTGCAGTTTGTTTCCACCTCTTCTAACACTGTTAGTGTTTGCTTTGTGGTTTGTCTGACTTAGGTGCAGAAGAACGCGTGAGTCCATGTTAAATTTTAAGCACTGAAATAATGTAAGGATGTGCTTATCTGACTTTATCAGATTATGTCTGGAAAGCGTTGCACATAGGGTTTATGAAAGAACGTTTCAGATTGGTTTGAACTAACCCCTAACCTTGTTAGGCTGTGCAATCCATTGGAAAATGAATGGTAGGACAAAGCTGGAAAAAATCCCAAACAAACCTCTGTCTTTTCCCAGCTGTAGTATCTATTGTGAGTTCCTTTTTTTGCTTCTGCAGGGATCCTAAATCACTGCATGAGTTCTCTGAAGCTGCCAGAGAAAAGTTGGAATCCTTAGGGGTTTGCAGTTGGAAATTCAGAAGGTACGCTTATGTCCTTGCTTTTCTTCACTTCAACTTTAACATTATATTTTGTAATAAATGATGAATCCCTGTTATGCTTGTTTATGTGTATACATAAAAAATGCTGCACAGTTTTAGCATTGTGTTCCATATACTTCTAAGAGATAGAATGGTACATTTTTGACATACAGTCTTTATTTGCTTGAAGTTGTATATAATTCAACTAAACCTAGTGTGGACCACCAAGGTTTAATGATGTGGNGGGTGGGTGGGAGGAGGGAGGGAGGGCAGGACTTGGGATTTTGGTTGGTTGGTTTGTGGTGTTTTGTGGCCTTGAGCATTTTATTTTGATGTTTCATTTTGTTTTTACTGGACATGTTGCAGTAGTATGTTTTTCATTGGTAACATCATTCTCAGGGCATATTTGTGTAATATAGAGTTTGTTTACAAGGGTGTACTGAATTGTATCTATCTAGATTTCAGTACTACTTGTCTTTCTAATGCTGGAAAAATCTGTTAGTGCTATTAAGAGAGTATAGAAGTACTTCAGCCACAGTATCTGGCTCTTGGAGTATGTCTGTAGCTTACAATTAAGGCTGCTTTAATGTTCGCAGAAATAGGATTTTATATTTTGTGTTCTTAATTTCATGTTCTTCAGTTCTGAAAGTGACACTATCAATGAGTTGCTCATTTGGAATTATCTGTGGGGACTAATAGTTCTTTGTTGGTTTGTTTTTTAAGAAAGAAATCACAAAGCTGGATTTTGTAATATAGCTTGTTTTGTAAAAACCTGTTCATATGCTTAAGTGAGGAACAAGGTTTTCAACACAATATCATTCAAAATAGGTGGAGATTCTGGAAAGCCATCCATGTATTCAGTGGATCACACAAGTCATCCTGTTACATAGAGCTGCCCCTGTATTTTGCTGGGGTTCTCTACCTTGCCACTTTTAGCCAGGGTTTGACCAAGTATTTCATTTGCTTTTGAGTACAGTAACAATTTTTGAGGTAATGTTTATTGGAAACTAAACCACTAGTAAAATAAGCTCTTGGGATCAGGTAGTTGATCTTCCGCTGCCTCATATGTGATTCAAGAAGTCTGTATTGGGTACTGTTGTCCATTATTCTGGTTTCTTTCTTTGTTTACTTGAAGCCAGGCAAACTCAAAACTTTTTTTAATGGCATGTAAAATATTTGTCAAGGGATTATATGTATTTCAAGTCAATCTGATTCATTTTTGACAACTCTAAAATTGCATTCACTACAAGGAGAGAAAAAGGTACTATATAAAATCATAACATCACAGTGGAGTATGAGGAGAGATTATAGTTGTATGGCAAGTCATTTTATTTCTTTGTAAATGAAATTCGCTGTACAGTATCACTTTCTGAACTGTGTTTTCCACTCAAGTTATTTTGTAAAGATTAAATTAAATTCATTCCAGGGTACATGCTTTCAGAGACTGTAACAGTTCTTATTTGTTTGAAATATACCATGGCTTTCTTAACAGTGAAAGAAAAAGTTGAAAAGACAGTTTTCCACCTCATTGCTTCTTTTCATAACAGTACTCATACTTCAGCTGCAGGATTTCATTGAATACAAATTGAAGTGAACCTATGTCAGAATGGAAATATCAAGATCATATAGAGGCACTGTGCATTGCTCTTTGCAAGTCGGGGTAAATGTTGTACAACTGTGATTACTTAGAACTCAGGCAGAAGGTATGTGAGGTTTGAGTAATAGCTGTATTTAAAGTACGGCAAATGTACACTGCTTTCTCTACATATATCTTTTCCAGTGTATGAGTTTTACTTCTGAAGTAGCAGACTCAAATGTGACAGTGTCTGACCTTTCACAGGAAAATGGGAAGCTTTGGAATGCTGAAAATGTCTAGCTTTCTATTCCTAGAGATGACCAAATGTGTTCATACACATTTACTTTGTGGCATCACCAAGGGAAGTAAAAATAAATATAAATACAGTTGAGGCCATGTAGGGATATTTATGTGGCAGGTTCCTGGTTCCTTCCCTTATGCAACATACTTTGAGAACAATAGGAACTTTTACATTAAAATTCAGTTTAGTGTTTTCATTTGGGAGATAGCTCACATTTCTGAACAGGTTAGTATGCCAATATTGTACTAACCGGTTGGTCAAAGGAACAGGTCTTGAGATACCTGCAGGAATTTTTCCAGCATTTTGAGTCATCTGTTCCTGTGTATAATACGAGGAATTTCAGAGTGAATTGTCAATCATTCCCAAACCCATTTTTCTTACCTGGAAGCACAGAGCAGAGCTCTGAAAGTGTTTCATTAGATATTCAAATTGACTCAAAAGCACCTTGCTCCTAGTTTCTGGAAATACTGACAAAGAAAATGCCTTCACAAAGCTGTTATGAAGCTCAGTAAACAGTATTTTGTAAGAAAAGAATAATAATTCATAAAGGGTTTGGGTATTTTTCCTGGTTTGTATTCTTTCAAGCAGTTAACAAAAATTAAATAATATTTCCTTGTCCTCTTCATTTACCTGTTGGGTACCAGGAGTCTCAAACAAGTGTTGGTGCTTGGGACAGCTTTGGACATCCATATTTGCCCAGCAGGGTAGTGGGAGGAGGCTGCAGGTTAGAATACTATTAAGAGAGGGGCAGCAAGTAAGAAACTCGCTGAGGGTCTCAGCTGTGCAGTATGGAGATGGACAAATGTGCCAGTTCAACCCTGGTAGTTTCTGTTAGCTGATATACCTTTATAATATTAATATACTTCTGTGAGTGGTTATAAGAGCCTCTGGATGTGGTGCTCTAGTGTGTTCTTTTCTGTGTGATGTGCTGGGTGCGTATATGCAGGTAGCGTTTGTCATGGTTTCAACTCTGACATAAGTTCTGAAGTTGTGGCAGTTTTTCCTTTCTTTTAATGTAGAGGTTTTTTATTTGTTTTTTAATCCCTGCAAGACTGTTGCCTCCAATTCCCATGCCTTTGTAGCTCAGCATTAACCATTTCTTTTCACACCATGGAATGTTTCCTTTTTCTCCTTCGGCGTTCATCCACATTTGTAAAAAACTATTTTTTGTTATTTCTGCAGAGACATCAACCACACTTTATCATTTTAATGGTTAAGCACTGAATGATGATCCCTTAATGTTTGTTGTTTGTTGGATTTTTTTTTTTTCCCCAGTTACTTCAGATCTACTTTTAATTTACTTAAGTATCCAAAGAGTGCTAACTGTCTGCTGCTATAACATAACAGACATCTTAAAGCCAATGATGAGATCAGAAATCTTTTCTTGGAATTCCCAGTCTACATGAGAAACTTCTAATATTTTTTCTAAAGTAGTATTATATGTACCCAAAGGTTGTTTTTATCAGCTTTTGCTATGCACCTAGCTCTTTTATTTGTACCTAGAATTTCTTGTAATTGCATTTAGTTAGAGAAAGCACAAACCCTTTGGCATCACACAGAAACATTGATATTTTCTTAGGTTATTATCCAAATGATTACAATATTAAATAACTCTTGACACCAATCCTATGACAGTTCAATGTTACTCTGTACTATGCAGGAGCATTTAGTCATTCCTATTTTTTGTTTCTAACATGGATTTAGCTTTTTAATACACAAAGTTCTTAATCCCATGGTTATTTATTTTTCCTAATTATAGTTAATTAAATACATGTGGTGATTGTTATCTTTAAACTGTGTTGCACATTTTTTATTCCAGTGGAAGAAGGATGGGGTTTTATGCTATATGTTTGTTTCTTTTTTTTCCTTAGACAAACATTTATTACACACTGATGCAACTTTGTAATGCTCATTTATTTCTTCTTTTGAAAAACATCTTTTAATCTAACATCAGGAAGCTCAGAGCAGCGTCTGAGCTCCTGAAAACATGACATTATATTTACAAAAGAGTATTTTGAAGAAGCATTTTCTTTATGAAGGAAACAAAAAGATAAATGAATTAAAAAAAAATAAATTGTTCTCCAAACTTGCAAATGTTATGCATGGAAGACTTCTGATACATTTTCCTTTTAGTTGGTTAGCAATGCTATTCACAACAATAAGAAGAAAAAGACTGTTCTTCATCAAAAAGGTTATTTTTGCTTCTTTGGTGTTGTACTCATAGCTGATTACATGAAATGGCAGCATAGAGAGCACAATTTCACTCTCCTATAGAGCTCTGTTCTTTATCTTTAACAAGATTAATGATAGATATGGTATCAGCTAAGTAATTAAAGTTTCTCTCAGAAGGATGTAGAAGAAAAACAAAGCAATGAGCATCTAAGAAAGATAAGTCCATATTTAATCTGGAAAAAAAATTACATCAGTGAATGGCGTCCAATCAGACAGTGATAAAATACCCCAACAGAATTAAGTTGTTGACATACTTCTTCTGAAGTATGTTTATACTGATTTTTCTTATTAAATTAGGCTAATCAAGTAGAAGGAAAATGTATGCTTAATTTATTTGCAAGGTAACGCACATTATGTGTGCCATTTCTTATAAATATAAGACTTATTATTCTTATAAGACAATAGCATATACATTTCAGTCATGAACAGTGTATTCTGTGTTTCTGAAGTTTGTTTGGTGTATTACTTAGACTCTGCTTTTCAGACACTCAACCTGATATGTCTTTGTAGTGAAGTTACTGAGTTTCTTCAAAAGATATTCATTTCTGCTTATGTCATAGGGAAGTATAAAAACACTTTTCTGTAGAAAATCCTGTTTTCATTCAGTGGAAGAAGTTTGCACAATCAGCATCTAAAACAATAACCTTGACTGGATTTATATACTTTACTAAATATTTTCTCCTGAAAATACTAGTAGTTTAATGTGCATATTTTGAAAAAGAAATGAATCAGGAAATCAGTGTATTTTGGGATTTAAGATCTTGCGTAAGGAATGCCTTTTTTTTTTTTTTTTTTTTTTTAAATCTAGGAATACGTTTAAGTGCAGTAGCCTTCACTTTGAGGGTGTGAATATGAAATACCAAGAAATTCCTATATATCTATGGCCACTGTCAAACTTTTTCCAGATCAATGACTGATGGTTAGCTGCTTCAGAGGAGCTAGAAAAGGAATCTAGGAAGGATCTTGTATGAAAAACTGTCTATCTTCAAGAGCAAGTCATATGAAGAAGTGTTTGTGGGATTGGTCTATCATATTTCTAATATGGTTAATAATTTTCATATCAGAAAAATGGACTGAAGAATGCATAGGAAGGAAAAAAAATGAAATACAATAGGGCAGGACTTTATAGGTAATATTTCTCAGTAGAACAACTCTGATTGTTTTCTGGCTCTATTGGGATTCCCCATTATTCAGTAATTCTGGAATTATTCCCACATATGACTCTTCTGTATCTCCAATCCACTTTTGTCAGAATCTTGAAGTATACATTATTTTTCAAAATGTAGTTATGTCCTACAGGTTCTCTAAACTCCCAGCTTTCCAAAATCTAGCTTCTAACATTTTTTCCAAACCTGGAAGTTATATGTTTTTGTACTGATAAGGATTGGAAGTCAGAGCTTTCCTGGTGCTTGCCCTCTTCCAAAGTCCAATTTAGTTTTGCCCTTGTTTACCCACAATACAACACTGGCTTTTCGATTGTTCTTCCCTGCACTTTCTATAAAACAGAATGGGCTTTCTCTCCATCTGAACTTCAGCTCCTCAAACATTTTATGAAGAGCTAAAATGCTGTTTTTTCACCTTTTCTTATTTTATTTCTCTGTTGTTACTTATTTAACTCTGCTTCACTTGAAATAACTTAGAAAACTTGTCAGAGTTACAAATGTGCCAAAGAAAAAATTGTATTTATTTACGTGTCCTATGCTAATCAGCATATTTAGTATAGAAGCCATTGCCTTGAAAATTCTGTATTGCTACAGGTAGATAAGATGGTGACTGTGAGGATTTAGCTTTTCCATTCTTTTTTCCATCCTTGCTTGCGCTAATGGTGAAAGCATTTTAAAGTCAATGCTAGAAATAACATCAAAAAGTATTTCTATTATCAGATCAAATGAGGAGTTCATTAACGTGCAGCCCTTCTTTCTGTAATCAAATGGCTACTGCAGCAAGGCTCAATACAGTCTGTAGTCTGAGAAAAGCAAGATGACATTATTTGAGAAGAATTTAAATGTGAGATCAAAGCAAGAAACTAAGAACAAAGGATATATATAAGTGATTTTTATTTGATAAATAACTTTGAGGTTATTGAATACATTTAAAAGAAAAGTAAGAGTACCAATATATGTTTTTATATTGTATATATACAGATGTACTGAATGAAGGAGAGAAATGTTTATATCACTTAAGACCAGAAAGATGTTTGTTATGTGCCATTAGGAGTCCAAGAAATTTTAATTTCATAAAATAAAGAAAACTTAAAAAAAGTTCTTAAGGTTACTATTCTATGTTTTAAAGGTTTTTTCCTTTGCAAAATCAATGTCATAGCCTGTATGATTTTGCTACATGGAAAAATTAAGTGCATAAACATATATTTCTTCCTCCTGATAAGGAGTATTTAGAATCCATCAGGAAAGTTCATTTGTTTAAAAGCATTAGGCTGACTCTTTGTGAATTGATTCCAGAAAATGTCTGTCAATATTGCAATTGGCATAGTATTGCTATAAAATTCATATTATTTTATTCATGTGGAATATAGTAAGATCAATAGAAGAAAGATTTCACCAACTGCAGAAAATCATTACCATCTTTTTTTCCTTAATTGCAATTGATTTCAGGACTAGAAGAGCTCAACTGACAGTGTCACTAACAACAGTTTTCCAGAGTTTCCTGGAATCTGTTTCCGTATCAGACTCCAATATCTGGGTTAATGTTGATCAACTTCTTAAGGAAACGCTCCAGTATGTTGATTTTGATAAGTTATTTCAGAGACAATTTATATTCATTGTCACAATACTCTTATCCCTTTTCCTGGTTTGAGGTAAAACGAAGAAATTTCCTGTTTTACAGTTTTACTTTCTTAGCTAGGCCTCTTCTAACTAACTGAACTCTGAAATTAACAGCACATTGTTCAGAGCTGTTTCGTCTCACAGTGATAAGACCTGATTATACCAAGCGATGGTATGCAGAGAGGCCCTTGCGTATACTTATTCCTAGAAGAACCAAGGTCAGATAATTTTCGTAATTTGCCCATTGGAGGGTTGGAAATGGAAAAGTGTAAAGGGGTCCCACCTGC
>VZRU01005729.1:279605-385583 GCA_013398155.1 Pedionomus torquatus | reverse complement strand
TTTTCCTAAATTTCCTTTTTATTATATTATTATTATTTATATTTTCATTAAAGCAGTTTAGTTTTTTCTAAACTCTTGAATCTCTTTAATTTCTTCCTCTCCTCTCTCTTTTACCCAGAGGGGATAGGGCGGGACGTCTGTCAATTAGGTTTCGGTAAATTTGGCTGAAACCACAACATCTCTTTAGTCTGAATATGTCTTGCTTTAGTGTTTGTTTTTTTCCCTGCATTCTGTGTTTTGTTTCAGTCTGCCATATCCCCTGCCCCCACTTTCCATGCTTAGATCTTTGCCTGCTGAACTAGAGTAACCTCGATTAACTAACTTAATCATGTAAGGGAGCTATTAAAGTTCATAGTCTGTGATCATGTCTAATTTAACTTTCTTGTATTAAGTCCTTTAGGTTTTGGTTAAGATTTTTTTTTTCGTTCCCTTTATTTTGTGTCACTTTGTGCCCTGTTTTGAGATCTTGGTATTTTGCTAGGTGACTGCTTATTTGTTGACCTTCCTTATCCTTCCCTTGTTATTATTAGCTTGTTCCCATGGTGTTGCAGCTGTGAAGCTTGCCATCCCATTAGATTTTCTTTCTTGTCTGGTAGCTTTCTGTTATTTTCATTTTGTTCGTGGTCACCATTTAATTTCTTCCTTCAGTATGAATTTTCAGAAGTTATGAGGTTCTTCACTCTTCGGTCAGTCTGATATTCAGTTTCAGTACCTGTCATTCAAATGATAAAACTAGTTCAAATAAAGCACTTTTTACAAAGGAATTCCTCTCTAGAATGAGACAGAAAATGCTGCCCACCAGGTACAGCTAGGGACTGCTTCTACAGCATCTGGCATCTGTTTTAGCAGTGCTGATCTGCAGAACTCTATAGGGAAGTTTCTTAAACTTTTCTGTTACTCATATTCATGTTCAGGCTTTAGCTTGAGGCACCTAACAGTTGCACTTTGAGTTGTTTAGCCAAGTGTGTCCCTTGCTAGGCTGTATAAACTTCAGGGAGATCAAAGAAATAATGTGCATCTCATTATGCTCCTCAGATTAACTATATTTGCATCTAATCCCATCAGACTATATCTGTTAAACTTTGCCTGGTTTGCAAAATTATTATTAATAAAGTTTAAATATTTGCCTTAATGTCAAGATACTTTAAAAGAAACTCAGATGAGTAAATGCAAACAAAATTTGTCATAAATTAGATGATTAAATTACTTTGTGATGCAAATACCTGTTCATACATGTTTTCTTCGGTTCATGCTTCAACTAGAGGGAGTAGTGATGTGGCTAGAACTATGGACTATATATATATATATTTATATGTAGTCCATATTTAAAGTTTGATCCAGCATTATTTTCTAGTATATGTAAGATTATCTTTAGATTCATCTCCTTCATAGGAGAGATGCACTTGAAAATACAAAGTAAACACTTTGTAGGTCTTTCTACAGTCTATATTTTCTTACTGTGATGTTTCACCTAATCATAGTCTTAAATTTATTCCCAATTTGACATTGCAGGGGATTTAGAAATGCATTTTGCAGTGCTTATGTTATGCGTGCATGTAATTCTCCTTGGGATTTGTCACTTTATCTTTGCAGGTTCTGCTCAGAGATTAAAATGGAAACTTCTGATGCAAAAAGACAGTCATCCTGGTAAAACTGTTCTGCAGAGGTGTAACTTTTGTTTAAAATTCTTTGAACATGATGAGGCAGAGAGCTTTGTGGTCATCCAGTATCACTAAGAAGGGTCAAATTCCAAAACTTATGCAGCATGTCTTTGGATATACAGACTAGAGCATTCATTGTTCAGACGTTGTGAGCTGAAACAGGAAGGAGCAGTATTTCTTTGGAAAATTACTACAGTACATTGTAAAGTTTAGATTAAAATGTCGGTACTGCATATTTTTCTGTAGCTTATTGTCCTGCATTTTGTTTGGTACGTTATTGTCCTGCCACAGTTATGTGGAGAGATTTTTCAGTTTCTTTGTGGTTTGGGTTCATTGCAAGAGTGTATATGCAGCATCAAAATAAGAAAATGACAGTAAATTCAAATACATATAGCAGTAAAGATCCAAATTCACCCTTTAGTGGGGTTGAAGAGGGAACTTGTTGTAGAGCACATACTTGCTTAAAATCTACAAGGGAAATCAAAGCTCTATTAAGTTAGTAGTGAGATTCCGTACATCTGAGGTGTTGGCAGGTAAAATGGAAAGGCAAGAGGGTATAATTTAAAAATATAATCAGAAAGCAGTAAAAGTGTCAAGAAAATCTGAATACTGATTCTACCATCCTTTTAAAAGCCCTATTCAGAGATTAATTTTTTAATGGAAAATTCCTTTAGAAATAGTTTAAATTTTAATAGAATTAAATTCTTATCAAGGGCAGAATTTTGGAATGAAGATGGCACTATGTCTTAAACGTCTCAAATTTAAGTTCTGGTCTTCACTTTTAACATAGTGAGAAAGAAGATATCAATAACTTTTCTTAAAATATCAGATCCCTGTTCTAATTCTGCTGTTGAAAGACCTTACGCTAAGTGAATGTATGATTTGCCCCACTAATGGTTCTTTAGGACTGACAATTGTGAAGGTAATCCTTGCTCATTTTTACCCTCTACATTACATATCCCATTAGAAGTTTCAGCTTTCAAAACAATTTCTGACATTAGTAAACTATATGATTAATCTGAGAATTCTTAACCTGAAAGTCTGATGTTGCCTTGGAATTATTTCGAGTGTGTGTATATAAAAATTGTATAATATTCAACTCTGAAACTGAGGTTTCTGGTAGCTAATGAATGGCAAAAAGATATACTGATTTAATGACAGAGAATAACAAAAAAGAAAATGCTACTTTTTCTCTGTGAGAATCATGTTATGGCAAACATAAAATAAACTTTGTGTTTCACATCCAAAGGAGAAGTAAATGTTTTATAACCTCTCAGTCATAGGAGAATATTATGTTGGAAACCTTTAAGAACCTGCTTTGTGTCCTTCTAGTATTTTCATTTGCTTGATGTATAAATGAGGAAAACCATCTGTGTCAAGTGTAAGCCTACAAACCTGTATAAGAACCAGTAAGAGCATGAGGGTGCTTGATCTACTCAAAGCTTCTTAAAAAGACAAACAAGTATTTTTGTGGGTGTTCTGTAGTTTTCCTCTTCAAAAATATAGTTTAGTTTTTCCTTCACCTACTAATTTTCTCTAATGCAAGAGCTCTGCAGCATTGTTAAAAATCTGTATTTTTGACTCTTTGAAAAGAAGACAATATTTCTTATCTTGTAAATACTTTGCTTCCAGGATCTTGAAGCATTTTTTGAATTACATTTATTCTTTTCTATATAGTTTATTTTAATTTCTACATATGAATATGCTGAGTCTTACCATCTAGGTTCACATGCATATTGTTTGTATGCAAGGTAATCAGCATTTTTTCCTCTAGTTAATGATCCACTCCAAATTTGTATAATAACTAAACTGCTGATGGGATAAAAGTTGTTAGGGCAATTTCACATTGTCCTAATATTCTTCAGATTTTCTAGATAGTTTTGGAATTTTACATTTCTCTAAATAATAACAATTAGAATTTTTATTTTCTTAATTCTTTATTGCTACTGTGGCTTCTTGGGGTGATTAAGATACTCTGAAGTTTGTAATATACAAGAATGCAGATACAATTTAAATATTTCTTAATTTGTAAACACTCTGGAAGTTTTAAGCAAAAAAGTCTGAGATGTACAGATACAAAAAGATGAAAAGATGAAAACCACACTGACTTAACTGGTTGTTCCTAGTCGGTTTCCAGACAGCCTGTTTTAAAGCTGGCAGAATGATTCCCATACAATTAATTTCAGTAAAGACTATTATGCTAATCATAGTTTATTTCTCCTGAAGAATATCTCTGAAGTCATTTAATATTGTCTTCCATGTAATATTTTGCAGTGCTGAATACAGCTTAGCATATTATTTCTCTACTTTAAGGATCTATCTAACATTTCCCTTTCTATTCCTTAGAGAAAATATGGCTCTGTATTATGTTAGACATGATAATGGATAGGATCGTGGAAATCTTGGTACCGTAAGATTTGCCCTCGCAAATCCTTTAGTTTAATGATGAAACTGAGCATAATGTACAGTGGCTCAGGGCCCTACTGTTTTATTTTCCTTTTATAACCAGTGAGTCCAGAGTCACTTCTGTGCCCTTCAATATACGTTTGGTCTTCATTTCTGTTCACTACTGAGCCACACCTTATTCCTTTAGCTTTGTGCATGTGAAATCACCAATGTTTAGCACAAAAGTGCTGACCAAAGTCTGAGGAATGAGCAAGTGGCTTCCACAGTTGCCTTCACCTGCCTCTTCCCAGCCTCCTGGTTGTGGAATTTCCCCAACATGTTACTGCTACCATATCCTTACCAGATTTATTGAACAGTTAATCTGGATGGAAATACTGTATTCTGTAGTGACAATGCCCTGCTTTTCATGATCTGATTGAAGTAGGTTAGAGACAAATAGACAGGGCCATTGTGGCATGAACTTCTATGGAAAAATTAATAGAATGGAGAAGAAAAAAGAGGAATTAAACCCTGAAAATAAACTTTGCTTTTGAAACAATGTGATTATTTGTCCTAATTGGAATGCCATGTTTAGTTTAGGGGCAGCCTAAAGGCTTTGCAGTCTTTCCCTGTAGTTTCTTTTGTTTTCTCACTGTAGTTCTGTATTTCATAACCCTCGTTTAGCAAAGTTTAAACCTATTCCCCTGTGTGGTAGCTAAATACCACATTTTACAGATGAGGAAAATGAAAATCAAAAGCATCTTATCAAGAGTCTATGGCAATTCTGTGTTCCATTTATCTCCTGTTCCAAAATGATCTTAGATAGACCTGGTAGGGTGCATGCTAAAAGAGTGGATTAGTGGAAATTGCAGTAGGGATTTTATGTCACCAAAGAACACGAAACTGACTTTATGCCTTTTGTGTTATGACTAACCTACTAAGTTGCTGTACTTAAAAAAATTGCTTTTAATCTGTTCTCGGTGTGTCAGCCTTAAAGGAAACTTGTTTTGCTATGGAATAATTTAGTGATGGGAGACTTGCAAACCAGGGTTGGAATTAACACATGGGTGCTTACATCACATACAATTGCAAAATAGCTGTTTTGTGTTTTCCTTAATGTATTATTGCATAGCACTTTAACATGTACAAATGTGTATATTGTCAGAAATCCTTGAGGCCTGTTTTCAGGAGAGAAAAGACTTGCTATCTGAGGGATAATGGATTAGACTTTAGTTCGTCAACTGTTAGTCATGAGTCTTTTTTTTTGCCATGAATTTGGGATTAATATACATAATTCTCCTATTTGTGTATGTGATTCATTGTCATCTGATTCATATGAGCTGGAGGACAACAAAACACTGCTAGAGCAATGATGCATTATTATTGTTTTCTAAATCTGCTGCATTTAACAGACTTAGAAGAAAAATACCTTTATTCAGTGAAAGTATGAAAGAAAGAAACCAAGAAAGAGAATACAGTGACCACTGCAGACTACTTTGTGAAAAACGAAGAGTTGTTTAATAAGAAAAACCACAAACAGAATGCTTAAAAAGACCTGCTAAACTGGTATATAGTAGTATTACCATACTGGTAGTGTGGTAGCCTTTGCTAGTTTTCTGCAGTATGGTTCTTAAATGATTATGCGTGCTAATAATTATGCTGTAGTAAAAGATATATCACACTACTTTAAATAATATTACATTATGAATTATAAATGTTTAACTGTCTGTTTTTACTATGTACATTTAGCAACATTTTTTTTGCACGCACAAAATAATTAACAGCATATTATGGAGACTCTATTCCTGCTCAGAGTGATAAGACCTGATTATTTGCAATTTATGCAAAGAAATAGTATGCAGAGAGGGTTTGTCTTACACTTATTGCTATAACAACGAAGGTCAGTCACCTGTGTTATTTGCCCCGTTGGAGGGCTGGAAGCGGAGAAACATATAGAGGTCACACCTGTGGGCAGGAGAGGAGAGGAAAGATGTGTGATGTAACCCAAAACTGACAAACAGTGTATTCCATCCTGTGTGCCTCCTGCTCAGTATAAAAGCTGAGGGATTAAAGGGTCAGCCCTCTTTCTTCAGTGGCCAGTATCTGTGGAGGACTCACTTGGTTCATCTTTGATCCTGATCTGTGCATTCCTGAATCCAGATCCCATCTGTTGCTGAGTCCAGTCTAGGACTTTCCCCATGCCTGTCAGTGACACAGTTGTCATCCTGGGAGCTTGATATGATTGTGCATATATTTTATAATTTCTCTTTTTTTATTATTGTATTAATTTATTAATATTTTAATGGAATTAATCTTTTTTTTCCCCCCCTAAACTCTTAAGTATATCTCTCTCCCACCTCTCCTTAGAGTGAGAGGTGCGAGACAGCATCTGTTCATTTCAGTGGCTGGTCCAACCCAAACCATGACAAATCATTGAATATATTTCTAAAATTTTAGTCTGCAAAATGTAAATTGATGTTTAAAAATTAACTACTTTTTATTTTAAGAGAGTAATTTGTAAAATCACAATTAATTTGTGAGATTTTGGTAAATATCTATTCTTTTGAGAACAAAAGCAACAGCAAGAACTGTCAATGAAACTGATATGAAAGGTAGTTTCTATGTGATGTAAAAAAAAAAGGTGGTATGTTGCTTCATTCAGAAATGCTAATAAATGGAGTGACATTAATTAATGCTACTTTAATGGGGCTGTGTTTTAAGTACTTTTGTTGAGTGAAGCTGGATGTTTTGTTTTTGAAACTGGATGAAATCTTGTTGGTGTGAGTGGCAAAAAAGATGTTTTTAGTTGACCTGTGTGGTTCTACACACCCTGATATCAAAAACATTACTGAAGAAAGATAGTTCTTGAATGCAATGGAAAGGTTCGTTATTCAAGGGAATAAACTTTAGCTGTTAATTTTCTATCATATAAACCAGAATTCTCTCTCACAATTTTTAATTTTCTTCTGTTTTCATGTAACAGTCCCATTAAAATCATACAAGTGTGATATTTTGCCCTAAGGTAAATCTGTATTTTTATTTCTTTTTCCACTTTGAAAAATATTTTAAAGCTGGAAATTATATTAGCCAGCAAAGAAAAAAACAAGTAAAAAACCTCGAGAAATATCTTCGAGTTTGAAGATAGTGTTTCTAATCTGGGCTCATATGTGAGAAAATTCATGTCAGATTTTCTCAAATTTCCTCAGACTTTTCAAAGGTCAGATTTGATAAAAGTTGAATATGTCAGAAAGTTACTCAAGATTGTTACGATAAATGAGTCTATATAAAGGAAGATTTTGCAAACCTAAAAATTGGCTTAGTCCGTTAACAGAAAGGAAAACGTTTTATCACAAATTTTAAAACTGAAGATGATAGTGATTGTCTCTTTACCACAACAAGTGTTTTTCACTATCCTAAGAATAAATTATGTCAATTTTCTATTAAGGAGTATAATAAGGTGAGTTCTCATTCATATGTGCAAGATGAATGTGCAAATGAGAGAAAAACACACAGCAAAACTGTATCGGGCCTTGATCTCCTTACTGAGAGTAACACAGATAATGGTTACTTTTGATCTTGTCATGTTACTTTGAAATAATTGGATGGAGCATAAGCAGAACTTGAAGTAATGTTTGTATTTCTCTTAATCTCCAATTACAAATTGCACAAGTAGTCACTTCTCTGTTTGCTACCATGTTCAGACAGTTACAATATTATATATTATGGTAGTGTTTTCTGTTCTGTACTAAAGGATAAAGAGCTGCAGCACTACTTCCAGCAAATCTTTTCAGTGTCAGTTGTCCACAGTTTCACTCTTCCTACCTTTCCCTCTTATCTTCTCTTTTAGTCTTTTTAAATTTCACCTACTGTGAGGAGTCAAGTCTTAAATAAGAGATGGAATAAATTGTATTTTGAATTGGTGGGTGTTCTGACAAGGACTTACAAGTACAAGAGAATGACTGTAGGATACGGGCTCTTCCTCGGTTATGAGTGAAATACCAAATTTCAAAGCAAAATATGATGTGCAAACAATTGCTTTGGATGTAATTGGCTATGCACCAGATCAGCTCAAAGGAAAGTAGCTGTCACATCTGAAGGGGAGAGAATTTTGATGTGAGAAAGAGATAGAAAGAAGGGCCGTGAAGGGTATTTACTAGGGAAAAAGAAGACAGGTTATATGAAACTAATGGAGAAGAGGAAGATTGATTTATGTCATAACAACAGTCCCTCTATGTAGTCTGTGGTATTTGATATCCAATAGATTTATCATTTTTTGTTTCCATCTTAAGTTTTGGAGGGAATTCTAATCCTTTAGAAAATTTTAGAGAAAGAGAGAGATATCAAAGTAGTAATCAGTCTATAAAAATACTCCTGTGTGTTACTTGATATTCTAAAGTTTATTGATTGTCTGAGTTTGTTCATTCTATTTAGTGGAATTTGGGTTTTGTTTGCTTAACTATATCTTAGCACTGGATTAAATCTACTACATTTCAGGAGATGGAAGACTAAAATCCTGGGTGTTATGTTAATCTGTTTTGAGTATATATTATGACTTTTTTGGAAACAGATTAGCAGGTTTATATTTCCTACTCAGTCATAGTTAGACTAATTTAGTGCCTCCTAGACTTGTGGGAATTTGCATCTAATGTGAATTTAGTTAAACCTGGGAGGATTTCAAGGCTAGGAGGTACCGTTCTGATAGGGTTTCTTTCTATGAGTGTAGATTATAATGGTTCAATGATTTGTTTTATAAATGTCTTGGTATAGTAATATGTGACAACTGGAATTATGCGATTTGTAATTTGGTTTTGTATTAAAGAAAAGGATTTATTTTTAATTGATAGTTGGGTTTGGTTTTTTTTTTTTTAAATCAATGTATTTCTTAAAATAATATAATTCTTGAATAAAGGTTCATCTGGGTAGGTCTTGCATGTGTTCTTTCCAGAGCAAACATGATGATATGAGAGCACCTGCTGCGTGTTGAATATTGTTTGGGACTGAATTTAGATGGTGACTGGTTCAATGGAACATTATGTATTTGTGGGTTTTCTGTATATGACAGTGTTGAAGTTGACACTTTGAGTGGTCATTGCAGCGTCTAGGAAAATTATATTGACATAGGCATATTCCAGAGTTAGCCTGATGGAAGTATTATATTTAGCTCATGCTGGAAATCAGTAATAATGTATAGGCTTCCAGTACAAATTATGGAAATGTGTCACAAGTTTATCAGAGGCTTGATGACACAGTTATTTTAAATCTTTTCTTCTGTCTCATGAAAAAAGCAGAATATTTTGGGATCTTATCAGAGTATTGCATATTTGTTATTAAATGTTATTTCTTAAAAAATTGTTGTGGGTTAAGAGGAAATGTGTAACTCTGGACACAGAGGTCCCAAAATTTTGCTTGCTCTTGTAAGTATTCCTGGTAGGTCACAATGTCATCATGGGCTGGAAAGCTGGCACACACACTGGTGGTGGCATTTGTGCTGCCCTGGATTATGTTGTATAATTTTTGAGGAGAAATCAGATGTATCTTGAAGAAAATTTTCTCTTTGGGTTATGAGAGAATGACTTTAAGGGTGGTTTTGATAATCTAATAATTTCTTAAGGGGATTCCCATAGTGACACAGTAGTAATTTCTGTTAAAAGTAGCTTAGCTGATGATGGAATAATTTTTTTTTTTTTTAAGTTAGTCAATGAAAGAAATTAGCTAAGTCCTTAGTCATCAATATGTTTAGATTCATCTTGGAGCCACAGGCATTTACAGAGGCAGAGTGTTCTTGTACAGTGGTAATCAGGTTAAATTGATAATTGGAAAGTTGAATGGTACCTCTATCTATATGCTGAATACTGATAGCTACGTACGGGTGATGCTTCTTCTCTGATAGATAGATGATGATAGATAGATGTTGTCATTGCCATTGTTTTCTGGTGCTAAAAGACTGATACTGAGTAATTCTGATATTGGCTAAATTATAGTGTTTTCACAAGTGTTGAGACTGATCTCTGTGAATTTGTTGGAACATATATAGTTTTCTTCCATTTGATCTCTTCTTCTAGTTAGATGAAGAAGACGATTTCTGAGGTTTTTTTTTGTTTTGTTTTGTTGTTGTTGTTGTTGTTTTGTTTTGTTTGTGGGTTTTTTGTTTGTTTGTTTGTTTTGTTTTGTTTTGTGTTTTTATATTTGCAAAGTGCCTGCAGTTAGGCCAGATTAGCAGAGGGCTACAGACTCAGCACTGGGGATGACAGAGTGTTTCTTTCATAAGTTTATAAATACAATATCACGATTCAGCATTGTGTGGTTTTACTTCCTGTTATTTTTATTGTATTTGTTACTTTCCTGTTATTTCCAACCTGAAAGGCAAATTTCAATATATTTCATATTTTAGTGGCCTGGTTATAATTGCCAGTACAAATTGTAGGCAAGGAAAGGCTTTTTGGTAATATTGTTTGTTAGGCTAAGGCTAACTGGAGCTAATGAAGAAAAATTGTACCAGTTAGTCTAGCACAGGTATCTTTACCTACAAATGATATGGCTAAAATCAACAAAAAATGGCTATACTTTCCTGATTCTTCTTGTCTTTGAGAATCCAAGTGGTATGGTTTGGAATATTAATTAATCATTACTTCCATAAATTTAAGCCATTGATTTCGGGCAGAGTGGAAAAATTATATTTAAATAAACATAAATTAGTTAATGATAATCATATGTCCTGCGACATCAGTATCAATTTCTAACCTGCTTTAGACAAAGAAAGCATAAAATTGGCTGTAGTATGTTTATTAAATCCAGGATATAAAGAAAGTATTTAAATACTGTATCATACTTCTATATAATTTTGAGTTAATAAAAGTCTAATAAAATAATACTCATACACAGGTATGTTGGTGCATGTTTATCATGTATTTTTAGTTCCAGATCATCATTTTATCTAGGAAACAGTGTTTATGAAGTGTGGGATTTTTGCCTACATAGTCCATTGAAAACCTTAATGAATCAAGTTCTCTTAACATCAGTAGATCTGGGTCATCCAGTAATTTTTTTCTACTTTGAGAAAACTTGAAATAGACAACTCTTCAACATGCCAATTTATATTATATACTTGGATATAAAGCAGTAGTCCTGACATAAACCAATGTGTATCTCAGACAGGAGACATCTCTCCTTACCTAGAAGGATTGAAATAGAACTTCCTCCCTGCCCCCCCTTCATTTTATACCCAGAGCTTAAAATTAGCATTGCAAAAGTGATTGGTATTGAGCAGCTTGTAGGTTCTAAGTAACTGGGAGGTATGACAATAGTTCCAGGCATAAAGAGACCACAGTCTTTGCAAAATACATCCTTTTAGTATTATTTTGAATGCTATTGGCAGATTTCAACAGCAGCGAGTTAAATAGCTGCAGCCTTTCAAATAGTGTCACTGTAGTCAAAAGGTTTTGAGGGAATATGGGATAATTTGATCAATGAAAAGGTCAAGAAAGAGTTGCATTGGAGGAAACCTTTTTTTTTTTTTTTTTTTTTTAAACTTGAATGGAAATTAACACATAATTTTAGAGATTGACTTGAGTGGTATGAGTGCTATGAAGTTAAATATGCTATAATTGCTTCTTACTGATATAATTTTGATTTATTATGCCCATTAAGGAAATTTTCTTGTTCTTTTGTTCTTTATATTCTTTTTGTAGCACTGTTACTGGCAGCAGAGGTAGAGATAGCTCAAAATTTGACTGAAAGCATTACTGGCAAATGCCTCATTTTTGTCGTGTCACTAAGAATTCATAAATTGGAAGATTGAACAGTGAAGCCATATTTCTTAAAGTCCTTCCTGTGGAGTACAGTAGCTACTCTGTTGCCTGTGCTTTGCTAGAGCGAATCTGTAACTTGGGGTAAGATTATGTCTGGAATTACTACTTGAGCAAGATCCAGATAGAATATTCAGTTTTATGTAGGAAGTGAATGACTGAAATAGAGAAAAAAATGCTTAAATTAGATGATGAAATTGAAGATTCTTAGTGTTGCTTGCATTAGAAAAATCTTTTTGTATTTTCACAGAAATAACATGGACACTCAGATCTTCTGGTTGCAGTGTGACTAGTAATTTAATCTTGTAGGTATCATTCCCCATTTTTGAATGCACTCGTGCAAGTGAACAAGTGTGTATCTGTATGTAAGTTAGGGAGTGAGAGGTTGCTGTGGTGGGCATGTTTGGAAGATGGATGAATCAAGCTGGTTGCAAACTTCAGCACACCCTTTTGCTTGACTGACATTCATTAGCGATACCCTTTGTGCTAATGGTTAGCTCTTGCTCATTATCAATCATTATCACTAAGTGTTCAACCAGATGGTCCTTAATGACCATATCCCACATTAGCTGTGCATGTATGGCCCCATGGAGTGGATGTTGTGTCATTAGTGATGGTGGCGATGGTCTGCCCTAGTCTCTGTCTCTGAGCCTGAGGGACCAGGGTCTAGCCCTCTGTGGTAAGGGAAGCTGAAGCCAAAGGGCAAACTCTTCCTTCCCCATTTTCAAATGCTCACCATTGTTTTATGCTCCTCACTTTCTCTTCAAAAGAAAAAGGAGAGGATTTCACCTGATCCACGCAGTTCATCTCATCTTATTTTTGGGACTGAGACTTATTCCGACTTTGTCACACCCATTCCCTGCCTGTTATACATCCTTTTCTACTGGTTTTACTGCTTGCATATGTTTTTCCATTCCCTGTTTTACAACAGCACCACAAGCCTCCATCTGACTGTGTGTACTGATATGTTGTTTATATAAATTTGCTCGGTTATACTAGAAAGTGCTCATATGTTATTTCTGGTTATCCATTAGCAACGCTACAGAATACTTACATGCTGTCACTAGTTGTTTTAGCGTGATTGTGATTCAAGTCAAGTAAATATGAATAACATACTGCTTAGTTTACCTTTACCTTGTAAATGTAGGAAGCCTCTCTCTTGGTTACAGCACACTGAGGTATTTTTGTCTTGTAACTGGGGATAGACGTAGTAAAGGGCAGGAATTTTCTGGTTCTGCTGAATGAGATTCCCAAGGTACTCAGTAGGTTTCCACAGAAATGGGATTTATTTAAAATAATGTATCCAGAGAATGAGCTTTGGGGTAGTTGGCTGAAAATTTAGAATAAAAAAAGAGATGTTTTAATTTTAAGATATCACAGTGCAGTGTCAAACTTATCATGCCTTAAGAATGGTTTACACAAGCTCATCTTATGGGAAGGAAAATAATCATGGGCCTGGAGAAGCAAGAAGAGCTGATAGAATTTTGACATCTAAGCTTGCCTTCAGCTATTCAAGGCTGCAAATGTAGGGGATGGCATTAAATTATTTCCTCCTTTTGTTTCTGGCATTCATTGTATGTTTCAGTTGAGTTACCTAACATTTTTTATTTAAGCGAAACAGATTTTAGACTATTGACATCTTATTTATAGGCAGGAAGGGGTTAGGGCTTTTTGTTTGGAGCAGTTTTTTAGGTTTCTTTTTTGCTTTTTAAACAAAAAGCAGGCACTGGATCTAAGTTGGGATTTTCAGCCATGAAATCAAGTTTTCTCAGAGATTGCATTATTCTTTGAAGATTCGTAGTCTCAGAACAAAAATGTATGATCTTGATCTTTTTTCCACATTCTTATGTTCATAGTTCAACAAAAAATGGAAATAATTTAAAATTGCCAGTAGGAAAATGAGCATAAAATTGCATTGTAGCATGAGAATACACTTCTTTATAAGGAAAAAGAGATTTACAATTAACAAGTTTTTCCTAAAGAAGGCTAAATGTATTTTATATAACAAATTGGCATGGGAAATAATGTGATATCAGTTCTCATCTAAGTGCAGAACTTGCCAATTCCCTTCTAGGCTTGAACAAATATTACATGAGTGAAGGGTCTTGTAAAATGTTATGTTTTGAAATAGATTTCATTAAGGGTTTCTAGTGATAATTTATTTCTTCCTTTATGCCTATGTCTCTTCTGATACTAATAATGGATAGCTTATTTGCATATAAATAGATTTCAGTATTTGCTGAAGCAGAGACCTAATATGTTTCTCTTTTTCCATGGACATTGTTAAATAAGATAGAATATTGCAGTGATCAGCAGTTATGAATTGTAATAATTTTCTTGGTCAAAACTCTTTAGAGTGCATCAGCTGCTTCAACTGTGGCACTTTTCTGAAGATCTCAGAGTTTAGATATCAGTTAGAGTATCAAAACCATTAAATGTATTTTGCTTCTATAAAGGTATTTTTCATGCTATCTCAGAAATATTTACTGATGCTTATGAAAACTGATGGCTCTTTGGGGGCACCTGTTCTAAATTAGTACTTTGTTATATTTTCTTGTCATTCCTAATTTAGTAGTACATGAATATTTTTATAATGCAAACATCACATTGCAAATGTATATAATTTAATGGTCTTTTGGTTTTCTGAGTTATAATAATCTGATAGTTCAAACTACTTGTCTTTAAATTAGAGATATGCAGTAAACAGAAGCCTTTCATGTTATCCTTCTGATACACTGTAAAAGAAATTAATTTTAGTTATACTACATTAAAGATATGAGAAACTAGAGATCAGTCTAAAGACTGACTTCCATTTGTTAAAAATAATGGTCAAATAATATTTGATTAGATCAGTTTATGAACTTTAAAAATCCCTCACAAAATACACAGGGCTGTATTCCAGATTCAGATGTGTCTTCTCGAAAGATGAATGGAAAAAGCCATTCTGCCATTCTGTACTACAGTATTGCCCCAGACCTTATGCAAAAGTAAACTCCGGGCTTATACTTCATATGCCACTTGTTATTCAGTAGCTGCTACTTCAAGCATACTGCTTCTAAACCAAGGTCTAGCTGTATGGTTCTTTAAAAGATTCTGGGAGAAACTGAAACCAAGTGTCTCAACAAATTTAGCCAATGCTTAGACTAACTGTCTGAACATGCAAATATCTTAATTTTACATATACATCTACCTGATATAAAAAAAAAAATGAGCATGACTGGTGTTTGTGTGTGTCTATGTACATGACTTAATTGCAAATGTGCTTTTAGTGGAGTTTTGACGTGTGCGTTTGTAAGTTATTTTTACCAGCAGAGGTCACTCAGGGTAAAGTGAACAATTGCTTCAACCTTTAAGGAAGATGTGAACTTCAATATGTGCCTTGAGGCTCTTGCATGCTAAAAAGCATGTATCTTCAAAAGCAACCTACACTTGCTTTTCCTTTTCTTCACATCTTTGTTGTTACATGTATTGAGACTAAAATATCAAACATATTAACACTTGTAGGCTCACACTGATGCATGAGAGGAAGCAGCAAAATGCTGGGCTATAAGTGTGTATTTTTTTTACTATGCTTTATAAACCAACACAATAAATATGGATCATTTATTTCATATGTTACTTTACTGCAAAGAGGTAGCTTTCTATGTGTTCACTTAGTTTCTTGAGCAAATTTTCATCCATCACCATAAATTAACACTATTTTTTTTAAAGGTGAGTAAAATAGTGATGATTGTTTGGAATTTATGAGGTTCTGTACTTTCTTTCCCCTCTACATGGTAACTTTGTAAATGGTCTTCTCTTAGCAGACTTTCATGTTTATATATATTAAACTATATTTGACACTTTTAGTTATAAAATAAATTTTAAAATAAATTTTATTCCTATCAATTCTGTTTTAATGCAACTTTTTGAGAAAGATATATTTATATGTAATATGAATATAATTAGTTGTGAAGTGTAACTATATAAAGTAGCCCGCTGTGGTGAAAGGGTACATTGCAGAATCTTTTTTTATTCAATAATGATGTGTAAGCAGAAAATGCAATTATACTGTCAGAGCTCAAAGACTGACAAATATTTCTAAACTGAACCAGTTGAAAGGTGACAAAAGATGATGCTGCAGTTGCATGCAGTTTTCTAAACAGAATTTCCTTTAAAGCCACCATCAAAATCAAAATAAGAATGAAGCATCAAAGTTATACTCTACTGTAGTTGTCATGAATGACATTGTTTTAAATATGAAATGTCTTTCCTCAGTGTGAAGTGGAAAATGTGTCCGGTTGTCAGTCCATTCACAAAGTTCAGTTATCTCCTATCTGAAGAAAATATGTAGGGTTTTTAAAGTAACCACATGTCTGATTAGAGGATTGTGTAAGTCATTCTGGAAGGGTTTGTCAAAGCACTTGACATCAGAATATTGCACAGTACCTAGGCAAAATATTGGAAAAAATATTTTTTATTTNATATTTTTATTTCATATTTTTATTTTATATTTTTATTTTATATTTTTATTTTATTTTATTTTAAATCCAAATGCCTGGAGGCTAGGGTCTATGTGATTTCTTTGGGATGTTCACAGGAGCCCACAGATTTTAAGTTCATACACAGCTGAGTTGAAAAATTAAATAAGCAGGACATAAGGAATAAACCTAATAAGCTTTTATCTACATTTATGTCTTGGGGTTTTCTATAGCTCGCATCTTTACCTGATGTAAAACAACCTTTGAAAGCCAAAAGAACCATCTTGACCCTAGGAGTATTTCTTATTTAATTTGAGCTTTTAGGATAAGTCATAAGATACCTGGGAAAGAGCTTACTACTGATGAGAGTACTTGCTTTCCCTTTTCTTTGTCCTACTGCCCTTTGTGCTTGGATGTCTTGGCCATACAGTTCAATACTCCTGAAGTTACAAGCAGTTGTGAAGAAAACATTTTTAATAATAACATAAGTAGATACTTGTATTCTTCTGTATGTAACAAATGTATCTGATCTTCCAAGAAACAGAACTGGTGCTGTTCTTGAGCAGTCTGGGGAGAATGTTGAATTTCAGTCCTTTTTGAAATGACAAAAATACAAATATATGCATGCATCTTGTATAATGCCAACAGTTTAAGTACTCTAGAGAAAACTTAAAAGGAAAGGATCATGTTCTGAGGAGACTGTGGGCTAGGGATATATTCATGCATTTGATAGTATAGTTACTGATAAACATTTTGCATTTTCAAGTAAATGGTACTAAGATTTTTTCCATTTTTACTATAGGAACTACACATTGAATGATATGATAACTTAATTTTCTGTAAGAGTATCTTAAGTATAAGAGTACAATTAATGTTGGTGAGCTAATAATATGAATCAGAAATATGCAAATAGTTCACATTAAAAATAAAAAATCCTAATGTCCTTAATCAGATTAGCCCCACAATTATTTTGATTCATATATATGTACTGTTCAATTGTATCCAACTACAAGTAATGCTATACAATGCTTTTACATGCTCCAGGCACTAAAATTAAAACATGAAAATCTTTTATTTTCTTTAAATTTTTCCCACCAGATATTCAAGAACCTCTTAGGTTCTCTGCTTTTGATTCACTTACCCTTTCTCTGTCTGGATACAGATTCAATATCATGGCACACCAAACAGAGTTCCAGTGCTTAAGTAGTCAATGAGATTAACTGGTTTACAAAAATTGTACTGCAATTTAGTGGATGCTGCTTTTCGGCTTCTGGAATCTTTCTTCCACTGTTTGCAAATTTGCACTGGGTGGAAAAATACCTTGCTGTTATGTTTCTAGAAAACAGGGTATGAAACATCCTGCCTACTGCTATAAAAGGTATTTTTATATCTACATTTTCCCACTATATCTGCATTCATCTAGAGTTTAGCTGCCTCTCCTATGCTTAAAGAATTACAGAGCCCATAAATATATTTACTTTCACAACCCAAAAGAGAATGGTAAAAGATGAGCTTTGAAGAATACTTAAAGGAGTGACAAGTTGAGGCTCTAGACAAAGCCTGTTCTTTCAGCAGTTTGTTCTTATTACATGCCTCAGATCTTTTTAACCTAGGGTATTAGCTCATAAGCTGCAAAAAGGTCCCTTAGATAAGCATATAAAACTTTAACCTTGAAATGAGAAATCTTACTGGTACAGTCACAAATTACAGAATTATCCTTTTGCCCATTTACTGCCTTCCAGTTCTTAATAGTAGAAAATCTTACAAAAATTTAATCTTTCATGATAAATATATGAGTAATTGTTGTAAACTCTCTGTCCAAATGTGAAAAGAAAACATTCATTCATTTTCTCAGAAATAGGTAGCTAAAAGTTCCCCTGCCTTCATCTTTTGCCTGAGCATTTCATAACCTGACAGAACCTGAGATTAGGACAGAAATGGTGCAGGAGGGAGAGTGACCCTCTTGGCTGGTGTGTTGGACCCTGCATCCAACCCTTGTCTCAGAAGGACGGACTTGAATAGCAACATGTGGAACAGTATCACTGCTAGGGAAGAGAGTGAGGACAAGCTGCAATAAAAGACAGTGTTGCTATATATGAGTCATCAAACAAATTATTTACCACACAGTGCAGTGGGAACTTTCTTACTGAATTAAGCGTTGGAAGAGATGTAGGTTGTATGTAAAGACTAAAACAACTGCTGAGGAGAAAGAGTCTGACCAAATTCCTAATGTCTGGTTGAGTGAAGACATTGCCATGTATAGTCTGTATAGTTGTGATTTTTTTTTTTTTTTTAAAAAAAGAGAAATAGCTTTAAATGAAACAGAACTTTCAGTGTCTGCTGTATTCTGATTTTTCCATGTAGATAACTACTGTGAACTCTGACTCCTCTACCTGTCTTACCTAGTCACATGCAGCTGAGACCAATTAAAAGCACTTGTAAACGTGAAAGCTGCTCTGTTACAGTGTCAGTTTTCTTGAATGAGGGGAATGAGGGTAATAGTCTTTCATCTAATAAGGTTATAGTTCTAATAAAATAGCTCAAAATTCCCTATGTAGGGGGTCCTTCCATGGTCTAGCAGCACTGAGTTTGCACAGCTATGTGGGCTCTCTCTTATTTGAGAAGCAGAGGAAAAAACTACTGTAAGTGAGTTAGAAAACAGAGTGAAGTGGGAGCAAGGATCCTAATAATTCCATTTACAGCTCCAAATTGAACTTGCAGCCTGCTATGTTGTTTCCTGAACTGTTATTCAATCAATTACTTTCCTTATTTTCCAGTAATGTTTTTAGAAGAAATCATCTACTTAGTTGAAGGGATTACTGTGGCCACAACTGCATCCTAACCAAAGGCACCAGGTTTAAGCATTTAAAATGATTTGTGTGCTTTGTTTTTCCTGTAGGGAAAAATGTGGAATGTTGTGGTTTTGTTTTTGTTTTGTTTCTTTTTTTTTTTTTTAAATCAAGTTTTTTCATATCCATTTTACTTTAAACATTCAGCAGTTCATCCAGTAACACTTTGACTGTTTATAGTCCTGAAACGTTAATGCAATATCCTTAGTGTAAATGTAAATCAGATCACACAAGTCCAGTAAAATCTGTAAAGTCTGGTAAAGTCTATTCTGTGTCTGTTTGTATGCAGTATTTCACTTTGCTCATTTCTTCATGTTTTACTAAAGTATAGATCAGTTAGTAATAAGTCTTTGTTATTTTGTGTCTTGTTTTTATCTAATACCTCACTGACAAGTATTGGAAGAATAATAATCCTCCTGCTTCTTAGGTGGGAGTGTATTATCTCCATTACACATTCAGTTTCCCATTTCTTGCTATTGCACCACAGTTTGGGGGAAGGAAGATCAGAATATATCAGAAATATAGCTTCTCAGAATTCCTCTTTGAAATTAAACTTTATTGTATGCCCTCTAATATAGCTTTTTATGCCTCAGCATTTGTTCACAGTAGATTTTTCCAGCTTATATAAAATGTTGTAAAACCAGCTACTGGTAACATAGAGGAACAAGTGAATAATATATATGGATAATAAATTCTTTCCTTGTCACAAAGACAAAGCCGTGCTTCTGATCTAGTTTGGATTTTAAATCTCTTATTTGTAAAAGCAATAATTCTCCAGACCTCTTCTAATGTAGTAGAATATTCAGAGTGTAAAGCCAGAAGCACAGATTTTAATTTTAAATTACTCGTTCCTCACGTTCTCTACTGGTTTTGCCCCATAGCATTGGTTGACATTTCATAGAAAGTGAGCTACCATAGGGCTGGAAAGTATACAATTATAAAAATCACCTGCTTTTTTGATTTTTCCCATTATATGCCGATCAGAATGCAGATGTACTTTTCATAGGTATGTAATTTCTAAGGAGAAGTTTTTATTCTTCATTGACCTATGATTAAAGTGTGGCATTTTAGTAAATGAATGGAAGATACTTTCTACATAATTCAGTCCAGAAGTTATGCTTGAGGGGTTATGCGTGTCTTTGACGTGTATCATGTGAGTGGCAGCATAAGTAATTGAGAATATATTCTTAGATAAAAGCTGTATAGTACAGAAAATGCTTAGCATTTTAAAGCAGGTCTAATAGAGGAATAGTAGAAGATGACATCGAAGAGCTTGTCAAATTATGTCATTATTTATTACTTGATACAATGACAGTGATTTAAAATATAATAATGTTAATGAATAAAGTAAGTCATGGTAATTATTTTATAGTAAAAATATATAAATATTATATATGTGCTTTGAGAAAAGTTCGGGTTTCTTTTTTTTTTATTTTATTTTAAGTAAGCTCACAACAAATGCTAAAAGCAGAAAACTTGGTAGTTATCAAACCGTAGATGAATAATTTTCAAAAGTAGTTCACTAGAAAATGTAGGTTCATGTTCTATGAACTTAAGTAGATCTTGATCCTAAGATGTTGTGTATTTTTCTTTCCATTCAGATGAGCCATGGTCTAGACACACAGTTCCTTATAAATGAGAATCTGATCCTGTTCTAATAGACTTTGTTTTTTGATTGAACCCTGCATGCAGTCATTTCCTGGACACTGTCTAGGAAAATTACTCACATATTTTTTATCACAGCAGTGCCCGCAAGCCCCAATCAAAGTTCTGCTGTGCTACTTGCTGTACAAATACACAAGGTAAAGATGACTGAGAACACCAATGCTACACATCTGGGCCTGGGTAGAGATCAGAGACTAAAGGGAAAATACATCCACAGCAAAATTCCAGATTGATATTGACAAAGTTAAAATTATAAAAGGATGATTTTGCATCTAGTGATCCTTATGTTGTGATCTACTTTTATGGTTAAAACTAAATTAATCATGAAGTTCCTATCCTCCTTTAATTAATTCACTGTTAGAAAAAACACTAATTCCTCAATAAAGTTGGAACAGTCACTTGGAAACGTAAGGTATTTTGTATTTATGCTGGGTAATTTAGTATTTGAATAAAAAAAGGAGCATATGACTCAACATCTATCCAGGTGTAGTTGTAAATATATTTAATATTTCTTAGAAGCTGGAGAGCAGCAGAGTACATGTAATAAACTTAGTATGAAAAGAAAAAGAACCTGTGGAAAGGGCTATTGTTTAGTTATCAGATAAAATGAAGCTAAGATATATTTTTTCATTTTTTTTTGAAGTGAATGTTATTGGTCTCATCCATAAAATTAATAAAACCTTTATTCTGATAGCTTTTAGAGCGTCGGTTGGCATTTTGGTTCTCACTTCACTTTTCTGTTGGTCATACCAAGCTCACAATTTCATCATACATTAGGTGCACAAAGATAGTATGAGCACCTTGCTCCTGTACTCTGCTTTGATATTCTCAATATAGATGGTTTAGAAAGCAAGTATTTTTAGCTCAGTTTTGTTTCTGTTTAGCTCAGTAAAGTCCATCCTGACTATTATTATTAACAGGTGAGTAAACAGATTTTGATCTTTCTGTACTGTAACAGTCTTCTAAAATTTTAAAAATTCTTATAAGAATACATTTGAAGGAAGAGAATAAATTATTTTAGTTTGCTATGATGAAATATTTACTCAGTGTATCTTCCTGTTTTATAACTACATTGTCATAAGCTCTGAGACTGTCAGTAGTTAGTTGGTCAGCTGGGTTTTGAATAACCATTGTTTTAATAGGCTTTTGGGAAACATTTTCTTATGCTTTCAAATACTGTTTTCTTAATTTTCTCTCTCCCTCTTTCCACCTCCCCCCATCTTTTTTTTTGGGGAGTGGTGGTGACTTTTTTTAACAAAATATTCATCTATCTGTCGATGTTATTGCAATAATGGAAAAAAAAAAAAGAACTGAAGTAGTCACAGCTTTTTGAAAAACATAGCAAAAGAATTACAAGTATAAAGAAAGTAAGAAAATCTGTCAGTAGTGGTGCTTTCCAAATTTGTCATAAGCACATATTGATGCAATGGTTATTTTTGCGTGTTCATTCTGATGCACTTACCAAGACCTTCTGTAAGCTAATAAACCAATATAATTAAGCAAGGAGAACTTTAACTGAGGCTAAAATGTGGTAGAAAATCTACACAACACACTGATCTAAGAAAGTTTAAAAGAGGTTACTGCTAGTCAGTCTTGCACAGAGGTGCTCTGCTTGACTATTCCACATGGGTGGAGCCACAGCAGTAAGGACTATATTGATTTCTTTTATGGTGATGAAGACAGACTGAAAATAAACCAGGTAACACAAACATCTCAAACGTATTAATTCCAGATGTGATTCTACAAAGTCATAATTCCTAACGTACCACGAAGATATGATGTCATTCTTACTATTTTTTTTTTAATTTTTATCAAATTTGGATCTTCCTATTTTAGCTAATTCGTTGTCATAAATGCCAGAGCCCCTATAGAATAAAGACTGGACCTGCACCTCTCACCCAATAATTCTAAAATAGAGCTAAGCCATTTTCTGAGGACCGTGTGAGTATGTCTATATTACTTCACAACAGCCTCTTCCAGAAGATTTAAAGGCACTATCTGTTCCTGATACTATTGCAAATACTATTTTTAAAATGTTAGGTATCCTACAAACTAATCTTTTTACACAAAAGACAGTAAGAGGTGTGGATATTCACAGAATTAGATGAAGAAATGTTTCATACCTAAACCAAAACAAAACAACCTCTGCCAAACCAAAATTATTAATTTAATAATTTCATTACTTCTTCTCTCTAATTTTGTAGGTCTTGACATGTACAATCCTATGATGAACTGAGCTTCCCACATTTCTCCTTCTGTTCACTAAGCAGATTGTTTTAAGGAACAAAGAGACCACTGCTGGCCCTGGACCATACTAGGCTTGTCAGTACAGCCATTTGTAGACATGTATTGGGGCTGACTTTGAATACAGCTAGACTAATACCTTTGTACTTTGAATTTTCCTTATTTAAATGTAAGCTAACACCATTTTTGGGCTCAGTCTATATGTAGATATCATACCAAGGAATTACATGTAAGCAATTGTTTACGTAATTAATGATTTATCTTGAAAAAAAGCAGGTGGGACACTATTGTCAGTAGAAACCTAAGTCTTTAGTGATATTTACCTTTAAAACAACCCTTTATTCTGACTTAAAACACTTTAAAACACCAGGTTCTTTGCAGTTCAATAAAATACTTTTAAATTGTACAATTTCTGAAGTATTTTACAGATACAAAAAATAGAATACTATTTCAGCCAGAGATAATGAATTTTAGGATTCTTTTTTTTCACTTTAATTCACAACATTTTAATAAATTAGACTTCTATATTTGTATATGCTCTTTGATATTTTAAGTGAAATTAACTATGCCAAATAGATAGGCATTTGTTAATTTAAATGCTGCTTTCCTTTAACCTGACAGTATGAGAGCAAGACTCTCAGTCCTTTTCTTAACAGATCTGTGTGAAAACTCATTGTGATCTAGGTGGTCCCTCTGTTTAGTTTCCTGAACGTGGAACATTTGCGGCCTTAAGTAGAGGCAGCTCTAATCTGATCATCTTTCTGTCATCTGATTTTGCAGAAGTGGTAAGATGTGGAGAAGAACCTATATGGAATCCAGTATTTTAAACTACCTGTATTTAAGAAATGCATTGATATAAAATGTAAAAAATATGTTATTTAGCTTGTAAATATTATGCTACGTATAACATTTAATTGACATACAGTTACAGTGGGCCTCCATTGTGAGAAGATATAAATATACTTCTTTCTAAGATTATCTAATGCAGTACAGCACAATTTTAATTAATTAATTTGTAATTAATTAAGTTGTAATCCAACTGTAAGAATAGTTGTAGCCTTTCTGTTTACTAAGTGTCTTACCTTCATGTGAAGTAACATAAGTGACAGAATTTTTGGCATGAGATCATATCAATTGAGTTGAAATTTTAAGTTACTCTTAAATTGCATATATTTTTACATTCTGTGTTCAACATGGTAGAGTAAGATTGTAGGTAATACAAAATTGCAGATAATACAGAAGTCATTTATACCATGGAAAGCAATGTGATGTATAAAACTCAGCATTGTAATTACTATTTCTAGATCTAAATAGTGCAACATCAAACATGTTGTCTTCCTATTTCTATTACCTTTCCAAGTATAATCCCAGTGATCGCCTATTGTGCTACAAACTTTTTTATTTATACAGTTTATATATTACATTTGTGGGTAAGATTTTTTTTTGATACTTCATATGCCAATAGTATATTATAAGTTAGATGATAGACATCTCTTTTTCCAACTCCTGTTTTAACTGTGAACACTACTATATTTATCCTACTATATTTGTAGTAGAGCTTTGTTTAAAAACACAGATTTCTTTGGGAAACACTCTGTTTACGATACAAGGTTACAATCAAGGGTAGGATGCAAGACCTCAGAAACATCACTGTACAAGAAAAAGGTACAAACACAGAAACTATCAGGTCATATAATGTATATGAGTTCCAAAAGCCAGTTCACAGAGTGGAAAAAAGAATAGGATAACCTTTTGAGAGAAGTCATTAGTCATCACGAGGCAGGGATTACCCTAGCAGTCTTGTCAACTAAACACCAAGAATGAAAATTAAATGTTTATGGTAATTTAGCCTATCTCAGTTTGAAGATTGTCTGGAAATTTGAGTTTATTTTTCCTTATAAGAGATAGAATTAGCGAGTTACCTGTTAACCTTGTTGACATAGTCTTTGCAGTTCAGGCATACTGTTGCTCCTCCTTTGCTCGTGGGTTCAATCAGCAGATTTGGAATTCCAGTCAGCATACTTGTTTTTTAGTGTGGGCTCCCATACATATTTTCATATATGTTTACAAATCCTTGGATTTGAAAATTGTGCTTATCTTTGTACCCTTCTCCTTTCCCAGCTTGTACACTATGTCCACAAAGAATTGCATTGTCCTCTGTATCCATAGTCTTAGTTTCTCACTTAGATATTGCACAAGTGATGTTCAAGACAGAGTGGCAGTCACAGCAGCCAGTGGAAGAGCTCACTATGTGAAGGCATTTGAGAGTCATCGAATCATCCAGGCTGGAAGGGACCTCTTAAGGTCATCTAGTCCAACCTCCCCACAGTCGCAGGGACACCCTCAACTAGACCAGGTTGCCCAGGGCCTCATCAAGCCTCACCTTGAATGTCTCCAGAAGGTAAACTGGCATAACCAGCAGAGAGAGGCAGAGTGTTTCAGTTTAAGGAAAAAAAAAAAAAAGATCACGTGGTGCAATGATAAGCTTGAAGAGGATGACTTGCAGGCTGAACGACTATTTGTTTCAATGCTGAATACGGGGATCCTGTCAATATCTTTCATCATGCTGGATTCTTGGCAAAACAAGCTTTTTGTGTGTTCTGCGGCTTTCCTAGTTCACAATGAATAAATGGTATTTTTCAGGTACAGGTACTCCAGAGGCTCTCTGCTGATGGAAAAAACCACCTTCAGAAAAATGCAAATTAGTATTTACTTGAAGGAATGCTGGATGTAGACTTTGAACTCAAATCAATACTGTAGTGCTGTTGAGTTCAGCAAAAGTATCTGGTTTCAGTCTAACTGGATGCCTGATGTTTCTGTTTTAAAATTTTCTGATGGTAAGTAAACATTGGTTTTGATATTATTTTTTTGAGTGATCCTCCCCTTGCCATGTAAGAAAAAAATAATTTACAGAATACACATTGATTTTGAAAAAAAAAATTATCCTAATTTATAAATACTTTTAACTTTCATTAAAAGTAGCTTTCATAATTGTTTGTGGCGATTTAAAAGAAATAATTCATTTCCTCCACCTGACTAAGTTACCCAGTGATTGGCCTTAATATGTTCATCTTAATTACCAGTCTAGTAGAGTTCATCAAAATGTTCTGATTGATTTTTCTGATTTTTTTGATTTGTTAGGGCCACTAACTTGGAGGAATTGTAAATGGCGTGCAGTAGTGTAAAACAAAGGTATTCAACTTGTATTCTCTGTTCAGATATTATAGACAATAAAACAATAGCTGTAGTAATTGCAATATGGAATTAAATATCACTAGAATATAACAACAGAAAAAAAACATTTCTATTATTATTGTAGAGTTGCTAACCTTTACTTAGTTTTAAGTATAGGAGGTTTCTCTCTGTGCCAGAAGTTAATACATTCTCAAAGCTTCATTGGTCCTCTAAGTCTTTGAGATAACTCTACTGGGAGAAAAAGCATTGGAGATGGAGAAACACTTCATGCAAGCCAGTTCTGAGGTCTGTGGCTAAAGAAAGCAAATGGAGCTTATCTCTGAGAGTTCAGTACAGGTCTGTATTTTTCATTACTTATCAATATCAAAGACGTGACATGATTAAGCTCACAATTAAGGTGGAAGAGAACATCAAGAATGAAACAATTCAAGTTCCTCTTTGAACTTTGATTAATAATTTCCTATTCTTTCCCCTTGTAATCTTAAAGGCTGAAAATGTCAATAAAGAAGGAGGAATATATTAAGTACTAGGGTAAAAGGAGAATTTCTTACTGATTTATCCATAACATTAACAGTGACACCTTCCTCAAGTATAGGATACTATTTGACAAAATAAGCAAATGAAGTAGAAGTTCCTGCCTTAAAAAAAAAAAAAAGGAAAAAGGGCTAGTTCTTTTTAGAAATTTGGTATTTATTTTCTTGTTGACCTGAGGGAAGCATACATTTTGCTTAATTATGCACTCCACAAGCTATTAATGCTCTTTGTGCAAATCAGAGGACTCTTAAACTTTTACAACAATATTCATAACATTTAGGGAGCTAACCAATAACACAAATTCAATTACTTTGTATCTGTTTGTATTTTGAGAACAAAGAGTGCCTTCCTTTTATTTAAATGAAAAAAAAATCAACATGAGTTTTCCCACTGTAAGGGAAGAATAGTATAGAATAAGTTTTCAAAACCCTAAAGAGGGTCAAGGGGGGTGTTCTCTGGTGTTTTGTTTTAATAAAATTCCATAGTTGGAATTTCCTTTTGATTTGATAACGTATACAAGATTTTTATCTTTTACTAAGAAATCTAAGCATTTGTATAGTGTCCCAAATTAATAAGCTTGTGTTAAAGTACCACTTCTGAAAGGAAGCATATTTACTTAAGTGCCCATATTTAGATTTATCAAGGTGTATTTAGGCATGATTTAAACAAAGCAAATGCAACATTCGAAAATACAAAAACTGTATTGCACACTCTCTTTTTCCTTTATTAACTATTTTATGTAACATTTGTAAAGAATGCAATTAAATTTTCTTGACAAACCCGATGTTAATTATTCTAGAGATGATTACCATTGGGATAACCTTTGGTATCAGCTCATAAAAATACTTCCAGAGAGCAATAGTTTTCTTTCTATTTACGTGCAATTTGACTAAATAGTAAGCTGTTGCTTATTGCCTCATACATTGAAATGATTCATGGGGACTTCATTATTATTTTTTTTCCATACAAATGTGTGATACAAGTATAAGCATAAATGTTGTTGTTCTCAAACTCAAGGTTGTCTCATTTGGAATTTATAGAATGTCTAGAGAGTTGATTAATAGGAAATATGAACAACTGAGCCATGAGACCTTGGGGAAAAACAAAAAAAACCCATGGCTGGTATACTGAAAATATATTTAATAATTTTGACAGAGAAGAACTGAATTTTGTATGTAATTTGAAGAAAACTAGTGGTTTTTAAACAAGTACGCCTCTAGGAGGAATTCAGATTTAAAGATTGTAGCAGTCTGATAAGGCAAATGTTTGGAAGATGATTTTACTTAATGCTTATTTAAAACCTTGGTGAGCATTAATACTATTATGTGTAGTAAGTATTCAAGAAATTGTATGAGATTTTGGCCTGGAGGAAGAGAGAAGAGGGAAACAGAGATATCTTTTATTAGAGACTTAGGGTTGATTGATCAGTTCATATAGGAAAGATGTAGAGAAGAAGTAAAGACTGGTGGAATGTCATAGACAAAAGAGAGAGAAGAAATAAGATCATTGTGACAACTGTGAAAGAACACAGAAAAGAAAGCAAAGGAAGTACTTGCAAAATTTGATCAATAATGTTAAAAAGCCTTAGAGATTGAGGAGTGTCATGATAGAAGAATGTCTATATCTTGCCTGTTAAATGATTATTAAAATAAAAGTTAGGTGCAAGCAAGTGGATGACATTTCAGCCAGTAGAGAATATAAAAATAGACATGCTGGTTCGGTGGTCCATACAGCTGATTAGCTCTCCTGTGGCCATAACAGATATATTTGACTCAGCATTAGAACAAAAGGCAAGCTTCTCAGCTTTCTCCATTTCTCTCTAGGTTTGATTTGTTAGATATAGAACTAACTTGGGAGATAATGGTTTGGAGAGAAAGGAAGGACTGGATAAAACACTGGAGGAAAACTGTGATAGGCAGACCTATTTGAAAAGAGAAAAAAACATTTACTTAGTATGAGTTGATCTATGTAACAATATATTTGATCCATTATATTATTTGTAGTTGAATATTACTTTAAATACTGTATTGCCTTTTTTTTTATTTTTTTTTTTTTAAAGTGTCTTTTACTCTGGTTCTTTAGTTTCCTTGGTAACTGATAATTTTTGGTTATATACATGTTTGTTCATTAAAGGAGATTTTGTATTTTTACCTTTGCATTGCAGAGTAACAGAAAAAATATATGACAATAAGAATATGAGGAAAGGCAAAGCATTGCCATTATTTTTCATTATAAAGAGCCTTCACTTGTTTGACTTTGGGGCTTTATTTGAAAACACAAGTACAAAATGCGATCCTCAGTAAATAAAACTTTTNGGGGGTGTAAATAAACTTTTTTTTTTTTTTTTTTTTCTTTTTAATGCAGAAGACTTTTAAAAACTTAAAATAGGCTTTGCAAATAGCAGGTTTTTGTTTATACCACTTAATCCAACACTGAAGTGCTGTTATTTCTTTTCGGTAGAATATAGATGCCTTTGACAAGTACATTACATAATACTTTAGAATAATAATTAATATGTTTTATCCAATGTAACTGTAAAAATAATTTCAATTAAATATTTTGTTGGCTGTTTAATGGAGAATGTATTTGGGATGTCAGGTTGCAAATCTTCACTCTTATACAAGTGACAATGTGTTTTGTAACCTAACATTGTAAGCAGTATATCTGAAACTACCAATAGAACAGTAATAGATATTGTCAGATACTTGACTTTGCTTTTTGTATGACTTCTGATATTGCATAATAGTTCTGATTCTAGTGCATTATTGTTTGTCTCATTGGAACCATAATATATGTAGTTTGTCTCTCAGTACCATCCTATAGCTCTGCTTTAGGTTGAATCAGAAGGGGACAGGAAACTGATATGAAATACATTTTTCCTGAAGAATTTGACTGAAATATTTTAGTTCAAGTTTGAATTCCTGCAGAATTGCTTTACAAAGTTATCTGCAGTGATCAGGAAGCATATTCTTACAAGTTTTATTTTCTACTCTTTTTAATATTAAAAGTGCTAATATTATACAAATTATGCTGGGTGTTATTCATGAAACTAAACCTGCAATGACATTTTTTTAATGTCTGTACTTTTATATGCCCTGTAAAAATAACTGTACTGGGTTTGATCAAAGGTTTGTACCACAGAATCCCATTTCTGGTAGTAGCTAAAAGCAGATAATCTCAGGAAGCATGTAAATTTGGGACAACTAAAGAGCAGTACTTCTATGAATAACTCTCCTGAAATCCAACAATTTGCATCTCAAGGAGATTGGAACTGTATTTCTGTGAATTTCTCTGAGTAAACTTGAGATGAGTTTCTCCTTTGTTAATTGTCTAAATATTTCTTTGAACCAGTGTGAACCTCTTGCAGCTACAACATTTTGCAGAAGAGTTCTGCAGCTTAATGGTGTTATATGAACAGTTCTCTTTAATCATTCTGAAATTTGTTAGCTTCTGTTGCTGCTCCTTAGGTCCTTTACTGGAAAGAACAATAAGCTGATGCTCCCTACCCAATGTCCCCAGGCCTCTCATGATCTTCTAGACCCCCGCTGTACCAGTGCTCCTCAGTTGATATTTTTTTTTTTGCTACCTTCTTCTTTTCCTTCCTTCTCCCTCTTTATGTCGAAGAGGGCTAGCATGCTTAATGAGAGTTGTCACATGCCTTTGATCACCCTTGCTGCCTTTCTCTGAAATTCTTCCCGTTCTGTGTCTCAGTAATACCAAAAAATAACAGGAAATAGGCCGAAACTTGTCTTGTTGCAGAGTGTGCTCATAAATTTTATTTAATCTTTTAGGCCATGGGGCATTGCTGTTGGCAAGTTATGTTTGGAAGTTTTGATGGATGTCTGTCTCTGCAGTACTAACCTGTTGCAGTACTAGCCTCAAACAATTGCAGGGCTGGGACTATCATAGCAAAATGTTCATAGTTCTGTTATTGCAAGAGGAGTGGGGAGGAGTTCTTTATGAATTTGTGGCATTTCCATGTGTTGGAATTGGACACAAAACAGTTTTATGGTGTTTTGGGGATTTTGGTTTTGATACCAAATTATCTCGTTTTTCTACTAGGTGTCTGTAGCAAAAGTGCTACATATAACAAGTACTGGAGGACTACACTGCTGTAATTATACTGGATTTATAAATGGAGAAAATTAAGCACAGCAGTATTATACTGAAGTCATAATTTGTTGTTTTGTGTGATTAAATTGGTCTCATAACTATAATTGGTTCTGCATCATCTGCTAAGAAAACAATAGAGTTATTAAAAAACAATAAAAGTCTTGGCACTTTGTCCAATAGTTTGACACATTTAACTGTTTAGCTTTTAAACTATGTAGGAGTTCCTATTCTTCAGATCTTATTTTCTTAAAGTAACCTTCAGTATCTATTTATTTAGACAACAATGCATAGTCAAAATTTAAACCATGCTTTTGGAAATCAGGCAACAGCCCCTGGATTTGTAATGAGATGTGAGATGCCTTATGTAATAACATAATACATATGCTGTCTTTGTTGTCAGCTATTGAAAGTTTATTTTTTTCTCTTCTGTTGTAGTAAATCTTTGCATATATAGGAGTCTGTATTCTCAATAGAAACGATCAGTCTACTCTATATACGATTGCCATATCTTATAGTACTTAATTACTTTAGTCCTTGACTTTCCTATATTTTGTATTGTCAAAACTATTGCAGTGATCCACTGGTTCATTCTGTCTAGTCTTGTAACCTCACTGTACAGAACACAAGAATTAACAACAGTCCTTGTACAAAAGTTTTGAGGGCCTTCAAAAACTAATAATTAATGTTAATAATTCTGAATATTTATTGGCAGTATCTAGGTGTTGTATTCAGTCTTCACTCAGTGAATAACACTTGCCCACGTGTACTGTTTTTCCTAATAATCTCATAAAAGGGGTGATGTTAAAAACCTTTGAAAGATCCACATAAATTTTGCCTGCTAGTTTTCCTTAGTCTGCTTTTTTGTTTGGCATCCTCAAAATGGTCTAGTAGTACAGAACAGCACACTCCACAATTACAGATCTCAAGCTGCTTTGTTTCTGTTTTATCATTTTTCCTTGTGAAATTTTAAATTCTGTTTTAACTCTTAGGGACTGTAATGACTACTACAGCATTAGGTTCAGAATTCTCAGATTACTTCCAGTGGCTTAAAAAAAAAGAAAAGAGAAAAAGTAGGAAGAAAAGAGGCTTATCTGTTTCTCTGGTAGAATGAGGGACTGGGAGCAGAACCTCAAAATCTTTTAATTTTAAAATAATTTTTATACTTGCACACTAACTAGATATTTTGTTTTATGACAATATTTACTATATATTAAAGTGAGGGCAGCAAAATAAGCAAACTAAAAAGGCTTGAAAGAGAGTATTTAGCTGTGATTAAATCCATGCTTAAGCACTTTATTTAACCAAATTGATAGCACCAGCATTCCATGTTTTATATGTTCTTAAAGAGTATGAAAACATGCACAGGTAAACAGGCCTATGAAAAGATGTTATGTTGGTTACAGTTGAAGGGAGGTATCTAACTCTTGCTCAGTTCAATAGCAGAGTTTCTATTGATTTAAAAGACATTAACGTATTACCCTTTCCATAGCAGGATGGCTGTTCCTTTAATGGAATTGTAGTGACAGAAAGTCAACAGCATGAGCCTCAGCAGCTGCTACAGCTCATGGGGTTGTAGACCTCATGCTGTGTATAAGCAAACCTGTACAGGAGAGAGTTCTTCTTTGTTTAGCAAGTTTTTGTTACTTATATTACAGATTTTGACAGAAACAAAGTTCCTAAGTAGTGATTATTAATTTCAGGTACTACTTCAGCAATACACAGGTTTTGTGCTGAGAGGTACTGAGTACATTCAGTAAGAATCCACTGACGCTTTTTGACTTCCAAAGGCAGTCAAATCCAGTCTAGCTTGACTGCCTAGCCTGCAGAGACTTCCTATAAAGTCAGCAGAGATGTAGAAGTAATGTAGAGGTCAGTCTCTCCCATGTGATTTATTTTAGTTGGGATGAGACATCCACAAGTATCTCCACTGCAAAACCAGTGCAGGTGATGGGTTTGAACCAGACATCCAACTTATTTTTAAATAAATAAGGGGCAATCAAATACATATTTATTGTACTTCTATGTATTTTAAAAAAATCCACCCTCAGTGTTTGGGTTGCAAAATTGTATGCCTAAACAGTAAGCCTATAATTTTTGTATGGAATATGTGTTTTTTGCTGGAACATGTGGAGTGCCTGCACGAAACATTATTGTGAATAAAGCTCAGGTCACTTCAGTACAGATTTCCCTGTGTACAATCTCAAGGCCTAAACCTAATTTCCTTTTATCTGTAATCGCTGTCCTTTTTAAAATGTGAAAGTTGAACAGCCAGTACATATGTCCTTACAGAGCTAAAATGTGACTAACAGAGTCAGCAGTTTTTAAGTTGTTATCATTGATGGAAGTGCAAAAATAGAGATTCATTGTAAGCTTGAGTGAACAGGTTGTACAGCAGAAATGTCACAACAGTTTTGAGGGTGCCCTCAGTATTGGTGTTCTTTATAGTAAAGTGCTGGCCTAAAGTTCAGGAATTTCCTTTAATAGCTAAAACTCTTATTTTTAAAGCAAGTGCCTTACTTTCAAGTAGTTTAATCTAGTAGATTTGCTCTGTATTAAGATATAGCCTATCCTGTTAGGATTATAGCTGAAGGTTGCAAGAACTAAAAAAAATATTATGACATTGAATTTTGGGTAAAGAACTTTTATGGATTAAAAACAAAAAAAGGATCTGCTTAAAAATATACTTTTACACAATAGGGTTCTACAAAATAATTTCCTTGTTAAAATGGAAATAGCATAAAAGTGTGCTACTTGTTCACCTTTTACCTTGATATTTGACTCTTGGCAGATGAAAACAGCTTCTGGGGTATGACTGTGGTGAAGTCATACAGAGTGAACCTCTGCCCTTCCAGTTATGTTTGTTTTAATTGGCTGGTAGATCCACATCTGGAAACAAAATTAACTGTTTCAAGCCCAGGTTGCTTCCTACATAATGTAGTGGTTACATATCCTGTATTGAAAATTGGAATTTTAAATGATCCCTGGAGGGACTAAAATACATACTAATGCAACTACAAGACTTAATTAAAATCTGCCTTCAACCACTCATAAACATTGTTAAATTAGATTTAGACAGATGGGACAAATTATTATTATCATTATGGGGGAAAAGACACTATCATGGAAATGAACATTCTCCCTTGTCTCATCTCCATTTGTAAACCCTGTGTTGATAGAAATCCCCAAGCTAAATGTCTCAGTAATAAATAACTTGTCAGTAAAATTTTATGGGATTGCAATAGGACAACAAAAGATCTATTACTTAAAAAAAACCTAACAAAGCCTTGTTCACAAAAAAGGGAGGATTAAATTTCCCAGTTCTTGTCAAAATTTATCATCTAATTTACATTACAATAATTGCTACAAAGGCATCCCAAAATTACAGGAAAACTTAGCCATGGCCTTCATTGAAAAGAATACATGTGGAAGCATTGCCTCCTTACTTATCAAAGAAAATGGAATTAATTATTAAGGCTCAGATTTTTCAGCTGGCTGTGACTCTTTACAGTGTTGCCAGCTCAAGGCAGATCTAGTTGGTGTTTTGCTTCAGTTTTTTCAGGCTGTGAACCCATAGAAGAATGGAAAGTTTTCATGATTCCCCTACCTTTTGGGAACTAAGTGAAACAAGGCACAATCCTGAAAATCTGTTTACAGTCTTTGACAACACATAGGTGAAAAGACCCTTTAACTGTAGTCCCAGAAATACTGGAAAATCAAAAGGATGTGGGAACTTCCCGTTTTGCCACAGTAATTTTTGGCCGTATTGATATGAGGGTTGTTAACAACAAGAGTTGTCCTACTACTATGAATTAAGAGAATTAAGATTGGAAAGATTTACAAAACTGTAAAAACATTTTTTATACACACACCCACATATCCATCCATCCATACCTGCATACTTGACAAAAATGAGTTTTCTGTATCTTTTCCTTAGAATTTTGGATTTATTGCATTCCTTGCCTTGAATTCAGTATTGTAACAAAGAAACCTGTATGTGGCTGGAGGGAGAAAGTAGTTCCTTTCTCTCCTTTAATCATTACCTGTAGTCAAGGTGCCTTTGCGGTAAAAAGGATGACAGATACGTAACGTCACCACTGTCAGACCCACTGTCACGGGATGCACTTGTAGGGGACAGCAGGAGACAGAGTGCGTGAGGTGCACAGGTGCAGCTTTTCCAACACAGTAGTAAGATGAATGCACCTATTGTCACCGCTCCCCTGCTTTTCCGTAGCCATTAGTATGACAGTGCTGTAATTGATTACCTGACATAAGATCTGTCTTGACATTTTTCTCTTTTTTGAAGCTGTCCTTTGAGCTTTTCAACAGTGTATGTTTATCTACCGTGTTGATATATTGGTCTTTCTAGTTCAAGCTTTGCTATCCTTGTAGCGGCAGAAAATTTTACATACTTGCAACAAAAGGTGGTAATATTTAGGTTTGATAGCTATGTTAACGGATGTCAGTGGCAATGGTCTGTTATGTAATAATAGTGAAGATCAGGAAGATATTTATCAGGGTAAGGAGAATTGTCAATATAATTGAACTCATTAATTCACTGTAACAGCATCGATTGTACGCTGAAGCTCTTTATTTTACTTAAATGAAATGCTCTGGATGCACTATTCAAAATGAAAAAGAAAGAGTTCACTAGTTCTGCTTGAGACGATGCAATGTACCGTAGATCATCACTATGCATTACACAAATTAAGTGCACTGGACTTGAGAGTAATCCATAACAGAATGGTCAGGTTATGAAAAACTCATTTTGCTTCCATTCTAATAACTGTTTGAAAAATATCGAATCCTTCAGAAACTACTGGGAAATATTTTTTAATTTAATTACGTTTTTAGGCTTTATAACGACTCATCATCTCATTGATACAACACATTTGGGAATATGCGATGAGAAATAAAGTGCTTTTGTAGCTCCCACAAAATACTGCCATATTTCCATTTTCCAGCAACTCTCCTATTTTGTTAGGCGATACTGACAGTGCAAGTATTTATGAAAATGCACTTGGGTTTTGATTTTAGATTTATTTTATTTACTACTCTTTTTAATGTGGTGCTTTCTTTCTTAAGGCAAGCTGGAAAAGAAAGGCTTTCTTACCTCACTAGCTTATTAGTAGCCATGTGGACTGTTTAGCCCATGTGGAGACTTGTTTGTAAACTTGCACTCAGCAATTCAATTTATAAATGTATAATACATTTGGTATGTGCCCATTCCTGGATGTGTGCCAGCAAATTTAAAGACTGGATAATGTGGATTTAGTTTTAAGACTTTTTGCTTCTAGTTCAAACCAGATAAACAAAAGAAGATCCTACATCTAAGTAGAAACCAGTTCTTTAAATGGGTGTGGACATAAGAATCTGTACACTCTCATCTTTTGAATCCATAGGTTTTTATGAAAATCTTCACATGCTAAAATTACTCAAAGTTTTTCAATTATATCTTTTTATTCCTCAAAGAATATGGAGAGGGAAATATCTTTAAGAAATAGAAAATTGTTATCACAAAAACCTGCAATAATCGATGTGAGAAACTGGGTGATGTCATGTTTAGATGAAATTTTACCACAAACGTAATAATGCTATGATAATTTCCTATGTTCAGAAAAAACTACAATCAGTCAAAGAGATGTTAAGTCTTTTATGTTGTATTTACTTTCAAGCAGACAGTTGATGAAATTTTCAGAGGAAAACAAAGTTCGTAATTGGGCACTTAATGAATTTCCTAATATTGCTAATGATAGTTTCTTTTAATGTTATTCCAAAGAGCTGCATGAACCCTGGTTGTGGATAGCTTTGATTTATGACAGCAGTCATATTTATAATGCTTGTTAGTCATTCAGAATTGTTTGTTTGGGCAAACTGATAATGTCAAACTAGTATAATTTTATTGATGTAATTATTTCTTTCATTATAGCAGTGCCTGCAAGCACTTCTATAGTTAGAGTTATATTAGCATTCTGTTCTAAAACCCGCATTTCAAGGATTTATAAATTAACAGTAAAAACTTGCTGCAAGCTAAATCTTGATACATAAAGCGTGAAGCATCTATATAGTTTTGGGAAAGTTTCAGAAGACTTAGGATAGCTTTTTTTTTTTTTTTTCCCCCCTCAAATTACCGTTGTTTCTGAGAGATGGGAGGAAAACCTGGCAGAAAGATATCAACTTGTATGAAAGTATGCTTTGAAAGTATGCTTGTACACAGGAGTTGAGATCAAGAGTTTTCAGCTTTGAAAGGAGGGAATATTATTTTAATCTAAATCCTTAACTTGGCCCTCTTTAATATTTGTTTACACTTATGTGTTGAGCCAGATAATGCTAACTGATGTGTTTTGCTGTTGGTGGTGGTCATTCAAAAAGGATCACAGCAGGCTCAGGGTTGTGGAATTTAAGTTCATCCATGTGCTGCCATCAGAAAAGCTGGATCTCAAGGCAGGAAGATGTCTCAACATTCAAAGGCTCAGTGTCTGCATAGAGCTGTTATTGACAATAATGTGAAGAAACTTGTGTAAATAAAGAATAGTACAAAAACTGTAACGTGATGCCACGTTCGGCAAACATAATGCACATTGCTGAGTTTTGCATGATTAAAGAAAGGATAAAATACCCGATTCTGTCAAGTGTTGCAAACACTGAAGCATGTTACATATCTCAGGGGACATTAGTTCAGGAAATGCAGTGAATGAATTTATATATTTCATGTATATGTGTAATTTTGTGAAATCGCATCTGAAATTTTTGAAATCAGATTCACATTTGATAGCACCTTTTTCCATTAACTAGTCATTTATGAATACTGTACATTTTAATATGACTAAGTCCATAAGTTTGGGATCGCTTTGCAAATTAAAGGAAAACTCTGCATCATTTTCATATGCAAGATAATTCTTTCATAGACCCAACACCCATGACATATATGCTTTTTGGTGTCTCTGCATTATTTTACTATATCTTTTGATTTGTTCCATTTTGAAAACATTTTGAAAAGGGATTGACAACAGCACTGGGAGAGCTTATATCGGTCATTTCTCAGTTGTTTCCAGAACAAATGTGCTAAACTTAGTATAAGGACAGTTGCTTTCTCTATATCTCTGGTGAAAAATGGTCAGCATTGGAAGCTGTGCAAGCCAGGTTTCATCCCTGCTTTATTTCCTCCTCTTTTGTGGATACAGAGCATTACTATTCCTTGCAATTTGACCTTTTATCCTTAATATCACCCAAAAAGTGAGGTAACATCATGGTGCGCAGTAACTATGGTGGGAAATATGGTCAGTAAAGTCCAGCGTCATTACTGATTTTGTTTACAGTATGACATAACCCTTCCAATACCTCTTTTGGTGGATCATATATTTTACTGTGAGGAGAGTTTCTAGGATTAGGTCACAATTCCCATGATCGCCTTGTGTTGTTACCTTGTCTCTTTCAGATGTGATATGGTGGTGAAATGTTTTAAAAAGTAAGGTTTTGGCTGCTCTGGGAAAACTTGGAAGCAGTTGTCCTTAATTTGACACTCAGAAATGGCATACATGGTGGTTGGCGGCTGCAGATATTTTGCTGAGAAGGGTAATTTGTGTGGGTGTTTCAGAACAATTGTGTACTGTGCTGTTTTCCTCTACAAGACTGAATTAGTAAAAGTCTGTGCTACAAGACTGTTATATAATGCATTCCAGTGTTATGGTGAACCTGGCCTTCCTTAATAGCTTTTGGGGGACCCAGAGAGCTGTAGCAGAATGTTTTAGACCCTGTTAAGCACACAGACCATAGCGGTACATGACTAGAAAGAAAAGTGGCTTTAAACTGTCTTCCCTTGTCAACCAGAGACTTCTGCACACTTCTGTCAGAGCTGAGGGTGGACCAGATGCTCTGGTATACCTGCTGTAACTTTAAACAATGGCTCTAATATGCATACTAGATTGGTTAAATGGTTGCTTTGATTCCTTGCTAAAAAGGCAACAGCAACTCCTGAGAAAAAAGATATGCATCATGTTGAGAAAGTTTCTTTTCTGTTTTGTTATTGTCTTTTCTGCCTGCTGTTTGGAATGTGTAAAATGATTCTGACAAGCTTGATATGTGCCAAAACCCAGCATGCCCACTGGTGGGAAGATTATCATCACCCAGATATAATAAAAAGATTTCTAGAAAAGTGCCTCTAATGATGGGCTGCTTTTCTGGCACTGACAGGGATTTCTATTTATTTTAGCAACACCCGCTAGCACCACTGTAGCTAAAGGCCTGTTAGCATTTTCATTAGAAATTCATTTCAGGACTTTATAACTCAGCTGGAAAATTTGCTTTGAACTCAAGAGCTGCATAGAAGACTTCTATAGAGACTATTTTCTATTTTCTTGTACTTTTGCATTGAACAAAAGTAAGCTATTTCATCAAAAATAAATAAATGGGGAAAACAAAAAGATATTAGCTGTTAAAAATTCCATCTAGGAAAACTTGAACTACGTGTTTGATATCATCATCTGAAAACTAGAACTGTGTATAAGCACTTGTTGAATCTGGGCTGAGTGCTGTGGTGTTTAACCCCTGGAACCATATTCCTTACTAGCAGTAAAAATGTGTTAAAAGGCACAAATGGGTGCCATTTGCCTACTTTCCTGCATTAATAGCATGTATGACTGAGTGTAGTGATTGCTATTTCTGATTTTGAGTATTATAGTCAATGTTCATAAGTAAAGATGACATTTCATTTCAGATCCTGATTGACTGCTTTGTTTTCAGCAGTCAAACATTATCTCAAATGACTCCCCCCTCCCCCCCCCAATCCTTGTATTGACTGTGAGGTAAAGACACCTGTTTTTGGAAGTCTTAATATCACATACAACATTACTATTATACCTGTGTAAAATTTCAAAATAATATTCAGGTACCTTTTACCATTAAAAGCAATTTAAATTGATACAGTTTTCTTAACACCAAACAAGAAAAACATTATATATAAATCTATTTGCTCTACTATATGTTTGAAATGTGATTGAGTGTGCAAAGCAAACAGCTTTTGCTTTTTAACAGTGCAGCTTAAATGATAAACACAGAACTGCATGATTGAGTGATTCAGTCAAAAATGAATTTGGATATAATATGAGGATAAAGTCAGCAAAAATATTTTTTCCTGTCTATAGATAAATAGGACATTGGGACTCTATATAAAATATGAGATATAGAGTATGATGATATTATCAGATTATGTGTAAATTGTTAATGAACAATTATTTACAGCCCCTGATTAATATTTTATGTCTTTAATGTACAAATATTTTTGATGAGATTTTCCACTAAATCTGCTTGTTAGTATGTAGAATGTGGTTGAGGGTATTATTGACAAAAAATCTGTGGCATACTTATAGTATTTATACGCTGACGAGAGTGCAAACAGCCATATCAAAGTCTAGCTACAATGGCCTAAAGCCAAATATATTTATTGTTGCTGCTGATGACACTGATAAAGACAATTCACATGACAGCATTTAAAAGCTGTAATTTTTTTTATACATACAACCACAAACGTGTCAGACGAGATCATCTCGGTGTTACAGTGGGGGTACTGAAAAGGTTTCTTCATTCAGACAGTGGGAAGCTGCAGCTGGCTTCTGAGTTTCCATAATTGGCGACACAGTATGTACTTTATTCATGTCCATAGAAGAATATCTCTTGACTTCAGCCAAAACTTAGTCTGGGATTTCAAACAGGTGCAAGAATGTGGCATTCTCACTATGTAGACAAATAAGTTCAAATGCCAAGTATCTGATGCCGTATATCCTCTATGATCTTTCTGGACCAGTAAGAGAACACTCTTGAACAATGAGCTTTTGCATTTGCAGAGTGATAGATTAGAAATGGTTAATAACCAATATTGGTTATTAAAGGAGAACACTCCCCACCCTCCCTACTCCTTTTCAGGATAGTGTTTGCTGATGCATTGTGAAAGCTATTCAGTCGATAAAAAAGACAGTTACATAAAGAGGATTTTGGTAAATACTTTTCCATATGCACTTACTGCATTAAGTGAGATTTATTTTGTACGTGCTATTGAAATTTGCGATAACATAAATGGCTCAAAAATCTCATATTTAAGTAGTGCCTCTCAACAGCTTCTTGAAATGTTATCCATTTAAACCTTTTAACTGACAGAAAAAATATTGCCATCATGCTGTCATCATGTAATCACAGCAAAAATAATTTTAAAGTAAAGGTCATGTTTAGAAACAAAAGAACTTGCAAACAATTTAAGATAATGTGACTCTTTAAAGTCTTGAAATTTTTTTAATATCTAAGCANCATGTTTAGAAACAAAAGAACTTGCAAACAATTTAAGATAATGTGACTCTTTAAAGTCTTGAAATTTTTTTAATATCGAAGCAAACACGTTATTCAAGTTAGAGAACAAGGTTAAGAAAAGGTAGACCATTAAGAGATTTTTCTCTGCATTTTTAACTGTGTTGTATAGCTTACACTGGAATGGTCATGGATTGGTGGGACCTGCTGTGCCACAAGCTTCCTAAGTGTGAACACCTTTTTGAGTCTATTGGTATGTACATCACGTTCATGTATTTTTCATTAGATCTTGGAAAATGGCAGTCACTTCTGATACTGTGTTTTCTCTGAGGAGGTGTTGTGCTATTTTTGTGCTAGTAAATAATGACTGCCTCTTTTGGAAGAAGGTACTGGAGGGTTGATTCTCTTATTGGGGCATGCAGTGGGCATTATAAACTCCCACATTGATCCAGAGCTGGGAGAGTTTGCTTAATGACTTCCCTGAGAGGAAGCAGTGCTTCTTTGGAACTGTCACCTTTTCCACCCACTGTTCTTCAAGGAGGGTTAAAATTTTCACAGTTTTGAGGAATGGGAACACTTAATGTCTTCCAGTAGCACAGCTATCAAGGCATATTCCTGGAAGGCACATTCTTTAGCTTTAATTAAAGGCTGGAGAGATTAACTGTTTTCAGGAGAAATGAATATAATGGTGTGTATTGACCTCTTGTATAACCCAGGCCACAGAGCTTTGCAATAATTCTCACATCCTGCTCTTAACTTCTGGTCAAGGAAAATGCACCTCTCAATTTGAAGTCTGTTGGTGATGAACAGTTCACATACATCTTTAGATAAACTGTTCTCATTGTTCATTATCTTCACTGGTAATTCATGTCCAGTCTAATTTGTCTAGTTTATTTCTGGCCTTTATACCTGATCATCTCTTTACCTACTTGTGTCAGAAATCTGGTCCCCACTAAAGTACTTAAATTCCCTGACCAAAATCACCTCTAAGTTTCACCTTTGATGAATGAAATGGAATTTGCTGTTTCCCATTGAGATATATATAACCTATGGTTCTTTCTTTTGATTTTTTTTGTGTTTTTTTTTTTTTTTTTTTTTTTTTTTTTTTGTTGTTATTGTTGTTTGTTTTATTTTTTTTTTTTCTTTTTAGAGTATAGTTTCACAAAACTAAACTGACATTATTCACAAAACTTGAACACTTAGTTTGGAAAGTGAAAAGTCTAAAAACCCTAGTTCTTTACTTATTTTAAGTATAATTCATTTTCCTGGCTGTTGATTGTATTTTCTCTGGAACTGTTTGTGTGTGAGGAGGAAAGCAAATATATTAACATGATACCTGTTATAATATTTCTTTTAAAGTTACTCCTATATCTCCTTAAAAACTTAGTACTTAGAATGGTTAGAGTTGGAAGGGGCTTTGAAGATCATCGAGTTCCAACCCCCCTGCCATGGGCAGGGACACCTCCCACCAGACCATGTTGCTCAAAGCCCCATCAGCCTGGCCTTAAATACTTCCAGGGATGGGGAAGCCACAACTTCTCTGGGCAACCTCTTCCAGTGTCTCACCACCCTCATAAGAAAGATTTTTTTTCCTAATATCTAATCTAAATCTCCCCTCTTCCAGTTTAAAACCATTACCTCTTGTCCTATCACTAGACTTCCTGACAAAGAGTCCCTCTCCAGCTCTCCTGTAGGCTCCCTTCAGATACTGGAAGGCTGCTATAAGGTCTCCCCGAAGCCTTCTCTTTTCCAGGCTGAACAGCCCCAGCTCCCTCAGCCTGTCTTAACAGGAGAGGTGCTCCATCCCTCTAATCATCTTTGACTTACTAACTTCATAAATGAAGACTGCACAATGTCTTAAAAGAGATGGTGAAGAAAGCCATGGAACTGGGCTGAAGTGCTAAAGACAACCAGAAAGATGGCTATAGGCTAAAAGCTTGGTTGGTTAACCACTTTTCAGATTACAAACTAAACAAACCAAAAAGAGCATCTTTTTGAATGCTTTACTTGAAATAATTGTCTTCAAAATATCTATTTTTGGATGCTTTGCTCTTTAACTCCAGCTAGATCTAATGTGGAAACTGAGATCTAGAAAAGCTGTTTAATTACAGCACACTTACAAAAAAAATATTCCAAGTAGTTCTAGCAGATGGGAAACAAATGCTCAGACATAAAATTGTCCAAATGTAGTGCTAACATTACAGTTCTGAAAAGTGCTGTTAGGAACCTTAGTAATTCTGAATGAATACAATGTTTTGGTCTGTTCCTATCCCAATAGCTTCTCTTTGAACACCTAAAGTCATTTAGTCCACCACTAATTTACATTACCTTCTTTTGAGTTAGTAAATATTTTTCTTCAGGAAGAAATGTTTTGTTTGTCATTTTAACTTGAATAAATCCACCTCTTAGTCACTTGTGAAATTATGATATAAGATGACAGCCCCTATTAGCCACTGGCTGCAGTGCTTTCCAGTCTTGAGCCTTCAAATTTTATTCGTGTCTCAGGAGAGAGGCATTTCTTTCTTCATGAATTCAGTAAATACAAATTTAGTTAGAAATCAATGTCTGAAGCAGGAATCTTTAAGACCACAGAGGTCAAATATGACCAAATAAATTTCACTTAGTTTTACCAAAACAACCATGTTCTTTCTGTGGCTATTTTTTTTAAATTAAATAAATAATTAAAAAAAAATAAGTAAAATAATTATTCCTAATAGAAAACAGGAGTTTTCTTAACTCTTAATAAAACAATGGGATATTTTTTGCAAATATTTCCTAATGCTTATTTAATTTTTAAAAGTACACACAGCTGTTTAGCTGTAACATCTTTTGTCAATTTTCACAGCCACAGATGTCCTATTAAAACAGCTATTTTGCATGTGCAAGTTTGGTTTGAAATATGTATCAGGACTCTGTTATTAGTGTTTTGTTTTTAATGGAGCAGACAATGTTCTGTACATACTTGTGACATTTTTATTTACCATATAAATAAAAAAAGCCTCTGCTACTCCCTGTCATGACCTCCTTGATTTGTCTTCAAAACACAATTCATGCAAATAGCAAGTCTAGCAAATTTTCATTTACAGAGACAAAAGCTATTTCTTAATACATATGCTTTATTGTAATACATTTCATTCATGTGTCATCCATACATGCTAGAAGCTACTGAACTGAGGAGGTATCATTCCAGCCTCAAAAGCTCAGCTTTAAATGTTAATATGCTAAGAAATGCAAAGAGGTGATGCATGAAAAGGAGAAAATAGACGGTGAGAAACAAACTACTAGTAGTCCTGGTTGAATAACCCTGTAGGCACGCCTAGGTATTCTTAAGAAGAAATGGCAGATTATTTTCTTGTAAAACAGAGGTTTCCTCCACTAGCATTGAGTCACTGTTCTAGTTTGGAAAATACTTGTACCTAAGAAAATGTTTCTGTTGCAAAATGTTTCCACCTTATTAAAGGTCTGGGTAGATTGAAATCAGAGAAACCTGCAACTTCTACTTAGAATTTGAGGTAACTTATGTGTTACAACTTTACAACCTGCAAAGTAAAGTTTTGCAAGATTTTTATTGTTGGTAGCTACAGTAAACAACTTTGTTGATAGATAAAATCAGATAGAATGCAATTTGCTCAGTCTTGATTTTGATGATGCACAGGTCTAGCACTAATAAGAAGTGAGACCAACTTTTATCAATACAGGAAGCAGATACGAGCTTTAATAAACAGACCACTTACATTGATTAAAACAGTAAAATGTTTATGTAGCCCACTTTCACAATGGAAAGGCACTTTGGTGTTGTGTCCCTCTAATTAGGAGAACAAAGCAGTGGTTATATCTGCAGATTTCTGCTCCATCATCTTTGTAAATAGCTGTCACTGGAAATGGAGTGGTACATGCCAGACCTCCATGGAGTATGAAATGCCTTTAGTTTTCTTCCCCCGCCCTCCTGCAACAGAATCTGAAATAACTAACCTGAAGTACTTTAATTCTCTTTTTGCCACAATGGAAATTAGAGTACAACCATGCTATGTCATTTGAGAAACAAATTAACCACTTTATTAGTCTCACATTCTGAAATGTTTCTTTCAACCTTCTTTTCCTTCAAACTTCAGTATTATTTCATCTTTTAAAATAATATAAATCATTATAAAACTGTTATCAGTTGAAAAGCATTTATCATGAACTCACAGTATTGTGCCATTTTAGCCTATTGTATGGTTATTTATAATACAAAATTATAATAGAATTCATCTTGGAATATACCTAATTTCATCACAGGTAATTCAGAGTAGTCAGAAGGTTAATCCTTATAAATGTTAATACTATTTGTAATGAAAAATATTTTGGATGCCTCATTTTTCAATTTAATATAATTGAAAATATTCACCCACTCCACCAGATTTTCCAAATATTAAGAAATGTAAGTGCTACTAAATATTAAAAACCAAGCATTAACTCCAAAACAGGTTTTCTTGTTTAGTTCACCTTCAGTTTTACATGTAGATTTTATCATCACCTTTAAACAGATGCATACACGGCAAGAAGAAGTGAACTGGTCATAATTATGTGACTGTTTAAAGGAGGAGTTAAGCAGGAAACTAATTTTTCAGATCTGATCAGAGGGATATCTTAATTTTTTTTTCCCTCTATAAATATGACATTTTTATTTACCATAGAAGTATATGTCAGAATGTCCTCCAGATCTTTTGAGTCAAAATTTTAAAAAAAATAAATAAATCTGCAGAAATTTAGTATGTGTGTTTTTATTACACAATGAAACTCTACATTGTAAACCCTACCTAAAATTTCTGTTTCTTTTGTTTCATAACATGGTTGGTTTTTTTTTTTTTGGTTTTTTTTTGTTTGTTTTTTTCATAACATATGTTCAAATCCTGTTAATCTCTATATTAATCTGCCTTTATCACTGCTGAATTATATTTTTAACATTAAGGCTATTGTTTGTGTTTAATTCAGTTACTCTTATTAAAACAGAAGTGTTGTATTAATAATAGATGCTTCCTCAATAACTTTTTGTTATCTTGTTATCACTGATTTCTGCAACTGCTTAATTGCTTTAAGTCTCACAGTTCATTACTTGTAAAAGAAAGTAACAAATTTAATTTAGCTCTTCATTTAAGTGAAAATAATTTTTTAATTATATGAGCTTGTACTTACCATTATGCAGCAGTTATTTCAATGTCTTCTTGGCACAAACATACACAGATGCTCTCTAGCTCAACTTGTACCTTGGCTAATGCAGTTGTCATCTGAAATTGCTGCCAGCTCAGCTACCAGCAGGTATTTTTTGCAACTGTGCAGCCCTGTCATACCTCACTGGAACTGCTATCAATGGGCACTAAGTTCACAAGGTCACAGGACTGAGGCTTGTCAGAATTGGTCTCTCTGAACTTTTTGGGACTTCCTCACAATTTTGCTAAAGTCACCTTAGCAGGGGCAACAATTTTTCTCATTCACCAGGTGTCTGGGGCTAGGTTTTTGTTGTTGGGGTTTTTTTTGTGTGTGTGTGTTGGTTTTTTTTTTTTTTTTTACTTTTAAAAAAGTCTTTGTACAGTATGACAATAGCTGGAACAAGAAATTGCTTTATGTAGAACGAGCTATATATTATCTTACATAATTATGTAGTGCAGAGAAATAAAATCCTAGCAGAGATATGGGGAAGGATGCACCGTAGAAGACTACAAGATGTGTTGTCAAGGAGTACAAGCATGGGATGATAAGAGACAAGGCACAGGCAAACTCATTGTCAAAAATGAGTGCTTATAGTCAGTTAACAAAATGAAGACCTAGAACTGAACAAAACTGGTTTTAAGGGTAACAAGGAGAGCAAAGAAAAAGTATCTCACCTACAAAAAAGCCACCATATATGTGAATTCAGGTATCCTGTGGAGCTGCAGACCAATGAACATGTTTTTAGCATGCTAAACATAAAAATGACCCCAAGTAGTTTTAGACAGAAGAAGAAGCTGCCAACAGGTGATGATAATTAACCGCAGCATCTCCTATTGCCAACATCAGAATTGCCTTAGGACCCATAGGAAGTGTGAGCTTAATATCAGAAAAAGGAACTAAGAATTCTGTTGCCTATAATTTTAACTATATTATTATTATTATTATTAACATTTTCTGGAATAGAAGGATTTTTTCCCCTTTTCCTAATAATAATTACATATGCACTCATAATGATTCTTGGATTAGACTCTTAAGATTCCAATACTAATGACCTATTGCTAATGATAAATTCTTAGCTTTATAAATAAGGCATTTTTTTTCCTCTCTCCCCTAAAACAAGATTTTGAGGATAATGCTCTGCTGTAATCAATGTCCATTTGTGTCTCAGACCTTGACTGATTCCAGAAACCTCCATCTTTGAACTATGGAGGGGCAAAACTGTATGTCTGACTTATTGAAGCGATTTGATCAGTGCATAAATGACCTACCCTCAGATGAGCAATCAAGGAGGAAAAGTTCATCAGCTATTCTTCATTATTTATTATTCTTAGACTTTTGTCAGTAAACTACTGATGCTGTCTTTAAATTCTCCTGGATTATTCAATTGTTTCAGTTTCCTTAAAGGGAACCAAAGATTTTTGGGCAGTGAGGTGGATTGAGAACTGGCTGAGTGGCAGAGTTCTGAGGGTTATGATCAGCAGTGCAGTCTAGTTCGAAGCCTGTTACTAGCTGTGTTCCCCAGGGGTCAGTACTGGGTCTGGTCTTGTTCAGTATATTCATAAATGACCTGGATGAGGGGCAGACTGTACTCTCAGCAAGTTTGCTGATGCTACGAAACTGGCAGGAGTGTTAGACACACCAAAAGGCTGTGATGCAATTCAATGAGACATGGACAGGCCAGAAAGTTGGTCGATGAGAAATCTGATGAAATTCAACAAAGGCAAATGTAGAATCCTGCACCTAGGGAGGAATAATCCCATGTACTGGTACAGGTTGAGGGTTGATGTGCTGGAAAGCAGCTTTGTAGAGAGAGACCTTGGGGTCCTGGTGGACAGCAAGTTGAGCATGAGCCAATAATGTGCCATTGAGGCCAAGCAGGCCAATGGTCTCCTGGGGTGCATTAAAAAGAGCATGGCCAGTAGGTTGAGGGAGGTCATCTTCTCCTCTCTGCACTGTATGTGGAATACTGTGTCCAGTTCTGAAGAAGGACAAAGAACTACTACAAAGAGTCCAGCGGAGGGCTACAAAGATGATCAAGGGAATGGAGCACTTCTGTTATCAGGAAAGGCTGAGAGACCTGGGTCTGTTTAGCCTGGAGAAGACAAGGCTGAGAGGGAATCTCATCAGTGCTTACAAATATCTAAAGGATGGGTGGTAAGAGGATGGTGCCAGACTCTTCTCTGTGGTGCCTGGTGACAAGACAAGGGGCAACAGATAGAAGCTGAAACACAGGATGTTCTGTCTGAACATGTGGAAAAACTTTTTTGCTTTGAGGGTTCTAGTGCACTTCAGAGGCTGCCCAGAGAGGTTATGGAGTCTGCTTCTGTGGAAATATTCAAAACGTACGTGAATTTGTTCCTGTCCAGTCTGCTCTAGATGAACCTGCTTTGGCAAAGGAGTTGGACTAGATGATCTCCAGAGGTCCCTTCCAAAACCTACAGTTCTGTGATTTAATGGCCCAGGTATTTGCATACTTAAGTATGAATTTTACAAGATTGTGTTTTCTCACTAGTAGCAAGCCTTCTCCCTGAAGACAATCAGTCCTGATCTTATATTTAGATGTTTGCATGATGACTCACCAAGTCACTTTAATTCAGCTTTGTTTGTCCTGAAGCAACATTGTGAAGCTGTTGGATCAGCTGGTTTCTGATATTTATCTAAAAATTATTGATACAGAGGTTCAGCAGGTGTCTGGTCAAGTCTCACTTTGGAGAGGATGACTACTCACAAAAGATGAAAAGTGCTTTTATACAAATTAGTAGATTACAGTGATGGCCAATAGAGTTTCTTTACAGAAGGATTATCACTGAATCTACACAACTGAAGCATACTTCTCAAAGTCTTCCTTTTACAGGGACAAGCTCTAGGCTTTAGTTTAGAGTTTCTTGATCTATGCTAGTATGAAAGACTGTGGCCAAAGTTTTAAAATGAAATGTGAAGTAAAGTGAGATTATATTTAACACTAGATAAGTGGTCTGAATTCCTCCATCTGTTTTTACTTGAAAATTCATATTAACTAAGATAAGAGCTTCTTGACTGTTAAACTTACAGTTCAAGTAAGATACAGACTTTCCACCTACTGTCACTTATTCAATCAATTTGATGAAGTAAATGATTTACTTGTTAACTTTGTTTCCAATTTATAGTTGGTGGGGGTTTCTGTCACTGCTATTACCTGTGGGATCTTTAAGGCTGGAATTGCTAGGAACTGAAATAAATCACTGTAAAACCACCTTGGAGGATGCATAGTATTTTCTCTTAACGTCTGTGATTGTGTGAAAAGATTTTAGTGAGAACAGTCTACCCTAGAGAAACCCAAACACCCCTCTGACATGTGGAGTGTGGATTCTCAGAATTTAAAATGGATGAAGAGCTGCCGTCAAAGATCCAGAAAAGTAAAAAGCAAGAGAAATCACTGCTGAGCTAAAGTAGGCACTTTCTATAGCACAAAGGTGTTGATTGACTGAACATTTGTGATGTTGTAAAGCTGGGGATGATGCAGCACTCTCTCACTTGGTGAGGAACTTGATGAAGAGTTTGCCTGGGTTCATCTAGTGTCTTTAACAAAATGATACAGATGCAGCAGGACTGACTTAAGTGTTTGGATTCATGTGTCCTTGGCCTTTTGGAGCTATGCACAAAGAGAAAACATGTTGCATTAACCCCATGTCCTCACACAAGCAGAAGTTAACCAATGGTATGCACCAATTGTTCTTAGGCACTCAGTACAGAAGATGCACAATTTTGTGTATAATCTTTTCTGCCAGTGAAATACAGAAGTACCTGATTTCTAAGAGTAACTGTGTCCTTGTGTTTTAGAGAACTTTGATTGCTAGGAAGAGTGCAGGCAGACTGTTGTCACACTCTTAAACTTATTGTCACACGATAGTGTTGCAGACTATTTACATCAATATTTTTTCCCCACATACAAAGAAGTCACAATATTTCTTTCAAATGGTAAATAAGTCCTGCTAAAAGTGGAGGTAAGAATTTTTTGTTGTTTAATTCATGTTAATACCTGCTGTGGTAGCTGTGTGATATACAACTAGTTCTTAATTGGAAGTCCTTTCCACATTCACACTTGTAAAATCAAGTTATTCGACAGTAGTGTTAGAAAACTTGTCTTTCCTAGAGTTGGCCCATCTGAACATAAGGCTTTATACTGAGGCTTAACCTTTAAATGACATCCTTCCATCTGAGTCTAGTAATAGACCCTAGAGGATTTTGTAAAGCTGAGTTAGCATGCTGCCCATCTTTCCTGTCGTGGCTGTGTAATTGCAGTCTTTGCCCGTGAAGTGGAAGATCTGGTTCAGTTCTTTCCTGAGCAATCTTCTTATTGGTAACTTCATGTGTCCTTCTGTGTCCGACAGAAGTTATGAAAGAAAAATTCGAGAACAGTGCCAGAAACGGGACTGTGAAAGGAGGAACATGATTCTGTACTGTGGTGATTAGCGCATTACCTAGAAAAGAGGAGTCCTGCAATTAATTTCCTGGTCTCAGGATTGTTAATGAGTTTCACCCTGTGACTTCTCAATGTAAAGAACAGAAGCAACTGCTAAACTGTGCTGTCAGCAGTACCTGAAATAGCTCATTTGGAAATAGCCATGATGTTACTTCGATACAGCATTATATTTGGCACATTAGACATACCCACCACTTATTAAAATTCTGTCTATACTTATCAATTAAATAGTAAAGAGTTGCTGGAGCTGGCAGCAGTTTTGCTTCATAGGATGCTGAAAACAGCATAATTGCTGTTGGAAGATTTACTAGTTCAGGTGCAGTGTCATGCTAATATTACTGTACCACTTTACACAGCATTGCTGTTTATTGGGTAAACAAAGAATCATACTGGGCTATTTGTGCTGTACTTGGTGTACACACTCAGAAGGAGCCATTCCTGGGGACTGCTAACAACACTCGTTCTTCATTAACTTCGAGGTAGCTTGATTGTCAGTTTAATATTCACTGTGGACAAATAAGAACAGTTAGGTAACCCGTTCTTTACTTTTCTCAATTAGATTGTTTCATGAAATATTTTTAGATTTTTTGGAAGATGTGCTTTACTGCTTTTTTCCTTTTAACAAATGTGTTCCCTAGACTAAAATCCTGAAGGTGGATACAGTATTTTCACACACATGTAAATCCTTGCCTCCTTAATTTTTCCTTCTTTTCTCAGATTTGTTACTGGAAAACAGTTGAAAATTCTACAGTCTAAAAAAAGCTGATGGATAAGAAAATAGTGGTTTTTTTTTTTGTTGGTTGGTTTGTTTGTTTTTGTTTTTGTTTTTTTTTTTTTTGTCTAGTATATTTCAAAAAGTTGTAAGTTATTTTGTAAAAAAAACCCCAAACCAAGTCTTAGAAGTGGACAAGTGGTTTTCTTTTACTATAAGTTCACATTGCTTTGTGCTGGAAGACAAAGCTAACTCATTGTCACCGTTTATTATTTTTTACCATTTCATTGGTTAGACCTGACCCAAGCCAGAGAAAAATCAGTGAGTGAAGGAGTGGTATATCATCTGGTGAACTTAATTTCTTTTAAAAAAGAGGAATCCGTAACTTCTCAGTACCATGTCAGCTTTCACATCTTGATGAAAGTGAACCATGAAACAAAAGGATAAAGGAGAGCTGTATTCAATATTCGTGACTTGTTCCTTGACAAATATTTTTTCCACCCCTATTAAAGTATAGAAGAAAATGTGGAAGAAAAAAGGCAATTGATTGGCAGATTGAAAGACTTCAGAGATTTTTGCCTCTTTGACAAAACACCACATTATGTACAAAGCATTCAGGAAAATATCTTTTGCTTTTGTGTTTCATTTTAGGATGCCTTTTTGAAGGATATGTAATCTTTTGAAAGCTGACTTTCATTTGTTTGCAATATTACTCTGCTGACTTTTCCCATGATCAGTTACATCCCAAAATATAAAAGGTCATGTAGTCAAGGGGGTAATGAAGTGGAAAATAACAAGAATGCCTTAAAATCTTTCCTTAGAAGGGAGATGTAAGGCACATGTTGGGTAAAAATCATGCCTGTAGGGAGGAAAACAGTGTGAGCAATCCACTTGATGTAGTATTTTCCCTTTATATTTGCTGTTCATGTGGGTCAATATGAAACAATAAGATTCAAATAAAATATGGATGTCTGTGTCAGTTTGTAGAAAAGCTGCTTCATATGGAGTGCTTTAAAATGCATTAGGTTTGCAGATAGATCTTGTTCCATCTCATGGTAACAAGAAGTCTTTTCATAAAGACCATGAGATGTAGCTGTTTTTTTACTTCTGTCTGTGTCGGAGCCCTTATTAATTTTTCTATTACCTTTATTACAAAGAATATTTACATGAAAATACTTGCTTTGCGCCCTCTGCATCTTAGTCCCTGGCTGCATGACACCATTGCAATTTCCTTAACAGTTTGTAACATTAAAAGAAAGGATAGTGGATTAATTTGAGAGAGACATCAGGACAGACGTATTCCTAAGAAGTTAAAATAAACTACGGAGGTTACATTTTTCCTCCTCCACAGTTCCTTCTGTTCTAAAAAAATAATTTTTCTGCTCCCATGTCCACCATTTTCTACCAGAAAGCCATTTATTTGAAATTAAAATAATTTACACTCACTACTTGCCTCAAAAACGGACTCCCACTTTCAAGCTTCCCATGCAAAAGTTTTTATTTATGTTGACCTGCTCCCTCTTTTCATAAAATGCATAGATCATTTTCAGTCACAGGTTTGCCCTGGTGCTTCTCTGTAACCCACGTGATTTGTTTCTCTTAACAGCCATGATTCTGCAAGTGATTGGCCATGAAGTCTTTGCCAGACTTATTACCCTGTGTTTAGTAATATAGTAGTTCTCTAAATCATGTTTCTGCAGTAAAAAGGCTAATGTGGATTTTCTTTCAGAGGTTTTGCGTCTTTCCTGCAGTTTAGAGGGATATGAACTTTTGTGGACAGAACGATTCTTGAAAAAATAAATTCCCATTTTCACAAAGGTAAAAGCAGAAATAGATGGTGTAGCGTGCTAAACAAGCACACAACATGCAGCCTTTAGAGAGACAGTGAAGCCAGAAAAAACTGCTAGCTCCTGAACATCTCAATGAAAAACAAAACGTTTCTCAAAATAATGTCTGATGTTTGCTGGTGGAAAAGTGAACAATGTTGTATTTTGCTAAAGGAATTTGGGGACATTCTTACTCATGTCTGTAAGTTCTCTTTGCAATAATAATAGTTAAATTTCAATTTAACTGCTATTTCTAATTCTCAGGATATTCTAGTACAGGCTTGCCTGTACTAGTAAATTACTAGGTCTTGTAAAGCTAGACTTGAAACAGAATCATGTAGTTCATCATATAGCTAAGTCTAACCAGTGTTTTACTATTTGTCAGGATTAGTTTTGAAAAAATTTGGGCTCATCTTTAGGATTGACACAGATTTTTGTCAAGTGCCCACCTGAAAGAGGGAGCCATCTTTTTTTTCAGGGTTGAACTAAATTCCAGTTGTTCACTATATCAGTGTGTAGACAATATGGGACATTTAAAATACAATATTGCAGATTTTTGCATCACTCAGAAAAGGAGCAAATATCTGTGTTCTGCTTGCAGGAAAAGCAGAACTAGACACTGTTGAGGTACATTCTCTGTAGAATTTCTTTTTCCTCACTAAGAAGCCATGCAGAGAAAGGGAAGATACTCCTATTCAAAGACTGCATTAAGGTTCAGACAGTTCTTAGTCATAGCCCTTTTATTTCTAAAGTGCTTTTTCTTGCTTAGCCCTCCAATAATAGACTGGTGACACAGGCCATTAAGGGTAATTAGTCATACCTGCATGAGCCATAAAATGCAGGTAACTGGCTCTCACAGTAATGTCTGATACGTGTTTTGGAAGATGTTCTGAGTTAAAAACAGAAAAAAATCTGAAGAATTCTCCTTATGTTTCTGGACCTAGATGGATTCTGACTTTTAAGGGTAAAACTATAAGAGCGAGAGGTATTTTTAAATCCTCTGGTGTGAAGGATATTTCAGTTGCAACTCTGTGTAGAGTAGTACTAAAATTAAATTAAAGAAGTCTGATTACATGTGTTTCAGTGTCAGACAGCCTCCAGATTTATTCCACAAGAGATATGGCAGTTTTGAAGGTGTGAGGTTGAATGAATGAAAGCACTTTTAGCACTTTATGCTTTTACACAGCAGTATTTTTGTGGCACAGAATAAAGTCACAGACTCATGCACTTAGGGAAAGCAGTTTTGCTGTGAAAATCTTCATTGCTTGTTAGAATGATGTTCTGTCCTAAGTAAATTTTCATAGGTTTATGCTTTTCATTGCCCTTCAGTGATATTCAGGCTTTTCATTCAAATGATTGCCCATATACGTAGTTCACTGCTGGTGTAAGAGTGCAACTGTCTACTTGAGCTGAGTCTTCACCTAGGAAACGTGCAGGGACTATTAGTGCTTTGTAGGGCAAAGTGCATCAGCTATACTTAACTTTTCTCTTAACTAAGTGTTGCCTTTTGAGTATTTCCTATTGTCTGAATTTAGAAAACATATTTCTTTGGAGTTTTAGTAAATTATCATTGGATATTGTTGTGATGTTGAAGCCTCTTACCTTTCAAAACTGCCTCACAGCTACAAGTATCTGTCTAAGTACTTTTCTCTTGCAATCAAAACTTCACAAACAAGATCTCATAATGCCTAAGGAAATCCTATATCCCCGAGTTTGCTCTGTCTCTAGGGTGTATCTATGGTGGGGAAGGCTGGTGAGGACATAAAGTCCCAGGGTAGTTTGAGTGGTCTTCAAAGCATCAAAGTGTATAAGCTCTCCAGTTCTGTTTTGCAGAGTTTGTGCTCTACGTGTATCCTGTTTTGACAATATAGGAGTTCCTTCAGTACCCTTCCTTGTTGGCCATATTGAATGTAAAGATGACATCAGTGACAGAAATGCCTCCCCGTTTCTCTCAGGTATGCATCCCATAAAACTTTATGGAAACCTGAGGCCTTGACTTTTGCTTCAGCTGGTTGAGATGATGTGGCTTTCACCAAAGCTATGGCATCCATCTGGCTGATGAAAATTTTTCCTTGCTGGGATACCTGGAATCCAAATGAAAAAAAAAAACACAAAACAATCTTGCATTCTGAGGTTTTGTTGGACACACAGCAGGTTTTGATCCTGTATTCCTCCATGGACATTGGAGTCCTCCTGACTACCACCAAACCAATTTATTTGAGAGTAGCAGGAGAATCCACATTTTTCAAAGGGTTGGTAACTCAAATAATGAGTTTATCTACCCTCTGTTTCTTTAAAAGGTCATTCTAGTTCCTCCATCAAATATTTTCAATCTTCAGAGTGACTGCTGTTGTTCTTTCTAAGACTGCTTTCTCCATTCACTGAGTTGAGGTGACTTGGCTCACCTCACCGCACAGTATCTCAACTCAGCAACTGTGGCACAGAATCCCCTTTCATAAGGTACTATTTATGGTACTACATATTTTTTGCTGTTTTATTGCTAGAAATGAATATAATACTCCATGGGTTTAGACTTTTCAAGGGATATGAGAGAATAAAGTGCAATATTATTGGCTATGTGCTACACTTCTGGCTCCTTTGAAAATTATTTTGTATTGGAATTTAAAACGAGAACAAACTGATAATGTAAATTCCTGACTGTGGTTGTTTTCTCCTGATACTGAAGGTCCTCACCAACTCTTGAGGTAGGATTTTAGGAAGTTTAGGGGAGACATCACAGAATCCTTCATTGGTGATGGCATTTTACATTAAAGATGAAAAAGTTGATAAAGAATATTAACAAGAAGTGATGAACTTGAATTTATTCTAAAAGAAGTAGGTCCAGGATCTTCCATTGATGGTAGCAGTGATGATTTTATTGTGTAACTATAACAGATTATTTTACTTCTATAATGTGTAATCAAATAATACAGTAAAAATTTGTAATCCCTGTCTATGCTCTGACTTTTAGTGCTCTATCCTCTGTAAAGTTGTATGAGAAGAAAATTAAAGATACTATCTTTGTTACACTAGGCAATGCAACAATGCAGAGGACTCTAGAATTTTAAGAGAAGAAAATAAAATAGCAGAATAATTCCTAAATACATAAAAATCTGTAAATTTTGTACTATTTTATTATATTTGTCCATACCTCAAAGGATATCTAGATAAATTAAGAGCAGATCAGTTCTCTTTTGTTGGAAAAACACTGTTGTTAAGTAATATTTTGGATTTACTGAAATGCTGAAGAAGGTTTCTAATCATCAACCATCTAAACATTTTTTCACAATGTGTTCCCAATATTTTTCAGCATGTATTACAAACTACTTGTAAAAAAAACTTGTATAAGTGGGTTTTGTATTTTCAGTAAGAAAATTTATATCTTAAGGAAGAAATGCTGGAATTTATAATGTTAAAACTAGAGCCTGAAATTACCAATATAATAACTGGCTGTTGCCCTGTGTATACTGACTGTCATTTTATAATGCTTTGTTCCTTTTCCTCTTTCTGGTTACCTAAAATAAGTTTGGCAGAAATAGACATCAAATTGTCAGTATGGAGCATATATTTTTTTTTGTTCTAAAAATGTCAGGATTTAAAAGAAATGAATTATTATGGTGTTCTAAATCTGAATACAGCTTATTTAATTTACTTTTTATAGTTTCCTGTTCTGTATCTAATAATGGATATATCTGCAGAGTATCCTTAACACATGGGTCTTTTCATTTATGGTCTTACACATTTGAGGCATGGGAAAAAGGGTTTTGTCTCTCTTTTTTTTTCCCCCTTATATTAGACTATTGCATCTTTTTTCTTAGTTCTATTACTAACTGAGAGGAAAAAAGTCAAAAGCCACACATTCTGCTTTTCTCACAGTGCATAGCCTTGCACTGTCAAAAATGTCACAGGTTAATGGTACAACTGAGCTCCATTTATCTTATTCCGACAGCTTGCCCAACCTCGTACATCTAGCAACAACATCCCTCCTAAAGTAAGTGACATTTTTAGCCTTTGTTCTTTTCATATCGGCCTTTTAAAAGGATTTACAGTAATTCTACATCGAGTTTATAATACGCCATTTCTTATTATATGGAATGGCAGTGGAGAAATTTTAGGCTAATTTTGTTCCATAGAATAATTAATTCATTGTTGAAAATTAAAGTCTCACCTTAGAAATATGAAATTATAGTAATGGTGTAGTGCCATAGATTTTGTGAAAAATGATCATATGTATTTTTAATTTTACAACCTTTCTATTACACTTACTCAATTATTTATAGAAGCTAAAAATGGCCAGCATATGTTAGACAGTGACCTAATTTTATCCTCAAAAAAGTATGATTCCTAACCAGTGCTTACTTATTGATGACTTATAAAACATATGAAAAGACTTTTGCTGGAGTGGGTTTTATAAAGCCAGGGATAGCTAAAATTCAAATATCGCATGCTTAAAAAATTAATTTGTTATTTAAATATGTTAAAATTGAATATTCTGTCTTTGTAGGCCACAGCTATATGAAAGAAAACTGAAAGCCCTCCCAAACATGTCACATTTTCAGAGATGCTTGATTAAATTAAATTTAATACAATTATATATCATCTTTAACTTTGGATGGCAGAAAAAGTTGGGAATTTTGTTCTTGACTTAGACGAAGCAGCAGCTGAAATCATATCATGTTTCAAATGCTTTCTTCTTACTTTGGATAAATCTAGTGTTTGATACAAAGAGGGATAATTATCTTTTAAGGTTTGGGTACAGTGCAGCTTTATTGAATTCTGTGGAGAATAAAGCAGAATAGAATAGTTCAATTAGAAAGGACCTACAAAGATCGTCTAGTCCAACTCAAACACTAGTCTTTTGAGTAGGCCTGGGAAGGAGTTCTGGATGCTTCTGTGTATTGGGCAAGTCCATTCCCTTCTGAAAAATTCAATTTTTTGTTTATAGATTTGAAATCATTATTATTTCCTTTGTGACAGATCTGAAAGCTTCTCAAAAAAGGCAGATCTGCTTATAATAGTTCTTCTTGACTCTCCCCATATTTATAAGAAAGCAGAATACATAATTTGCTCCCTTGAGAAAGAGACCATTTCAAGACTACTCCGTAACAAATTTAAGATTATTCCTCTCCTCATATTTGCAATACCTGGATCAAGTTCTGTATGGTGTCTCTTGGATCAATCAGTTTTTATTCAGAAATATTTACTATTACTTTACTATAACCATTCTTTGTGTTCCCATGTTATTTAATAATTTTTTTATGTCGTATTTCATATAAAGAGTTAGTGGCATTTCTTTATCTGTTTAAAGTTTCAGGAAACAGTTTACATTTGATAAGGCTCAGTGTCTATTTCAGCACAGCTCATTTGAGCACCCAGGAGCAAAGAAAGAAAGTAAGGAACACTGTCTTCAAAATCCAAACCATAGGCCTCAAAAATGATCCATCACTACAGAGCACTTCATCCACCTCTCTCCAGAAACAATCAACCAACACCTCCTCCTTAAAGATTCATTTTGAACTTTTACAGAATACTATGTCTGAAAAAGCTAATGTGGGGGTTTTCTCATACTTCTGTTTGGTTTTTCACTTCCTCGTTTTTTTAAAAAAACTAAAAAGTTATTATATCTAAAAGTTGACATGGGAATTTGATCTTTTCTATGTATGCAGCATTAACTAGCTTGAGATAGAACATTAATAAGCTTAATACTAGATGAGAATCTATTGTATGATTTGAAGAACGATGAAATCATACAGGGATGAATCTGGGGGACAACACCATAATACAGAATGAAGCTGTAATATACAGATTTTGAGAATCTTAAGGAAGAACAATCTGAGAGACCACTGTGTAGTCAGATAGACAACTAGATGAATGTTGTTTGTTTTTCATTTTTTTAAAATGGCATAAACAATCATGATATTGCACGATAGCTGGTTAGTATCCTTTTATCTGTGTTTACCCAGTGATGTGCTGCTATGTTTTTCTGAGTCTTTCAGATAAAGGCCTCAAAATATCCAAGATTAGACCGTAAGCAAGTATAATATTTTTTCTAGCATATAGGAAATGAAGTTTTGGAAAAGATTACTGGAGGGCGCTACCTAGGAACTTGAAAATCAGAATGAATTTTTCTGCTAAATTGAATTGAGAATAAGCTGAGAAGAGGGCTAAGACGACACAACAATTAATGCATTATATACGTCTGAAGTCATATGTAGTTTCTGGTTTTCATGGTGGCCGCCAATCCACTGAGGAGAAAAATTAAAATACATAGTAGCAATGTAAGTGTAAATGTAAATAAAACCACTGGCATTGCTTGGCTGGAGTTTACTCTTTATAATCAACAATGTCAGGTGAAGGAAGTTAACACTATTCTTCAATTGATGTCAGCCTTTCAATGTATTTTGAAGTAATTTGTGCTGTTTGCTAAAAAATGAGCTATTCTTTCTTCAGTCAGCATTGCTAATAGATTTCTAATGTAACAGAAGTTTTATGATAATGGCACAAGTTTCTTCAGGTCTTAATATTGTAGCAGATTGACATATGGTATTAATAACAAAAAAAATAATATTTTATTTCAGAATTAATAGTAGTTCTAAGGGATGTAAGAAGGACATGAACCTGTTGAAGCGGGTCCAGTGGAGGGCCACAAAGATGATCAGAGCGCCGGAGAACCTCTGCTATGAAGACAGGCTGAGAGAGCTGGGACTGTTCAGCCTGGAGAAGGGAAGGCTACCAGGAGACCTTATAGCAACCTTCCTGTACCGTAAAGGGTGCCTACAGGAAAACTAGGGAGGGACTTTTTATAAGCGAGTGTAGCAATAGGACAAGGGGTAATGGTTTTAAAACAAAAGAGGGTAAAATCAGACTAGAAACCAAGAAGACACTCNAAAAAAAAATAATATTTTATTTCAGAATTAATAGTAGTTCTAAGGAATGTAAGAAGGACATGAACCTGTTGAAGTGGGTCCAGTGGAGGGCCACAAAGATGATCAGAGCGCCGGAGAACCTCTGCTATGAAGACAGGCTGAGAGAGCTGGGACTGTTCAGCCTGGAGAAGGGAAGGCTACCAGGAGACCTTATAGCAACCTTCCTGTACCGTAAAGGGTGCCTACAGGAAAACTAGGGAGGGACTTTTTATAAGCGAGTGTAGCAATAGGACAAGGGGTAATGGTTTTAAAACAAAAGAGGGTAAAATCAGACTAGAAACCAAGAAGACACTCTTTACTATGAGTGTGGTGAGGCACTGGAAGAGGTTGCCCAGGGAAGTTGTGGATGTCCCATCCTTGAAGGTGTTCAAGGCCAAGCTGGATGGGGCTTTGAGCAACCTGCTCAAGTGGGAGGTGTCCTAGTTTGGAACTAGATGATCTTTAAGGTCCCTTCCAACCTAAACCATTCTATAATTCTGTATTAAATAAAACGAAAGAGGCTCTTTGAGTTGTTTCATCTTACACAAAGTTATCTGTTACAAATCATACTGCTGCATCATCTGTGTATTTCACTGGAAGTTATTTTGTACACTTTGTAACTGTTGCTCTAAAATTTTCTTCTTTGATGATTTAAATATTCATTTTAGGATATAAAAATAAGAATTATTTCATATAAATTTTGGTGGATTATGGGATCCTGCCTACTGTATTTAATATAAAAATAATTAGAGTACAATTCACAGTCACCAGAAGTATTAGCAGAGCATGTTTTTATGAAATAATTAGATAAAATTAGTGTTTAAATTTGAGTTTATGCAGTGACAAATGTGTTGTTTTCAGACACATTGGTGGATTTTTTTTCCTTCCCAAATTTATTTTTCCTTTTGTGTCCTAATAACACATCCATCTATGAACACCTTGTTGTGAATATTTTTTTTTCTTTTAATTGCTTGAATGGCATTCCCTGCTACTAGCTGTCAAACTGAGTGGGTATTTATGCTCTCAGTGTCAAGCTGCCCCAGACAGACTCTAATCATTTAGAATCAGAAAGTGCTTAACTATGTTGCTGTGCAAATTTAATGGCAAGTAAACAGTTTAAATATTGATTATTTTAATGATCAGTTTTCAGTCAGAAGTTGATTTAATATAGATATTTAATATCTGACACAAACCAATATAGAATAACCACCAAAATAACATCTGAAGCAAATACATTTTGAAGTGGTTTATCAGACAATGGTTGTACAGGTATTTCCATTGTGTTTCATAAGATCTTAGAATATCTCAAGTCAAAAGGGACCCATAAGTATCATCATGTCCAACTTCCTGCTTCTCACAAGACTACCTAAAACTAAATCATATGACTAACATCATTACTAGGACGCTCCTTGAACTCTAACAGGCAAAACTCTGTCAGTTTCAGATAATTACTGCAATAATTTACTGATTAATTTGAGATTAAAAATATCTTTCTCACTTTAGGTGATTTTGACCTCTGTCATTTTGATGGCAAAGAGGGCTTCATTCTTCTCAGCACTGGTGAGGCCACAACCGCGGTACTGTGGCCAGTTCTGACCTCCCTTCTGCGAGAGAGACACGGACATAACACGGGAAGTCCAGCAAAGGGCCACAAAGATAACTGATGACCAGAGCATCTCTCATATAAAGAAACGCTGAGAGAGCTGGGACTAGTTGGCCTGGAGAAGAGAAGGCATGGGAGACCTCATCCATGCCTATAAATATCTGAAAGGAGGTGTAAAGATAATGTAGCCAGGCTTTTTTCAGTGGTGTCAGTGACAGGACCAGAGGCAGTGGGCACACACTGAAACACATGAGAGTTGATCTGAACATCGAAAAACACTTTTTCACTGCAGGTGTGATTAAGCATTGGCACAGGTTGCCCAAGGAGGTTGTGAAGTCTTCATTCTTGGAGATATTCAAAAACCATCCAGACATGGCCCTCCTTGAGCAGGTAGGTTGGACCATATGACCTCCAGAACCTTAAACATTCTATGATTTCATACAGATGCAAGATGGTCTGTTTAATATGCTGAATATACAAAATTGTGGATCTGATTTTAACCTGATACAAATGTATCTAAAATACAGAGCTATTCTAGGTTTACTTCAGCATAACTGAGACTACTCTGACTTGCCCACAGCTATCTGGCAGGCAGTGGCCCAGCATAAATAAAACAGAGGTCCTTGTAGTTCCATGTGATTTCTTCAAACAAATTATCAATAAGAGAAAAGCCTCAAATGTCCTGGGTTTGTTTTTTGATAACAGAAGTCTTATCCAGAATTATAAATTCCTTCTCAGTCTTTGGAATTTGTTTGTTGGATTTTGTTAGCTTTTGGTTTGTCCTTTATGTCTTGAGGTCACCACAGTTTCTTCCCTTGGCTTTAATCTTTGTGGATTTATTCTGCCATGGGAACATACTTTGAAGGGCAAATTATCTTGGGGAAAGAATGAAGGACAGTAGGTGTGAGGTAGATCTATAGTCCTTTCAGAAATAATGCATTGACTAATTGCTGTATGCAACCTAATTAATCTCTTACATAATACATACAGTTGAGGTAGAAGACTTGCAGGTACTAAAATTCAGACATTTTTCACTCAGTGGTAGGACAGAGTACCTTAGACATTACAGATGAGTTTTAAAACTGTAGGTGAGAACACTGTCATTACTGAAAGCTGGAATTTAGCCAAGGAAAGGGAATAAACATGTCTATTGTTGGGAAAAAAACCCTTACCTCCAACTACTTTGGAAAATCAGATGTACTTCTCTTTCAAAGTACTTCAAGTTCTTCAGTTCTTTTTAGCATAACAGACCCAGCATGTGAATACTGTATAGAAGGATCAGTTAGGTACTGAGTAAAAGGCATATTTCTGAAATAAAGTGCCAAGGCATGTTGTAGTTCATGCTGGTCCTTCATGGCTAGACAGGATCAAACTTTCAAGGGCACATTTTTTATTTTTTTTGCTGCAGAATGGGTGAGTTTGATTTATTTTTTTTTCTATGCAAAGTCATTTGATTACAGTACTCTGCTTTTTACATACATTTCCCATTTTCCTCCAGAACATACATCTATTATGGCAGAATATAAATTTTCACAGAAATTTCCCATGTGGTTGTGTTTTGTTTTGCAGAGTTGAGCTTTCTTCATGGTATCATGTCACAAATATGCATTTTTTACTAGTGTTTGTGTTCCATATTAAAAATTTGTTAGTATTCTACTCTACACTTCATCTTACTCTGAGAAGCAGAGGGATCCTATTACACTGTGAAAAAAAAGGAAACTAAATATCTGAGCTCCCCTGTTCATTTGACATTATGCCTTTTTTTTAAGCATCCCTTGAAGACAGGTTTTGCAGGTCAATCTACTCAGACCCATTCCCATCCAAAGTGATTGATGTTGTTACTGTGTCTGATCATAATCAGCTGAGCCGGTCAACCATAGTGACATAGTAATTGAAGTCTCTTGTAGATATTTAAATCAAATGAATTTATTAATATACACCAGTATAAATTAATACAAAGTGTAGGTGAATGGAGGTGTTAGCCAATTTGGGAGGAGATTTCTGAGTGCAGGCCTGTCAAGCATAGAAGATAACAGTTGGTCAGCTAATGTAACTGTGGCTGTGATTCAAAGAATGATGGGAGAGAATAGGGAGGTCAGAATCTTTTTCTGAATGTGTTTGAGGTAAGTAGGTTTGGGCAGAGGGAGACTGAGTCCTATCAGGATTTCTGGAGAATCCCCCCAATGAGGGGATAAAATCTTGTTCACTTGATCATGGTTTCCTCTGTGGTGTGACCTGGAGATGTAGGACAATCATGAAGAAAGAGCTCTTGGTTAAGAGGTGCAAAGAAGAAGAAAGATCTGAACAACTTGAATACAGACAGAGATTTCTAAGCAGATTTCGAGTTCCAATCTTTATGTAAATAAACTAACTCAGATTTTTCATTCATTTCTTCACTTATCTCTCTTATAAAGCATTTTTAACTGTTCAGTCTACTTTGGATGTTAAAAGTAAATATTCTTATTTTAATTTGGGTTCAAAGTAGGTGATTACAGTATATCATCTGACATCAGTGTATTCCATGTGCAATTGATAAAGCTAAACTTTGAGCTACTGGAACACTGTAACAAGGACCCAGCTCCTCAGTCTGTTATTCACAGGAACCTGGAGGATAAGAGACTAGGCCTAAGATTTTACAGGTCAGTATTGATTGCAGGTACAGGAAAGGGAAAAAAAGGCCATTGTTGAAACATGACTATCCCTAGGAAGTTTTTGACAACTCCCCAAAACATGGTTTCAAGAAAGGCAAACCCTTATAATGCTACCAATTTTCAAAATCTGTATGCAGTTACTGGAGACACTGAAGGCTGCACCTGGTTTTAGCAAGGCTGATTTGAGAAATTCTGGTTTAGGAAACATGTGAGAAGTGACCTTTTTACTGTCCAGCGTCTCATAACCCTGTTGTTGCAAGCCTTTACAGCATCACATTAGAAGCAAATAGTACTGGCAGGGAAGGAAAGAAATAGTGTTCACTAGGAAGAATGGGCTGAGCTTTGTGGCTGGTGGGGGCATGTGATGAGAGGACAGGCAATGTGCAGCTAGCTATCTTCCTTCTGTACCTTTCCATTCCTCTTGGTGTGCCTAGTATGTCCAGGGCTACTAAAAGAGACTGTTCATGTGCTTTGTGAAAAAACAGCTGTGGCTACTGTTTTGTGAGGTTGATTTCATTCCCAATTCTGTTTGACAGTACTAGGAAAAATAACAGTTTAGTTCACTACTTATTGCCAGCAGAATATCCTAGCAACACATATTTAAACTATCAGCTCAATTTGCTTAACTCTTCCTCTGTGGATTTGGCAGAGATGACCAAGGAACAGAATGATATTGTTTTTTTAACTGACTGAAAAAATTCCCTGTATATAGGTACTAGAGCTGGAATAGACGTTTCTACCAAAGTGAGTTGTCCAGAGGGCTGCCCATAGTCTTGCTAGGCATGAGAGAAACAGGTGCAGGGAGGATGTGAGTTGCCATTGGTGTGGTAGTGTAATAGTCAGAGAGAGCACTTGTCTAGAGGCGAGTACTTTCAGTTTATTAGCACCAACAAAGGCTAGAAGGGGGAGATTTGCTTAAAGTAGACCACTGTACTGAGAAGAATGCCAGTTTAATGGGATATAGACAAAGTAAGGGGGCAGAACAATGTGCAAGAGGACATGGGTGAAGGAAATCCTGTGTTTGTAATCACTGCTCCGACATTTGTGAGAATTTTTTTGTATTTTTTTTTTTTTTAGCCCAGTTACTAAAAACATAAACACTCAAGATAGGTACAAGAACCCAACTTTACCACTTTCTGGTCAAATTATTTATTTACATGCTTTTGCATAATTATAAGCAAACTTACCACTGCTTGTCAGCACCTGTTGCTCCTTTTCTCATCATTGGAGATTTTTCACTGCAAAAGTGTGCCTGTGGCACAAAACTGCAGGAAATAGTGTTGCAGCCTTGTGTGTGTACCTAATTTGTGGCTTTTAGCTTCCTATCAGCTGACTTAATGCCTTCTTCCCTATCAATGCTTTGTGCTGATTCACACTTTTAAACGTCTGCCTTTCTTTGATCATTGCACTGACAATGCTATTGTCAAGTCTGCGTGTGTGCATCTCATTCTGGAACTCTTTCTTGTGCTGAGAATCTAGAAGTGGTGGCACTTAGTGTTAATTGAATGTGATGGGAGCATTAATATCAGGAAAGTTCATGTCTTTCTAATGTTGCTTGAAAGGCCATTATGGTTATTGATTATGATCGAATGTTCCATTGTCAATGCTGAAAAATTTGTGTAATTTGCAGCCGCTGAATATAAATGAGGTAAAAAGTGTTCGTAGTTATTCACTTAGGAAGACAGTACAATCATTGTCTAATAAGATTTTTTCCTCTATAACAGTACTGAAAGATAATTTCAATGAGTCAAAGTCAGAAGTTTTGATTTGTCATGGGAAAGAAGTGTGGACGTAAACATAGGAAATCCTGCAGTAATGTTACTGTTTGAACAAATCCCCTCTTCTATTTTAATTCTTTGTGCAGCTGTGCAAAATTCTCGTTTTTCTCTATAGCAATTACTTGCTTCTTCCCAGTGTTTGGNGATGGGGTGGGGGAGAGGAGTTTGCTTGTTTTTTTTTTTTTTTTTAAGTGTATTCAAACATTGGGCTATTTTTAGAAGAAATTAAACTTCCATTTCAGACTTGAATGTGTTGACACAGTTTTACAATCTGAAAAATGCCTTCTTTATAAATATAGACTGTTGGAAGTTGTTTTTTAGGATGTGAAATAAATTGGGAAATCATCTGACCAAGTGAGAGAAACAGCTCGATATTTTCATGATTTTTTTCACTATACAAATAATGATTTATATATATATATGTAGGCTATGATCTCATGTTTAAGGAATAGTCTTCACAAATTTTGATGTTTTTATTACACTGGAAATAAAACCTGCTGCTGGGTGATTCAGAAGTATATTATCTTTTATTATGCAGCTCTTTCAGTATTGTCCATAAAACAAGGTTACTATTGAGGTAGTGCATTGCTACTTCAGGTCTGACCTGCAGTTTTGTTTACCCACTGATAATTATTGTATGTATATTACAAACCTAAAATAACTGTGCTTCTTGGTAGATTTTGTGGATATGCATGAAAAGAAAAAAGTGCATAGTGCAGGATGGCCTTGGGATGGCTACTGAATATCTCCTATAGAATCTTGACTCTTCTCAGGTTCCAAGTCAATGAAGCAAAACCTGTAGTAATTGCTTTAATAACGTGATTAATGGTGGCATATTTGGGCAATCGGGCTGTGACCCAGCAAAACACTTAAGCATGTGCTTATGTTTAAATATGTGAGTAGTTTGGAGGAAATCAATGTTATTTTCACTGCTAGACTTCAATTTTGCCTTGAAGCACTTTGCTGTATTTGCCTTTTGATAAATAAAGCAGCTAAATTCTTGAAAATGCTCTAGCCTAAATTACAAAATGTTTTAGTTATGCATTTGACAAATTTTAATTAAAGTAGTTTTATATAACTTATATGACACTTGATTTATATACCCAATATACATTTATGCGCTTGGAATTTATCACAATGCCTTTTCAGTATATAAACTTTATTGTATTTATGTTTTGTAAAAGCAATGAAGTCATACTATTATCCTATAATAACAATTTCATTTTGCTGTTAAGTCTTTGGTGAAAAGTGTAGTGAAGAATTCAGGGGTTTTGGTGAAATACCACACATTTGGAAATTAGATTTATGTTTTCTGCATATATAATGAAAGTCTAGGTATTTAGTTTGGGCTAATATCACACAGATATTAGGAAAAAATTCTTTCCTGTGAGGGTGGTGAGGCACTGGAACAGGTTGCCCAGAGAAGTTGTGGATGCCCCATCCCTGGAAGTATTTAAGGCCAGGCTTGATGGGGCTTTGAGCAACCTGTTCTAGTAGGAGGTGTCCCTGCACGTGGCAGGGGGGTTGGAACTCAATGATCTTCAATGTCCCTTCCAACTCTAACCATTCTATGATTCTATGATTTATTTAATCTTTCTTCTGTAGATGTAAATTAACAGTAAATCACTATTGCAAAGGCAATAGGAATCAATATAGGGAAAGAGTTAGTACTAAATGTTGCCAAACCAGAAAGTATTTTTTTGAAAGCTGAGTATCTGGTTTGTGAACATTCCAATAAAAAACCCAAACACAAAGAAGTTGCTGTTTTAGGCTGTGAAAATAGTTGAGGGATGATTTGTATTTATATCACTACTGAATTTTTTTTTTTCAGAGCTAAGACTATAGAGACAGGACTGTTGTTCCATCACCATGAAATGTATTTGCATCAGAGAGTTCTTTGGAAATGCAGAAGTCTGGATCAGCAGTAAGAGTTATTCAAGTAGAATAAATATATTTTTGAGTGAGAATTTTAGCTGTGATATTTACTTCAGCACAGTGGACCATGGCAAATTATTCAGATTTATTCAAAAAAAGCAATGGCTATGTATATTCAAATTCTCATGTGCAGTGTAAAACAGTTTTATGTTGTATGTGCACTATTTTCTACTGTTACTTAAGGGTTCATAACAAATTTGTTAATAACGGGGAAGGTTACAGAAATAGCAGTAAATGAAAGAATTCCCAAGAATTATCAACTCATCTCTTTTACTGAGGTGCTGTCAAAACTCAGGTAGCTGTAGAAGTGTCCTTCTGCACTAACAGCAGAGGTGGTCTGTCTCATAAGGCACTTCCAACACCAATAATACACATGCAAAATGCATAATTATTAACTCTCCTAGTAAGAGGTTGCAGGCTCTTTCCAGGCAGCAATGTCGGCCTCACTAGTTGCATAGAATTGAGTTGTTGCCCTCTCCCTGTCCTTCTGGGATCCCTGGATCTGGATAAGTTTAAAACAAAGGCTGAAAGAAACCAACTCAGTAAGCAAAGATGGAAGAGTTTTCCTGAGGGAGAAATCTTTAATTTATGAAATAGATGAGGAGCTGACAGACCTGCCTAAGTGTTCAGTAGGTGTTCCTGTAGTTTGTAGATAGAGGGTGTAGACCGTAGCCTTCAGAATAAGTTGAATAGTAGTGAGTTGGGCTTTAAAGAGCAAAAAAAATTGGAAAAAAAAAATATAAAAAGAGTGTGGGACACAGTTATAAAAAGGAACAAGAGTACACAATAAACAAGGGGATTTTTTTGGTAATTTGACCAAGAATATTCATGTGGTGGTTTAAGATCTGTATAATCAAAGACAATTATTTAAATTAAACAATTTCAACTGAAAAATAAAATCTGAATGTTTCCTCAAGTGTATTTATAGATCAGATTGATCACACATGCTTGCAATTTCATAATGAGTATTTTTCATTTCATGTGCAGATTTAATTCCACTCATATTTCTAAATAGGATCTGATAATTTTGCTATGGCACTAATACATCTGTCTGGGATTTTGGTAGAAGCAGTATAATACAAACACAATTTTCATATATATCTCTTTTATATTTGGATCATTTATTTAATCTGTGATATCAACACATTTCTGTTTTCTACCATATAGTTAACAGTATACAAAAAGTTTTTGCTACTGTTATGCTAAAGAGCTGCTTGCTTGATGTACACAGATTTATTTATGACTAGCAGCAGTCCCAGTTAGCTGATACTTCTACATTTCTTATATGCTAGAGGCATTTTTTCTGTTAAGTTAAAAATGGGGCTGTCTTTGTGTTATTTTTACTTTTCAATCAGATTCAATTTAGCTAAGCTTGATGATGTCTTGATTGAAACTGAAACAGTATGTTGTGCACTACATACCCCTTTTTGCAGAGGGTCACTGTGGTATTGAGTTTACTGTTTAGAATTGTGATATATGTGTTACACTCATTTTAGCTCAACACATTGGCCTTCAGACTCCTTACTTTCTTCCAGGTTGAGCTGCTTCTTGGTGCGCTGCTTAGTTTTTGCGAATTTAAAGAGGAAATGTGCAGGAAAGAATAGAAAACATTTATTGTCATTAACTGGGTACTTCTACATGCCTTTTTCCTTTTAAAGACATTCAAATCACCTTAGAATTTTCCTTCCAGAATTGGATTGAAAGCATTTTAACATACATATGTTTAAACTGCATACATTGGTATTAATGCTGCAGAGAGAAGCAGTTTTAAATTATTATACTGCATACAGGTAGTCAAAGATTTTTGTATAGAGATGGTGCAAAGTGAAGAGCTGACTAAAACTGAAGTTATATCATGGCTTGAATTACAGGGGGACCTGGTGGTTTCTTAGCAAAATCTGCCTGCAACACAGACACTAAATTTAATCTACACATTCAGGAAAAGAGGTAATCAACACTCCCTTGTTAGTCCTAAATTATAGGGCCATAGGTTTAGATTTGACATAGTTATGTAATAGAACAATAAGATGGTTTAAAGTTCTGTGCTTGAACACAACTGCCAGTAAAGGAAACACCTAATATTGGTACAGTGTTGAAGCTTAGATATCAACTAACCTTTACCTCAAAAATTTTCAGAAGGCTAGTTTTCTTCTACAACATTGAGAGATACACTACATATGAATTTTACAGTATACATTTACAGTATACTATTGCTATACAAAGCTTGTATTTGTTGTGGAAAAGATACAGAACTGTAGCTGTCACCATTAATGTTATAATAATCAGATTCTACCATTCAGTCTCATATTTGATAATAGTCTTCTAGAACAGGTCTTGCATTAGTAAGCTCCTCAGGAGTAGTTAAAAATAAAAAAAAAGAAAAAGTAGTTTGTCCTTCGGTTTTTGAAGATCAGAAACTCCGACTGTGATTAAAATAAGCTGGTAGTGTTTTTGTAAAGAAGTAAATTTTCCCTGGTTAATTTTTACCAAATACTTCTCTCCTCCAGTTTTTTTTGGAAATCAGTGAGGTTTGAACACTGATGATAAATTTCTCACCCTGCTTCTGTGCAGGATGATTTTCACACTGCATTGTTATAAAAATGCTTTCTCTTCTGCTCTCCAAATTTCTTCAGAAAAAGCTGTTCAGCCTGTGCTGTCCATGTGCTATCCCGGGCATTCCCCTGCTCAATACAAATGTCAGTGCCTGAGATTTTCCACTCTGTGGTCTGAGAACTCTGTCAGCAGAGTTTACTAAGAGTTTTGGACCAGGGCAGCCTTCTGAGAACACCACAGGAAAGGATTTTATGGCACATAAGGCTTCTTAATTGAGACATCCGTCATCTTTTAGAGTCCTATTTGTTGCCTTTTAGTACATCCCATACCATTTTACACTTGGGCATGCAGTAGATGCCAGATTTTTAATATATATTTTATATGATGTAATGTACCCCAACTTTCACATCTCTGCAGAGTTTGGCCCTCAGGCATCTTAAAGTATTGAGATTTGTCAATGAAGTATGTTGCACATGTGGGAAATATTACTTTTTATTAGGGCAAATAGCCATAATTACTGTTTTAACGATCTTGTTAATACTCTTTTAAAACTCAGAGTGATAAATATGGCAATTTCTAGGTATTTGAAATATAAATGAAAATGTTCAAATACACAATTTATCAGAATTTAAAAAAAAACAGTACAAAAGCTAAGGGCCAAAATAAAAGCCCTTAAAAAAGCCCTTTCTCTTTGGGGAAAAAATGCATGCAGGTCAACGGAACAATTGCATGGTGATTTTTATCTTGAGGCTGTTGGATAACTTGCAATTTTTACCTCAATTTTACAAAGTTATTGTCCTTTCTACTTTCTTATTAAATATGTTGGTACCTCAAACATTTTGCACAATTGCTTCCCTTGCTACTGTCTTACTAAAAATGTTGGTCTCACAAAATTCATTCAATTATTCAAACACAGCACCAAATATTAAGTATTATAATTTATTTTAGCTTTTGACTGCCTTCTTAGCGTCTGGAGATTTGAAGTTTTAATTTAACCTCAAGATGAATATCAGTTGTATCAGGCCTCTTGGATAAAACATTTTCTGATGGCTACTTTATTTTTCCACCTTCAGTACTCAGAGTTCAAGATAGGAACAATGCAGTACTTTTATTTGTTTTGTTGTATGAAGATTTTATAGCAAATATTTAATGGATTGCCCTTGAAATGACTAATTGCCACAACAACAGAAAGTTTTATCAGTCACTCTTGTTTCTGTCTTGTATTTCTATGAAAATGCTATTTAGGAAAGCTTAGAATGACTAAGATGCTCTCCACAGTTTCCTTTCCATAAGAATTTGATGCTTGTATTTTCCACTGTATCAGGCTTCTAGAATGCCTGCCATGTGTATTCAGTGATGTATTATAGCTGCAGACTTAGGGAACTTTATTTTTATTCCACAACTTATACACAAGTTGTCCAAATCCCTGGAGAGATTAAATACTTTTATGGAATCCAAATCCTGTAAAAGAGAGGGGAAATCTAACTGTGGAACTGTTAATCTTTCTTTCACCAGGAAAAGGGTGAAGTCTGCAGTATTTCTTTATGTTATCTTTGTTACCCAACATAGTATGATTTAATAACTGTTTTTTCTCTCAGTAGGTCCAGTTTCAGTAAAAAACCAAGAGTTCAGTGGCCTCTATTTTCTCTTGACCTGATATATAGAATTACGTTAGGCAATTTTGCCTTGGTCTTTTCTGTACCATCCTTCCTAGAGAAAATCCCTAAACTAGCAGATCCTTTTCTTTCACCGAGATACAGCTACATTGGTGTTTTTCAGTCTTTCTGACATCCCAGAAGACCTTTATGAGACACTGGAAGGAGGAAATAGTCATTACAATGTAAGTGAAAATTATAAGAATATCTATAACACGCTTGAAGTTTGTGGTCTGAGACACCAGTTAGTAGTTGGGCTCCACCGCATTTGGTCAGATACTGTCATATATAAGCACATAATTTCATAAACTTTTCTGTTATTTCTACAATTAGGTGGTTGCTTTAGTAACCAAACTTCACTGACTGTAATGGGTTGCTGTTAGCACAGTAACGTACATTGATTTGGCCGTAATGCTTGTTGGTGTATAGAGTAGATTTTGAATTAAGCATTTATTTGAAGTTTTATAGTTTATCATAAGTTAAACTTGACTGTCATGTAATTTAACAAAAGAAATCTCAGTGATTTTGTGCTACAAAAGCAGAAAAATGCACAAAGGAAGAGAAAATATAAAATAATAACATGATTTTTTATTTCTAAAGCAATTGATAGAAGCTTGTTATTTCTGAAGAAATTAATAGAAGAAAGCTATTTGTTTTGGTATTTGTGTAATGCTTAAGTTCCTGGAAATATCATTTGTTCCTTTGTGATTAGTGTAGCAATTGAGCAGGAAATCTTTCTGTTCTTTAAGGAATAAAAAATACTACATTAAAGTAGAAATTCTATATATTAGACACTATGTTTTACAAATTTATGTCAAAATATAAATTATTTACAGTCTTAATTTCTTATTTCTTGAATATAAAAAAAAAACTTTTCCTTTTTTTTTTTTACTAAAGACTGCTTGGTTAGTGTAAGAATATTTACCGCAGGTGAGTTTTATATTAATAAATTTAATTTTTTAAACTATGTGATTACTTGTCTATAAGTATAAGAAGATCTAGCAAGAGCTATTTTAGGAGATCTCCAAAGATTCCCTTCTGGAAACAAATGGTTTATATATTTTGAGGATTTTAGAGTTCTTATTACTACATCTCTTTGCTTTTCTGACAAATATGATGTGAAACTGTTATTTGCAAAATTTTAGAGCTGATTTTCCAGAAAATATCAATGTATTTCAATATTTGCAGTTCAATATACACTTTCATTGTTTCTCAGGAAGAATTCCTGCTTTTTAAACCTGAGTGTCTGATTACATAGTACAATACGAATCTATGTATTGTAGTGAGAATTTTGAGTCCTCAGCACTGAGTAATAGAGGAGTAATAGAGTAATAGTAATAGCACTGAGTAATAGAGGAGAGAATCCATGGGATTTTTATGCTTATAACTTTTCCTTAGAATAGGCCTGTAAATTAAGCAAAACTTCTGGATTTCATTTTAAAGTTTTCTCTTTACTGGTAGTTTTCAAGATTATTTTTTTTTTTTCATATTTTGAGGTGGGGTGTGGCTTAAACACATTAATGACATTTTTGCAAACATCAGACAAATAACAAAAATGTTAATGATATCTCCAGATATTGTTCAAGTGTCAAATGTTAATGATATCTCCAGATATTGGTCAAGATTTTTGTTCTGCATTTGAAAACCTTAGACAATCCTGTCTTCTGTTTGCCTTGGAAATAAACCAAGCCAAAGTGAGAAGTGAGTTCCCTGGTTCAGATGCTAAAGTCAGAGAAGAGACCACATGCAGCATCGTGCTCATGCAGATTCAGGGGGACTTAACATATTTTTTCTTCTTAATACCCTGAATATTATTTCTGGTTCTTTGTTTTATTAAAGATTTTTGCCATTGAGAGAGCAACAAAGTAATGCAGATTGTGTCAATTCAGGTGTGGAATGTTTTCAACAGCCTAAAAATCATAAAATGTAATTTTCTCTTTCAGTTCCTAGTTCATAATACTAAATGGTTTAGAAAAATGTATTAGGTAATTTTCTCTAGTGCATTTGATGTAAATTGCACTAATATTGTGAAGTGATTTTGTATAACATATTCTTTGTAGGTTAGGTAAATGAAGGCTTCTGAAGGATGGAATTGGATGAAACTCATTATGATGAACAAGATCACATTAAATATAGTTAATTCTTTGTACTAGTGGCATCAAGCCAAGTAACTTTACTGTTCCTTGTAAAACTGGCTTGGCTTGTAGGTGAATTGAAGGAAGTGCCTTGAGTCATGTAAACATCATCTAACATGTTTCTCCTTTGAACCTCACAAAATTGATGTCATTAGGCTGGTGACAGATCTTTCATGAGCATAGTGATGGTCTTGTACATTTTTTAGTTTTGAAAAATAAGAGGAGATCAGAGAGCAAGACCATAAAGGAAAACATATATAGGCCTCATGACTTGTGCATTATGGATCATTTGCCATGGACAGTAGGCTTGTCATGTGGTCTGAAATGCAGATCCCATGCACCTTTTGTCCACTTTGAGTAAGGAGGAAAAAGTACTTTTCCATTTGCCAGTCATCTTGGATGGTAAATGGTAGTGGAATCACAATTCATTTGTGGCCTGAGGTGGGTGTAGGCTTTACCAGTTCTTATGCTTACATCTGAAGGCACAGAAGGGGAAGAAAAAGTGGGTTTGAGTTAATTTATTATCCTCTCTGATTCCCTAATTGCTCTGAGAAGATTCAGTGGATGTTAAGTAGACTGAGAACTTACATAGAAACTTAATGGTAATGAGTTTCCTTTAATAATGACCTTAAAATTTGGGATTCCTACTGTTCATTTCCAAGAAGTCTGTTCTTTTTGTGTGGTCCTAACAATAAAGGATTTCTGAAACTCAGTGGGACTGTAGAAGTGTTAGAACAAGAGAAATCACATAATCTAATGCACTTGAGAACTGTTTGAAATCCAGCACTACTTGTTAATAACTTGTAACTGCAACCAGACTAGCAAACAGTAAGTTTATGAATTTTTTTTTTATCTTGACTTCAGAGGTGCCTCCAGAGAGGAGAAGAAAAGGAACCCACCCAGCATAAACTAATGCAGTTTTTAGGGCTGGACTTGAAAACTACAGTGCAAAAGGTCTTTTCTAGTAAAATTTGTAGTAGCATGTGTACAATGGTGGTTTGTTTTGACTTCAAACATAGATTTTTGTCATAGAAATATGAAGATGAATTTCAGTCTGAATAAAAAGAAATTGCAAACTTTTCTTACTACAGATCGTTCTTTTTTTGAAAATATTCTTTTAGCCAGTTGACATATGAGAAAATCTGGATTATACTTACTGAAGAACTCTAATTTCTTTAATTTTTGAAACGAATCCTATTTTGTTTAGGCAAGGTGCTGAACCAGACTTTACTACTGAGAAAAGACTCTGTTTGAAGAATAGATTTATTTTCCTTCTGGACTTCCTAGTTTATCAACAAAGAACACATCCAGTCCACCTCACTATGTCATATCAAAATTCAGCCATCTGTGAGTTAAGGACACTGCCTTCCCATGCAGTTGGGCAGTACCCCAGCTGAGAGGCATCGTTCACTAGACAGTTTATAATAGACCTGAAGAAGCCCATGGCCTCCTTTTGTGAGGCAGTTGTATAACTGAATGGCCAGAATAACATAAGATGAACTGAGTAACAATTGTCAATTGTTAGAGAGGAGATACTTTTAAATGGTCGGGGTAGATATCTGAGGAAGGATGACATACATTTAGTGCATGGTATAGCATTTAGACTTCTGTCACTCAAATAACCAGATTTCTTCCTTATCCAGTTCTTGGCCACTGACACCAAAGTAGCCACTAAAATGATTGCATAAAATATTTGAACAATTAACTGACAATTAGAATTGAACAACACAATATAATAAAGTGGATAATTAATTCAACAAGTACTTGACATGTGAAACATTGTTTCTACTTTTTTCCTTAATATAAAATATTACTTTGATATTCTAATAATTTATGAAAATATTTTGATTGTCCAGAATAATAAGTCTTGAAGAAAATGTGTCATATTGTTCAAGACCCTTCACGCTGTTTTTTACTTCTGAAAATGAAAATAGTCTGAGAAAAACTAAATCAGATGATCATTTTTCACAAAGCAGTATGAAGTATTGCTTATTTTAGTAAGTTTTGATATTGGTCTGCTGGCCTTCATATTTTCAAAGCTTTTTCACGATTTAGTGGTAAATTTTTCGTCAAATTTACGTTTTTTGTATGCTTGTGTCAAATGCACTGTCACAATGACCAGTCACAAGTGATACTGTTGTTTTTCATTAGAAATAGATATTTTAGTAATAAATACAATTTTAAGTAGACCTCATTTTTATTGGTCTACAGACTGTAAATAAGGGTCTGAAACCATATTGTGAAAGCCAAACAACTGACTAGTCTACAAAGTGAAGAATATCCCCAAATGAGAGGTGAGTCTGTGAACGCACATCCACTCATGGTTAGAAGGCAGCAAGTGTGAAAGGTTCAGTGCAGCTTTCAGGGAAGGGCCCCTGGAGATGTGAGGGTTAGGAAAGGCATGTGGCCTTTATCATGCCATTCCCTGCACAGATTTGTTGAGTGTTACCATGTTGAAATGAACTTCTGATGAATCATTGTGCTGTTGCAATAAACTCTCTTCCTTTGACCTGAGAGACTGTTTTCAGACTTGGAAGTTGTGTATTTTGGTAAATTTTTGTTACTTCGACTTTGCTCTAAGTGAACTTTCTGTCACTATAGTCCTGCAGTTCTTCGTTTCTTCAGTTACTGCCACTGAAACCCAGTAATTAAACCAGATCTTGTATGCTCATGGTAATCTTTGTGTTTAGTCATTTTCTACAAGATTTTTTTTTTATTATGATTCATTAGCTGCACGTTAGTTCATAAATTATTCCCTCTATTTTATGAAATAAGGTTTTGTATGCTCAGAAGGGAGTAGCACAAAAAGAGCAGTTGAATTACTGCTATAGAAATGAGAAATATTAATGAGAAAGCAGAAAGTAGTCACAGTCTTCATGAACTAGTAATTCATGTGATGCTGCAGTAGCCTTACATCTGTAATTCATTATGTTTCTAAATTATCACAAGGTTTTAAAAAACAGGCTGAGAAACTATATTAATATACATCAGTAGATTCAACCTGAATGCTGGGAGTAGTAGGGAATACTTAACTGCCCAAAATACAAAAAGAAGCACAGGACGAAATTTGCAAAAAAGGTAATTGCAGAATTGAACACGTTTCTTTTTTTCTGTAGGAGTAGTTCAAGATTGGTCTACATATGCACTTTTTAAGTACTGTTGATATAAAGTCAGCTCTGAGTTTATGAATCATTTGCTGAATGCAGTTGCTGATTTATACATGTCCTGTTTGTTTCATTAAGCATTTTAATGCATGTTTCTGAAGACATAATGTTGGACTAGATGGACCACTGATGCACTGTGTTATGGCAATTTCATTCTCCATCTTCCTTCCTACATACTGCTTTTTAGTCACAGTTTCCATTTATTCAAAAAATACCTGTCTGTTTGATACAAGCCATTAAATTTAGTTCTTTTTCTTTAAAAAAGTTAGGTTTACTAACTTTCACTCTTTGTTACACCAGAACAATTTTTTTCCTGAAAAGCATGATTAAATTCTGAAAAGACACTCTCTAATAAATCTTCACGTTCTGTGTTTATTATGTTCAGATTATCTTCAGTATGATGTTTGGCCAGATGAAGAACAAGTCTGCCAAAACTGCTTATTATTTACTGGGATGTCATTCTGAAGTCATAGTTATTTCTGCAAATGCTATTTCTGAATTATTATTAGGTCTTAATTTTCTGGTTTTGAATAACTTTTTTTTCCCCCATATTCCTAATTAATTTCTACTAATATGTATAACTTATTATAATAGAATAAACAGTCATATTAGTTTTTTTTTTTAGCTCTCCAGAGCATGATTCAGCTTGCTTGAAGTTTGTGCAGTTGTTATATGAAGTATTTATGATAGTAGCCAGTTTATTATATCATATATATGTATATAAATAAAGATAATTAATGAGAGTAAAAATCTTGGGTAGGGTTTGTTTGGATTTTCTTTTTTTCATTTCCTTTCTTTCTTGTAATTTTTATTTATAAGCTTTTTTTTTTTTTTTTTTTTTTTTTTTTTTTTTCAAAATCCTCAGTTTTAGGAGAATTGTTTATTTTTTTTTTAATTTTTTTTTTTAACTTTTTTTTTTTTTTTTTTTTTTTTTTTTTTTCCAAATCCTCAGCTTTAGGAGAATGCTGTATGTTTTCTACGTATGATTTTTCGGACAAATACTTTTCTGAAAAAGCATAGTCATCAAATACAAATCTTTATTTTTCAGAGTTTTGGTGATTTTTCTAAATTGTCAGGTTTATTTTTTTCTGTCTCTGAAAGATAAATTCTAATCCAGGTCATTCTTTTGGGGTTCATCTCTGTGCAGATGTTGAGTACTCCATTTACACGTTTCTGTTTCTGTTCCAAATCTGAAGCATTTATTTTGCAGATGATGAAGAGATGATGCACTTTGTAGCACATGTTGAGAATCTGTACGTAACAGCACATCCTGATTAAATTTTAATGGAATAGTACACATAATAAAGTGTACTTTTTAAATTGTTTTGTATCATTTAATTTAACCTGTCACCTACAGTATGAGGGAGATGACTTTTTTAAAGTAGCTCTATTAGATAACTGTACATCAAATATCTCATGTGTCAGAGGACAAGTAGTCTGGCAGATAGGGGTTGACATGTCAGTGTCCTTCAAAGTTAGCATAAATTTCATACTATGAGGGGGACATATGGAGCACCGAACCTTGAGCTTTCTCAGATAAATTTGGTAGCCTATTACCACAATTACTCCAGCCTCCTTGGGCAGTGTCTGTAGTTGTTATGATACTACTTCTACTCAGTGCTCAGACGAATACATGTAAAATTATGATAATGATTATGGGGTGGTTTGGCAGACTCGTCAAATTTTTACCTGAATAATTCAAATCAATGAAGGGGATGGTGGTTTATAATTGCTCCCCCTCAGATGTGCCTCTCTGTTGTTTAATCTGTTATGGAAAATGTGCATTTCTATTCATGGAGCATTTTCTCATAAAATTTCAAATCTCCTGTCAACAATGGAATCATTTGAACTTCTTAAAATATAAGCAGAACCTTTTAAATGAGTGTGAAGAGATCTATATTTCAGTCCATTTGTAGCTCCTCCCAAAACATTTTTCTGACACCAAAAACTTATTATGACTTGGCATACTGGCATACATAAATTACATAGCAGCGTTATGATGTACTTATGAAAATGGGACTAATGACTCAGATGCTATAGTACATATTCCATGGGATTTTTCAGATTTTCACAAAATTATTAGACTTCCTAACAATCCATAATATTTTTCCTCTGTAAGTAAGCACTAACTTTCATGGAGATTTATAATGTCATAAATATTAATATGCGTTTTTTTCAGGGTTGTAAATAATGGTTAGATTCTTAAAAGCTAGTAATATAGATTTTAGCAGAACTTTAGCTTCTATAAAATAATGCTGTCATGCCTTCAATTTGCCATATGTCTGGTGATTTCAATATCAGATTTAGCAATTAGGTTCATGTAAATGGAAAATAGGGAGTGACATGTGAATCTCCTTGAGAATTAGCATTGAGGTACTGTGAATCCCCATGTCATTATATGCATCCGCATCCAGAGATGTGTGTATTCTTAAGCTGCGTTTGGCAGTCAGCTAAGTATTATATATAGTACAAACAGTTTTAATAAGGTAACAGTAAATTTTCTGTTTTAACATCTCCTAGTAGATAGCAGAGGTTCTTTCCCATATATACTTCAGTATTTCATAGAGACCCATGAAATTAATTATATAACTTTTTCAGCAACTGAGAAATTTAGTGAAATGAAAGTTACCTTCTTTATATGACGGCCTATACACTTGTATATGCCTTTACAGCAGGTCTATACATTTCTAAAGATTTTCTGTTCCACACATACTGCAATAATTAGTTCTGAGTGAAGCTTGGGTATTCTAGGGAAAAGGTATTAGAATATCTTTCATGGAGGAAATGAAAGTAGTTATCTATGCTATTTACTTAACAAATCATACAAATTTATACCCTGAATATATGCCATTTTTTTGGAACCCTAAAACTGTAATAATAATATTTTTCTATGGTTATTTAATTGGCTCCTTGAATTGAAAACTTTTTTTTTCCTCCCAAGAATTGTTTAAAGATATACCTTTAATAAGAATATCACTGTAACAAGAATACAGGGAATTTTCACATAATCTGTGGAATAGAAAATTGAAGAAGATTCAGTTTCATTATATCCAAAGACACTTTCTTATAAGTAGAATTTCTTAATTCCACATTTAGAATTCACATAAATCATATAATCATTTTGTAAAGAACCCCTTCTTGAAGTGTTTACTCAGAAATTCCCATGATATTAAAGATAGTTTTATCTAATATAAGTAAGAAATATAGACCCTATTTTTTTTTATCCTAACCTGTTGGGTTTCTCCAGATAAATTACCTTATTGTTTAAAAGTTCAAAACCCAATATACAGGAAAACCTTTCTAGCAGGTGCAACAACAAACTGAAATTAATATATACTGGAAGAGACATTTTATTTTGCATGTATTCAAGGTATTAAGTTACAACTTACATTTACATTTTATATTTCCATTAATAGTTTGGTAGAACAAACCTTTCACAATATTTAGACCACATGAGGTACTCATCAGAACAGAATAAACCTGTTCTGATTACATATCTGTCATACAAAGTTAAAGACTTGATAGTGCAAATAATGTTTTTTAAGTGTGACATTTTTAAGAAGCACACTACCACAGTAATTCAGAATGGGATCAAATTTACTTTTATGAAAGAAATCAACTAAAGTGTTTCAAATCACTTAAAACTCAATTGAACTCTGTTATGAGAGTCTGAGTGGAATTATGTGTGAATTTTATTCATTACTATTTTACACTGGTTGATTAACTATTGAAATACTTTAATTTTCATGTCCAGTACTGAGAAAACGTGTTAATGATCTTTGAAAAGATTCTTTAAAAAAAGTCTAAAAAATAATTAAGACTTCACTTACTTGGTCTCTGTCATTTAATCAAAGGCAGGATAATCATAGCAGACCACGTATACATCTGTAATCTGCTGAAGCAACTTATTTCAAAATTTCAGTCCAGCAAAATCTTTGTTCAAAAGTCAGTGCTTGACTCTGGTTGTTCCTAAATTCACCAGGAGCATCTTCCTTGTGCAGGTGGCAATTCCACATGTACCGTGTCCATGTGCCCCAAGCTGTCCCTACTGAATATCAGCCTTTAGCATAGCCTGGCTGCTGTCACAGACTTGTTACTTCTCCATCCTGGTCTCCAAAAAGGTCCGTATATATATGTACACAAGATTTATGAATAGTCCTCCCTCTTAGTGCAGGAAACTTATTCTTATGTACATTCATACACAATCTATGATCTAATACAACTTCAATATTTCAATGGAGGCCTAGAAAATCATCAAATATTTAGGGTGTGCTAGTAATGCTTGACTATGGGGCTATTAACATATATATTTTACATATAAATATGCAAGCAACTTTTATTTAATTTGCAACTCTTAAAGGTGAATTTCAAAAGAAAGAAAAAGTTGTATTTCTGAACTTGAAAAAATGTAGATAGAATTAATTTGGTTAGGATAATCATTTAGGCGGTTATTGTTTTCATATAATTTTTTTAGCATCTCTTGGAACTCAGTTATTTGAAATATTTAAAATTTACTATGTGTCAAATGCATTCTTAAGTTATTTTATCAATTATTTTTTTTTAAATTTTACATAGAATTGAATTTGTTTAACTGCTTTTAGACTTAATAAGGCAAATCTCTGTTATTCACTTTAAGTTTGTAAGCTCTCCTTCCTCACTTCTTAATATAAAGAAAATACCTGTTGCCGTAGTTACTGTTCTGACATTAAATTTGCTAGGGATTAACAATGAAACAAATGCAAAATTGGAGATAGATACATTGTTTTTCTTGTAGGTATGGGATAAAAAATAGACATGGATCGAATGTGGCAAAGAATCTGTGTATATAGCTTGTTTCAGCAATCACAGACTGGTTTTGTTTTCCTAGAAATCTGAGGCAAATTCTGTTCTATTCTCAGCTCCTGCCTAGTTGTATTTCAAGACAGACATGATCAGATACAAAGGTGCAAAGATATGTGGATGTTTGCTATACATTTAGACCATATCCAGCATGGACCTTCTCAAAGTTATTCTCACGATTTTTCAGTGCTGAGAACCCTTTTTGCTGCAAAGGTGTTACCAGCATCCCAATGTGTGTTGGCTGAGAAAGTGGGGGAGCCTTAGGGATCACTGCAGCCATTTGTATCACTGCAATGCCTACATTCAGCAAGAAAATACTGTGTGGAAGACAGGGAAGCTGTCATGCTTCCTTTGTACTTCCAGAGTGAAATGAAAATCTAGGGGAGCAGGAGGAAGCTTCCAGTCCCTGGTGTGGGTCATTCACCTGAAACAGTATTGCTTAAGTTTATTATGAATGATTTGTTGTTTGTTATTAGAACTGCAGTAACTGATCTTTCCTCATTATTGTTATTGCATATGAAATGAGCTCCTTGTACTGATTTTCCCCAGGCTGTTCCTTCACAGATTCTGTTTATTTTGTTACATACTTATGAAATCATTATGAAAGAGGAATGCAGTACATTAGGCATTATATAATTGTCTTGCTTCTGCAAAGAAGCTTTCCGGAGAGACCCTGCATTACTCAAGTTTCTTGTGTTTACTTTACAGAGGGAAAGAAACTCTGTAATATGCCTCTTTCTCGTTTTTCTCTGGAGATTCTTTTGCTGGTAGCTCTAGACCATCCCAGTGGTTTGTACTGGTTGGAGATTTATTCTTTTGAAACAAAACATTGCTAGAAATGGAACGAACCGTTATTTCTGTTGCCTTGGCTCCAGTTTTAGATTAACGCCTGATAGATGGATTTGTATGTCAAAGGTGTATGTTCTGTGATGTCAGAATACATAATTTGAAAATTAAAAAACGTGTTTATCAGTGTGCAGTTCATATGTCTTAGCCCTCATAGAGTGAATAGTCTAGAGCATGACTCACATCCTGGCTGCTGTGAAGATTTATGATGTGCTATAGAAAAGAGTGTTTCATGCTATAGTTCTTGAAATTGCATTAAAAAGGAATTGCTATTGTTGAAAGAGAAATCGAAGTAAAGGCACTTGTGCTGACTCCAGAAGTGATACATCTGAATTCTTCTTAAATACATACGGGTGAAACTCTGTTTTTCATTCATGCAAGATAGGTTAATTTCTCTATTGTCTAAAGTTGTTTTTAAAATGATATGTTTCTATGCAGTGTTGTTTGTTACTTTTAAACATACTTTTAAAAGTCCACTACATTATTGCTGTCATCCTAAAGTAATTGGGATCATCTGTTCCCTACCATTGCATTCTTTGATCATAATCTACAGTATAAAATGCATATGTAAATCTTCAATCTCTGTTTCTGTACTTGTTTATTCTCATTTGACATCCTGGAGTTAGTTTCTATGTTTCTAATTGAACACAATATTTGTATGTTTCTAGGTAAGCAATGCATCTGTTCATTTTAATGTATTTTGAAAGCAAAACATGTCAGTGTGATACTTCATGACTATCTTACCTTCTATCAAACAGATTTGCTTTAACCCAAAATTTCACATTGAAGAGATCCATGTTAAGAAAGTAATTAATTATTCTGTGGTGGTATACTGAGCTACATGTAATTTTCATTTTCTATCTTTTATTTCCTATCTAGGACAAAGTTGTTACGATTTCTAAATATTCTGATGAAATTATGTAACTTTTAAGACCTCCTTCAGTTGTGTCTGTTAAGAAATCAACTTAATTTGGAGTAATTAAACATTTTGTTGCTTTGGCCAGTTGTTTTTCATGCATCCTTAAAATATGTTTTCTTCCCAGAAGAGCTTTGATTTGTTTTCAGGAGTTATATGCCTATGAAGTTGCCATTGATGTACAGTAATATTATTTCTATCTGCATTATATGAGTCTGTCATCACATCATGATGTCATTAGAGTAATTTTTTTTAATAGTTTTTATGAAGTTGGAAAGAGCACTTTCCAGGTTTTTACTTTTGCTGGTTTAGTTCCAGGGAATGGTAGGCCTGCAAGTGGAGTATATTTATGACGTACAAATATTAATTCTTTCTTGAAAGCAATTTTGTTTATGGGACGAGTGACAGGATTACAAGTAGGTCATTCCACAAAGGCTGAATACTGAGTAGAGCCAGTTAAGAGCAATAATCAGCACTGCACAGTTATAGTGCATTACATTTGGATCAGTTTCTATTTTATCAGAGAAATGGGTATTCTGGGTGTAGCTACAATGTATTCAGTTGGTAAAGAAAGACCACTGGATATCTGTCTCTGCTTCCAAAATCTTATTATTTAAAAGCACCCAGTTCTGGTGGGAGAAGCGGATGGCTAACAAAACATCGATATTTATAGGCGCATGTATTTATATATTCATGAGCAGTGTTTGAATGTTCCTCATACCATAGCTGATGCGTACCATTGGTTAATTTGACTAAACTGGCTTATTATTCCTAAAAGGTAGAAACTTGTCTGTGGAATTAGTTTACATTTAAAGCTAAAATTTCTGTATGCTATAGAGAGAGAATAGAAAACTTCTAAATTTTTTTTTCTTTCTCGGCAAAAGACTTTCTGGGATTTTATGTTTTTTAGAAAATAGGATACTGTTTATTAAAGCAAAACTTTTAAAGTTGCTTTTCTTCCTAACCAAATATTCTTGCCTTGGCAGAATAGAATTAAATATTGCTGTCAAATTTGCTTTGTCCTGATGACAACAATGAAAAACATGAGATGTATGAAGAAATATACATCAAACTGACAAGCTGGAAGCTAGAGTATCTTGATAGGAACAACAGAAATACAGCTCTAACATGCCTCTGAAATACATCAGTACCTTTTAGGTAATAAATCATACTAAGAAACTTCCTAGTCTTAAACATTTTTTGTGTTATTTTAACCGTTTTTCTAGAAGAATGATAATTGTGCTATTTTACTGAAAATAACCTGTCATTAAATTCAGTATTTATGAAAAACAGATTTCAGAAATATATGATTGAAAATCAGCAGACTTTTAAATATTTATGAATCAGCTAAAATATCACCTGTATTCTTGCTGTTCATTTCAGATTATAAAATATACTGCAGTGATTTAAAGTGTGTCTATGGCTAAATATAGAAATAGTTTGTAGCTGTAAACAATTAACAGCCAAGTGTTGATGTCCTTAATCAGCTCTTGTTCTTGCAAAACACCAACTTAGCCTGATTTGAAATATATTTTCCTAAAGAAGTTAACTATTTACCTGCTGAAAAATGTTTATAATACAGGTATCAAATAACTTCAAGCAAGGCTATTCCTTGACTTAGCATTTGGGGACTGGGCTGTGAAAGAAACAGTAGACCGCAACAGCTGGACCTCAGACAAGAAGGGAAGTGTTCAGTACATGTTTCAACAGCATAAAATAAACCTTTAGAAAAGCTTAAGACCATTCTCAACCTTGTTAATTATATGCAAGCAAAAAAATTGACTGCTTTGATTGACTTCAAATCTATTGGAGGGCTTTTAGAAGAATTAATATTTTGAATTGTATCACATTGTTGTGTATTTCTTTTCATACGTATACCAAGATTGAACAACCTACAGAAATTTTCTGAAACTATGTTATCTCTAAGAATGTTGACGTCATCATCTTGAGCATGATGTTTAAATGTAGTATAAAGATGTCAGAATCCCAAGGAAACCTGTGTGTAGCCTCAGACCGGAAGCACTCCAAACTTGTTTTTTCACAGTAATCTCAGCTGTCACACAACATCATGAAGATGTTGTCCAAGGAATTATTCTATACAGTATTTCAGTCAAGAGACCATGAGATAATGAGTTGTCAAGATACTGATGGTCCCTAATTCCAAGTGAATGAAGCACAGCTGAGGAAATTCAATATTAAGGTACTTGCTCCATTGAACCAGTTTATTAAACAATCCACATGGGGGATGTGAGAATGTTTTTAGATGAAAAGAGGAGGTAACGTTCAGCATTCTGAATTTGTAACTCAGAGTAATACTTACCTTAGGAAAAATAAACCTATTGAGAAAGAATAAAGTAAAATGATTTGTAATGGCAAAGAACTGTTTTCCAGATAGCATTCAATACTCTCACTAATTTACTTTAGGAGACATCTGTGATAATTGAAGAAATCCAGAAATGCATTTTGTTCTAAGTTTCAAAGGTCCTAAACACAGACTCAGGATTCATTGCTTCCATCTGCTTCAAAATGATTTTGAAAATTTGCATCCTTTTGAATAAACACTAATGAGATTTTAACATTTTTCTCTGCAAAAGAACTGAACTGAGCAAACTTAATACTTTTTTGCCCTTATTTGCTTAACCTCTCTGAAACAGAATTGTTTGATACTATCAGCCATCATTTTCACATAATTGCTTTTTTTCATTCATGCTTGTTTTCTCTGACAGTATACGTAGCAGACAATCGTTGTCTCAATGTTTTTGTAGTTTCTTAATTACGCACTGTCAATGTTGAATAAATGCTTTAAGAGTGTCTAAGTATCTACATGCTCTTTTGTCACCTTTCTTAACTTTGCATGTCATATTGAAGACTCCTAGTAATTACTGTAATAGTACTTCAGAGAAGTTATGTCAGCCAGCACATACCATTAATGCATTAATGTGTCAAAACGGCAGTGAATGACACAGCTCTCGGCAATCTTAAAAGCTACTAATGGTAACCCAACTCAGAGGAATTGATTTGTAAGCAACACTAAAGCTATAAAACTTTCGTCCTGATATATGGATTCACAAAGTCTTTTTCTATCATTCACCTTATTTTTAGTGCATGGGTAACAGCTGTTTGAATAAAGTAGCAATCTGTAAAGACAAAACACTTCAAGGTATCCATGCCAGGGTATTACTGCTAAAGGACAGGTAGTAAAGTGATAACATAGTGAAAAGAATTAAGTTGTTAACACTGAAAAATAAAACCCTAAATAATATGTTATTTCACCAGCAGGAATCTACACTAATGCAAAAGATGAGAAGAGTACATCTTGACTTAAATTTTAATGAGTGAGACTATATAGTATGTAGCGGACTATATTTTTGCACTTGTAACAAAAGGCATTTGGTAACTAGAACGACAAATAACTGACAGTTAACAGAAAAACAGCAAAGAAAGAACAACAAAAAATACTTGGGGCAATGGGATTATGACACAGCTACAAGAAAAACAGTTTTATAATGGCTCTTGGGTTATGACCTTTCTATGTCACACCAACTTCAGCAGCCAGGAATTCAGGATAGTTTGCTGTTACCTAACTGAATGGGGTCAGGACAGGGGATGGTCCCTTTCAGAGAAGGACAAAAGGAGTTACAGCTGCAAAAGGTTTGAGGTATATCATTTCTAAAACATAGTATGCTCAGAAATATGTCTCTCAATTCCTACCTCTACGTACTATGTGTGGATATGAGACCATTTTTGCATTTCTGAATATGATGTGTCATTTAACTTTCCTGAGCTTACTTTTTATCAAAAATCCATGTGCATTTATCACAAGCAAGAAGGAAAACTATTTGGAACTTTCATATCAAATGCAGTACACAACTGAAATCTTGGCTGTGCTGATGTTAGTGGTAGCTGTGTTATCAACTTCAATGAAACCAGAATTTTTCTTTATATATTCACATATATCTTATCTCACTGCAGAAGTGAGGGCTGAATGGAAGGAACATGAATTACTAGAAATGAAAAATAAACAAAAAGCAACATAGGGCAGGTGATGAGAAAGCAGATTAGTTTAAGCAGAGTGAAAGGCAAAGAAATAAGAAAAAAGAACAGAAATAAGATTGGACAAAAGAATACTAAGAGGAGAAAAAGGAATGAAAACAGAATTAGAAGAGAGTTTCCTAATATTTGTAATCATAAGTTGAAAACTTTATAAACTTCGATCAACATGGTAAAATGTTCTTTCTGTTCAGTGGCAGGATAGCCATTGACAGACACAGCCACTAACCTGAAGTTACCCTAAGAGCTCTTCTTTTTGATGTAATGGGCAGTTTGTATTGAGAGAGTGAGGGAAGTAGATGGGGGAGTATTCTGGCAACCATCTTCTTGTGACTCCAATAATGTTCTACACCTTTCTCTTAAAAGAGCTGGGAAATCATGCTAGGAAGACAGAAGTACTTTTTGCTACTTCACTGAAGAACAGGCTGCTAAGTGAAATTTGTATAATAACAAATTTTAATTAGTGAAAAGAAAGGGAAAGAACTAGTTGCTGAAAGCTGGAATTTTTTCAGTCTTCGTTTTCATTTATTTCCTCTTCAGGTATTTTAATCGTAATCACAGTGGCCTGAGGGCATAGGCAGATTTATAGGCACTTTTTACTAGACTGATTAGTGTTTAGGAAAAAGAAACAAGATTTTGAAGAAGCCTAGGGAAAAAAAATCCATATATATCCAGAAAATTGGCACTTTTTTTTGTGTTGAAGAGTTAATTCTGTATATAGGAACTTGGTGTCCTCTTCTCCTTATCTGCTTTTGACGGGGATGTATGATGTTATTTTAAATGTTATTTTAAAAAATCTAGAAATTTCATCTTTCCTACCTGCACAATGTTACTTTCATAGAAACATAGAGCCATAAAATGGTTAGAGTTGGAAGGGAACTTGAAAATCATTGAGTTCCAATGCCCCTGCCATGGGCAGTGACACCTCCCGCTAGGACAGGTTGCTCAAAGCCCCATCCAGCCTGGCCTTGAACACTTCCAGGGATGAGGCTTCCACAACTCATCTGGGCAACCTGTTCCTCTGTCTTACCACCCACACAGTAAAGAATTTCTTCCTACTATCTAATCTAAATCTCCCCTCTTCCAGTTTAAAATCGTTACCCCGTGTCCTATCACTACACTTCCTGAAAAAGAGTCCCTCTCCTGCTCTCCTGTAGGTCCCCTTCAAATATGGGAAGGCTGCTATAAGGTCTCCCTGGAACTTTCTTCTCCAGGCTCAGTAACCCCAGCTCTCTCAGCTTGTCTTCACAGGAGAGGTGCTCTGTTCCTCTAATGATCTTTGTGGCCCTCTGCTGGACCTGTTCTAACAGTTCTATGTCATTTCTCTGTTGAGGACTCCAGAGCTGGACACAGCACTCCAGGTGGGGTCTCATGAGTGCAGAGTAGAGGGGCAGAATCACCTCCCACAACCTGCTGGTCACACTTCTTTTGATGCAGCTGAGGATACGGTTGGCTTTCTGGGCTACCACTGCACACTGTCAGCTCATGTTGAGCTTCTCATCCATGAGTACTCCCAAGTCTTTCTCCTCCAACTTGCTCTCCAGATATTCTCTGCCCAACTTTTATTTGTGCCTGGGATTGCCACATTTCAGGTGAAGGACCTTGCACTTGGCTTGGTTGAACTTCATGCCATTTGCATTAGTGCTGCTCTCAAGCCTGTCCAGGTCCCTCTGGATGGCATCCCTTCCCTTCAGTGCTGATCTCCATCCCAGCAAAGTCTGTCAATGCCCACACACTGTGTTTTAATGGTCAGGATATTTTATTTTTCATTATTGTTTTTTAAGATGCTCCATAATGGAAGGTTTTCATATATTTTGTTAATACTTAAATTTATAAAACAAAAATGAGCTGCAAAAACAAGCTACAAAATGGTTGTGGAAAATTATATATAAACAAACCTGATTAAAAGGTGTGTTGCAAAGTATACAATAGTTCGGTAGTCATCCATGCTCTGTTTAGCAATTTGCTGTCTTATTACTTTTTGGTAACCACTGAACATCAAAACCAGAACTGTTTATAATTCATAAGTTCAATTGTGATGTCTTCCATGTGTTACACCCACCCTGTAGATTTTGGATTTTTCTGGGTATTTTCAATTAAGTGCACAGTATAATAGTGTTAAGTGTTATGCCTCTTCTAAGAATTACTTACTTCATCTTTGAATCCAGGGTAGTTTTAGTTAAAGTCTTAGATTTTTTGAGGAGAAAAAGGAAAAAGAAAGCTAAAGAATTTGTGTGTTACTCATGAGCATCATGGGAAAATTTTCAATCTAAGATCTAGCAAGCATTTTTTTCAGTTTATCAAGATGCATAATTTTTCTTAACTATTTTTCTTGTCCTGAAACTTTCTTACACAGAAGAATACCATTTCATAGGATTAGTTTTAAAAAAATACACCAAGTGCCATGTTAGAGCAGGAAACCACAATGGACATGTTTTAAAATAACAGAAGGAAGCCTTAAATAATCATTGGATTTGCAAGGATAAAGTGACTAAAAGTATTCACTTGGGAGGATTATTAGGTAATTCTAAGTATCTTAACAGAAACTACTCTCTATTTTTATTATGTGTGGAGCATTAATGATTGTCTTGTCATTAATATTGATTGTCTTCTGTGTGAGATTATCAGTAGTTAGGAACTTAACATGTAACATAAATCAAGAACATCTTGCCATCTAGAAACAGTTTTTACAGATAGAAGTGCTGTGTGGTAGCTGTCCTGAAGATTACTCTTACTACTACATTGCTCTTGCCTTAAATCAACATTTATTTCCTCAATAATTTAATTCTTTTTTTTTCCCATAATTCCTAATTTAGCAGAAGTTATCCCATTATTTCTACTCTGTTCTTGGTACACTTGTTTATCCTTTCAACAGGCAGACAGGTCAAATGAAAATATTTAGCTTGGTACAGAAATGCATTCCTTCACAGTGGGAAATATGTTTTGTTCAATACTTCCTGCCACCAGAACTAACGTAGACATCGATGTACAGGTACTTAGGCTTTTTTCTTTTTCCTGCCAAATGTCATGACACAATATATATAACCTAAAAAGGTTTTGGTTTTAAACAGAAAATGCTTTTATTGACTGGCATAACTGAACAACCTCAAACTCTGGGAAGATTTAGAGTGTGATTTAAACTGAAGGCCATTTCTATAGGAGAGGTTTGGGAAAGACAGATATCAAAGGTCAAAAAATCTAGATCTAAACTTTATGACCAGCTGTACTCTTGGAATATGGTATGTTTTACAGAGTTTTTCAAAGCAATTCATTTATCCAAAACTCATAACACCATACTTCTAGCTGCTGAAGTAGATTCTGGACCTCTGGCAGCCATAAATTTGTCTGGGGTGAAAAGTTTCGTATTCGTATTCAGCATTTGTATCGGCTGTCCTCAGGTCCAAGGAGCAGAGTGTTGCCCTCATGGCACAATTGGCTATGAATTTTGAATCAGCACCCATCCTGGCCAGGGTCCACCTGGGGGATACTTCCTATAAGTTGGTTAAGCTTAGAGTTACTGTCTGTTGCTTTTAAATAACCTTCATATTGTGACTTCACTTAGCTAGTGGATATTTTAAAGAACTGTGTGGAGCTGCTGTTACTTCAAATATCTGGAACAAAAGCTTCATTTCTTACTGCTATTAACCACAAAAGTTAATGGCAAAAAGGTACTTTGGGAAGTAAAAATCCAAGATTTGAAACTTTTATTGCTTTTATGTAAATTTACTTCTGAAACACTTAAAATTTCCTTGCAAGGTTAGAGAGACCTAGAGACAGAATATTTTAAACTGCATGTAATTCATATAGCTGAGGTAGGCTTTTTGCCAGAAACTTTTATTTCTTCTTTCCAGAAAAATGTGCTGCTCACTTCAATCCATTGAATTGTGGCATTGCTTAGATGCTGAATTATTAGAACAATATTGTAAAAGAGCTAAAGTTGATGTAGAAAATAAATATACACTGAGAAGACTATAAAATCTTTAATAGAGCTACTGTTGCAGTCATACTTAATGGTTCTTAAATAGTGCAAACATTACAGTACCTCTGAGTCTTCAAAAATATGCATTTCATTAAATAGGCTTTTGTAATCAGCTGGGATATAATGACTTCTTCTGTGCAGCTTTTATTATGAACAAAATGAATTGTAGCTAACTGATTTAGTCCCTTCATTTCAGAAAGGTAGGTGAGGCACCATCTATACCCTAGATGTAAAATGCAAATCCTTCATTTGCTTAAATTTCATGTTGGTGTAAAATGTATGTCACTCAAAGAAGTAGCGTAATATTACAGGAAAACTGCAGTATCGCAAATGTGGTAAGACATTGTGAACAAGTGCTTTAAAGTATTTCAGTAACTCTAAAGTATAATCTGAAAGAATGAAAAATAAGAAGTTCAACTGAAGTTTTAAAATGCTTTAACTCATCAGCTAAAATACTTTCATACTCTGAGAATTTGTTGTGAGAATTTTTGAGCATCTAGAATGATGACATGTCAATATATCTTTTTAAAATCACATTTGCTATATAGATGTTTTCTGAAATTTTTTGGAAGGTAAGAAGTGCTGTACATATAATGTGATGTGCCTAATATAAAGACTAACCATCTGTTTTGTTTACTTAATCTTTTTCTCGTTTTCTTTTCAGTACTAAGAAATGGTTCTGTTCTGTAACTACCTTGGTCTTTTCACTTCCTTATAAGCATAGTGCTGCCATGATTTCCCAAAGTTCAAGGTGCAGTATATAGTGGCTGAATACTGGGTTGGCCTACCAGGCCAACAGGCGAGTCCTATGCATGGATGCCACAAAGGTGCTAGTAGCTGGAACATTCTCTTTGCCCCTCAGTTTAATCTCAGATTGTGCTACTTGGCTTCACTGGACAGACATTTTCTGAAAGATGGCTTGTGCTACAGAGCGTGCAGGCTCTTCTTTTGGTGTATGGCATACGCTGAGCTTGTCATTCTTGGTAATCATCCAGTGTCTTACCTCAGCCGAAGTTTTGCCTGATCTTTAGGCATGCCAGTTGTGATTACTTTTGGTGGAAACCCAACACTCCAGTGAAATGTTCCTCACAACATTCAGACTGAAATGTCTTTGAACTGCTTTTTTAAGAAAAGTATTTTTTATTGCTCAGCCCTCTATTTTGGCTGATTACCAATTTCAGGATCACTTTTCCCCTCAATATATAGGAATATATATTTATAATTTGGATAAAAGTTACACTGCATTTACAATGAATTCACATTTCTGCATATGGAACTGGTTTGTCTTAGCTTTCATATATACTTTCTAATGAAAGACATCTTACAATTATGCCCCACACCGAATTACAGGTTGTGTGCTAACCTGTTTTGAAGCCACGTGATCAATATGCCTAAATGATTTATATTATAAAAACCCCAAGAAATTTTGCTCTGCATAAAGCCTTCATCTATTGTATAAATCAGTATATTATAAGAGTTGTTTAGATGTGGTGTTGGGGGATATGGTGTTAGAGAGAACTTTGTAGAGTAAGGTAGATGGTTGGACTTGATGATCCAAAGGGTCTTTTCCAACCTAGATAATTCTATATATAGTATATATCTATGTCTATATCTATCTATCTATCTATATATATATAAAATTGTGTTTAGCTATAATGAGCTTCTGAATTTTTTTCTGATGTTCTTCAATGTTAGAAGGAATGTCAATGATAAAATTTCTAATCATTTTAGAGAATTTGACTCTGAAACTGTTGCAACCATTACATTTTTTTGTCAACAATTGACAATTGACAATATGCTAGTTTTTCCAGTTACAACCATAGATTTTAAAATGATCAATGAAGAGAAACACCCTTTGGAAGATACTTCAAAGTCCATTATTATTGCTTAACTTTTTAAAAATTCTTAAAGTGTTTAATACAGCATAACTTCATTAGGCTTTTTTATGAATCAAACAATAAGTTGCAATTGTATGTTAAGGTCTGTTCTGCTTTCTTATAACCATGCTTCTCCAAATATGAGAAAAAATGTCAGAAAATGGAAAAAAAAAAGCATTTAAAATTTGTAATCTATATGCTCTTCAGCTCTGGGTTCCTTTTGGAATTTCTGTATCTTATACCTACAAATTCTGTCAGACTGCAGTAAGAATAATATACACCTTTTATCAAGAGTCTCACAGCTATCAGTAGGGCTGAAAAACACTATACTACATTTTGCCTAGGTTCATGTTTTGCTCAGTCTTTTGTAATACTCACTTCATATTTTAAAGAAAAAAAGCAAGAGAATATAAAAAGAGAGAAGGAGAAATGTACTCAGGCTGGGAAATATTTGAGAAAAACAGTAAATGACTGATGTGCATAACTGTTCTGGGAAATAGCATAAGGAATTTGAGATATGGAACAGGAGAATAATAAGTGTAACTGTAGAGTGTGAAAGGAAAAAATGTCTGTGAGGATCATTCTGAAAGGAGACGGAACTGGCAAAGCACATCTATCTCTGCTCTATAAAGGACAATATCTAAAGACAGAATGGGAGCTGTGTGTTGAATCCATTATAGTAATTTTCTATGACTATATATACCTGCACAAGACAAAAATGCTTAGAGTTCTGTATCACATACAAAAAATATTTTTGATTGGGATAACCTGTAAAAAAATTTTGTTAATTTCCATAACAAATGTTAGATCTCCTTATGTGTAATTGAAAACTCCCAGGCACACGAGTGACCATGTATGAGCCACAGATTTTCTCCCCATTGAATAACATTTCATCTTAGTTTTCCTTTTAGTAGGTCTTTTCTGACTGTTACATTTTTAGATATCAGGTAAAGATTGTCTGTCTGCTCTTTTGGATAGTCACTCATATAAATTCTTATTGGTGAGGATAATGCTTGCTGTTCTGAGCATACCCCTTCATACTTACGGGATTTGTCTCTAAGCTCTGTCTGATAGTAATCCTAGTATTGTACCTATACATTCAAGGGGGGGATGGATTATGTCTACATTAATAACTTCATGCCCTTTCTGTCTATCCCTGCTTAGGTAACCATAGCATATTCCTAGAAATGACACTGTGGGACAGTTCCTACCATGTGTAGCATGTAAATTATCACACAGTACAGGAATGGAGAGCTTTCAGGAACCCTAAAAATTGTTTATTTCAGATATCTCCTTAGAAAGGATACTTTGTTTTCTATTCGAGAGAAATCACTCCATCCTTATGCCTAGATTTGAGAAAATCCGGGTAGGGGTTTGATACCCAGTTCTAGGTGTTAAAATGACTGTAATGTTGGAGGCACTGAGAAAGTTACAGAATGCTGTTAACAGTGTGAAGTTGCAGGAGCTGTAACAAATATGTTTTCAGTCAGGCATTCAAATGTGCATAGATCCTCTTTAGAAAAAACACAAGTTCTCCTCTTTTTTCTTTTTTTTTTTTTTTCCTTTCTTTTTATTGTTCTTTTTTCAGAGAGAGTTGCTTTACCTATGAATTTATGTCTGAAAAATACTCTTGTTATGTCTTTGGTAGATAACACTAATATGTTACACACTGTTGGACCACACTTGGTGCACTGCAGGTGAATTAGGTCGCTATTACGATGTTTATGAGGTACTCAGTTAAACTTTACAGAAATGCAGTATGCATAAGTACAAAAGGTCATATGTGTATATATATATATATATGTATAAATTCCAGATAGAGAGGTGATTTTTCTTCTCAGAACACCAATTTCCTTTGGTGGCCCCCTGAGCCTACCATATATTTTACCTAGTAACCGTGGCAGTGCAATAATTCTCAAGCTGAACCTTTTCAGGGAACACAGCTTAAGTTTCACCAGCAGCAGGAAGCATCTGACTGAAAGGCAAATCATCTTCTGGAGATGGGATGCATGCTGTGTAATTCTGAGTTCATTGTGGGTCTACAGGGGTACAAGTTTAATAAATTCCTTCCCAGAGGCAGCTTTATTTCCCTGCTGCTTGGAGTTACAATAGGCATTTTGTTCAACTGCTAAACTTCATTCTTTAGAAAATGCACAGAACTTAATTGTTAACATCAAATGAAAAATGCTGATCATTTTTCTACTGCTCTCCTGATAGTCCATGCTGATTTAAAGGTTTGCATCATTGTCATCAAACAGGTCATGTTACTTGTATGTATTTACTGATGTTTAAAAACGTTAAGAGTGGAATTCAAACAGAAAATTAGGATACTAATGAGTGAAAGAGGAAAGTTATCGTTATATTTAAAACAGTCTAATGGGCTGTAGATCCATATCTTTGTAGCTCACTCAGCCCTTAAATTGACTGCCATACTGTATGCATCACATACTATGTATTCAGTAAAAATTGTAAAAAGATGACATTATAATGCTTGTGAGTTGTATTATTCTATACACTCTGTCTCTGTTCATCTTGCCTATTCAAAATTTATAATATCACAGGTTTATTTTTATAACATTTCAGCTAGTTTGTCCCAGAACACTGAAGATCGTACAAGCATATAGAGAACCATTTGTGTACAAGAGGCAATTACTCTTTTTTTACTGAGACTGTTTCAATATTGTGAGTTACAGAGCTGTGCAGACATCAGCTGCTCTTCCATGGAAATAACTCTTATTTAAAATGCAGAAAGAGAGAACTACGTGAAAACATATTCCACTCCTTTGTTCTGCTATGCATTTGGCCTTGATCCAGCTTACATATAAATTAAATTGCTTGTTTTCAAGTAATTTATTTTTGATCATATTTGTGTGCCTGACTGACAATAACAGTTTGCTTGCCTGATAATAACAGTAACTTGCTTATGCTCACAGTTGTCCTGGAAGATAAAGTTGTGACTGGACTTGATTTAACCAAGGGCAAATATATTATCCTGTACTAAGGGGTTTGTCTCTGGCTCGTGTATCAATGGTTTATTAACATTAATCATGTATTAGTGCTCAAAGCAAAGATATTTTGAAATATTTTACAGGAAAATAGGAGAGCATCCATCACTGTCATTTAGCCCTGTGTGAATAAATATTTTGTGATTCCAGAACTTTGAGAAGGTAGTTATGTAGGTTTTGTTTGCATTGGAGTTTGCATATTGTATAGCTGGATTTAAATACAGATTTTAGGGAGATGCTGGTGGCAAAAAAACCTTATTTTTCCAAGGAAACTGGAAAAGTCCTTTTTTAGTAAGTATTTATTTGCGGTGAATGTTTGCAGTGAAGTTGTGTGAACTTTATTGCAGTTAGAATGACAAATTTCATGTTTCTTTGTTGGATGTAATATGTGAAACATAGCTGGTAGAAAGTTTGGTTTATTACAAAATTATTACATGAAAATTTCTGAATGTTCATATATGCTGATGAGAAAGCTATTTCTTTTGTTTGTTTTTGTTGTTACTTTAATCTGTTTACTGAGTTAAAGCATTAAAATTAATCTAGTGGTTTGGCATCATTTGGAAAAACAAAGCAAGTTTCTAAAAGATAATATCAGTACAGAAATGGATTTCTAATACTGCTTGTTGCTCTAGAGGGCAAAATAATTTTTAAAACTTTATGAGCTTATAAGAAAACATTAGGATTAACTTTCTAGTTTTTTTATTGTAGTGTTAATTATCTGGTATGGTCAGCAACTACTGCATGAAAATGTTCAATGACTTTCAAATCGTACAGAAAGCCAAGTTCTGTCCTCCAGAATACTTTTCATTTAAACTCTTTCAATCCTATTTATACCATAATAAGGTACAGTTATATCCAGTCTAAGATTTCTTCAGGGCTAACATATTTTCTTCATGAATGTAAGCACTTTGAGATTAAATATGGAGACAACAGTTTGAGATGAAATGTTTAGCAATTAGAAGTATTTCTGTTTCAAAGTGGAACATTTACTACACTTCTATCTTTTTCCTGAGACAAATTCCTGGGCTGGATTGTTACCTTACTGCACGAGGTTTACAATAGTTAAGAATATTTAAAATGTTGGTTTTCTTTTTTATTATAATTATTTTTTTAAAATATACATAATAAGCATTTCTTGGAGAATAACTGCATTTTTTGAAAGCACTACAACTTTAATTGCTTTCCCTATTTAATAATAGCTTGTTCATTTTCTTGTTTACGTAGGAAGAAAGGCAAGATGTGGACAACATCGTTTAATTACAACGCAACACCATTAACTTATCTGGGAACACTGCTGGGAAATGAATCGTGCAGTGTAGTTCTTCATTTTTTTATTGATTATTTGTGCTTGTTCAGGGATTATGCTGCCAATTTCTTCCTACTAACTTTGCCCCAAGTACTTCCTGAGACCCTGCTGTAATAGCATTAAGCTTTCCCTAGTGTATGGAGGTTATTTTCCTTTTGTAATAAATACTGAAGGTTTTGGCTTCCTTGTTACTCAAAATTTCCAATTCCAGTTTATGAGAGAGCTCAACCCTCTTACGAAAAGAAAATTTGACCAGACACTTGCCAGGATGCAGCAATTTAAGTTATACCTTCTCTACCTTCTTTTCTTGCAAACAGAATACAAGCAGTTACAAAAACAATATTTCCATTCCAGTAGTAATTTTAAGGTCCCAAAATAAACTAAACCATCAGCCAGACCATATATGGTCTTACCATTCCCAATAAATGCAGAGTGAAAATGCTGATTTGTCAGGAAGATTATGTGTGATTGCAGGCATATCTGCAGTGAACTGTACTGAGTCCCCTGCCCCCACCATACAACTTCCTAGTGAGTTTAGAAGGTGTTCCTGACATCTCCTGAGACCTTTTTCCTTCCAGCAATGTAATTTTTCATGGTACTTATTATAGATTGTCCGCCCATTCTTTTTGCGATTTTTCTCTTTAAATATGCTACCATCTAAAACTTTTCATGATACACAGTGATGACAGTGATGACAATGTAATCCAAAATTTTTTAAAAATGGCTGTTAGTAGTGTTATAGATGTACAACCTGGATATCATTAAAATTACCCTAGAAGGGGAAAATATGAGGTAAAGTGTCTCAGTATTTTTGGTGAAACTGGCACAGCTGGAATGCCCGATGAAACAATTTCAGAAACATCCTGTATTTTCATTGTAGCAGAGTGACTTTTGTAGCATGTTTAATACTGTATATGCCATTCTATTATTTCTTTAGAGAATTAAGTACTGAATGTGATGTGTTGTGTTTTTTTTTTCTAAACTATAGTTATGCATGTGTACCTTAAAGACAACTTCGAGAAGCATGCCCAAACAGCACTTCAATCAGAAAGTGGTGAGCTATATGATGTTTTTGCATTAGTGTGCAGTTTTTATTTCCACATTTTTGGATGAGATGAACAGTTTCTTTTTTCCCGGGGGACCTCAGCCTTGGTGAAAATGACATATGAGCCTTAAGAACTCATGAAATTTCAGGTAGCATTTCTGATTCGCAGAATCATAGAATCATAGAATTGTTAGAGTTGGAAGGGACATTGAAGACCATCGAGTTCCAACCCCCCTGCCTTGGGCAGGGACACCTGCCACTAGACCACGTTGCTCAAAGCCCCATCCAGCCTGGCCTTAAATACTTCCAGGGATGGGGCATCCACAACTTCTCTGGACAACCTGTTCCAGTGCCTCACCACCCTCACAGGAAAGAATTTCTTCCTAATATCCAATCTAAATCTCCCCTCTTCCAGTTTAAAACCATTACCCCTTGTCCTATCACTACACTTCCTGACAAAGAGTCCCCCTCCTGCTCTCCTGTAGGCTCCCTTCAGATACTGGAAGGCTGCTATAAGGTCTCTGGAGCCTTCTCTTTTCCAGGCTGAGCAGCCCCAGCTCTCTCAGCCTGAATTTAGGTTCTGACTCTCCTGAAGTTAAAAACCAAGAATACATTACAAATTACGGTATTTGAAGAGTCCTAAAATAATATTGTCTTAATAATAATCTGTTGAGATGCCACGTTCCTGAAATTTTATCTAATTGACACACAGTGTCCTGGTGCTCAAAGGTGGGATTTTTAGCTAATTAGATGTGAGGTTAAATGTTACTTGTGATTGGCATTGTATGAAGATTTACTAGCAGTGAAAAACCCAGCACTCTTACCAGGGCATCCAGCTAACAGTTTTCCAAGGTACCTTCTTGCGAAATTTGAAAGATTCAACCAGATTTCAGTTTATGCTCTTTTAGGACATAATCCTCTCAGTACTAAATCCAGACCAGATGCTCATTTCACGAGAGTTGAGTTGCTCTTTCTTTTAATTAGTGCTCTTCAGCTTTTCCTTTTGAAGCCAGAAGCCTTGCTATTCCTCTCAAGAGAATCTGCTAAATTTGTACCTTGAAGGAGAAAATAAGGTTATTTTCTGGCTCTTGTTCTGTGAATGTAAAATATCTGCAGAGTTATGGCTTTTCATATCTTGATTTTCTAGAGTTATCCCTCCAATTCTTCTTCTATGATGTTAGGAGAAAAGATTGTTTACACTTAGTTTCAGAAAGTTGTAACTGAGAAGCATATTTACATACCCTGGAAAAGATTCATGGCTTCCAGCAGTGTAGCTAGTATGTGGTCAGTGAGGGAAAAGTGAAGCTGCTAATGCAGAACCAACAGTATTTCCTCATAAAGATACAAACCCCAAAATTTGCTATAAAATTGCAATATGTGTGGTCAGTATTGATTAGATATTTCTGTCTTGAGGTAACCATTTTCCTGAAGAGATGCGTCCGTTTGCAAGATAAAGCATATTATCTAAAATAATTTGTGCTATTTATTTAATAGAAGGGGAAAGCACTTAGAAAAAAATACCTAAATTAAGAAGACACATTGGCCCAAATGTAACTTTCCATTTGTATGGATGGAACCTAATGAGGAAGGCACCCATCTTTACCTGAAGGTCAGATTCAGGTTGGTTTGAACTGCAAAGGCAGTGGGGTGATAAATATTAACACAATGCAGTCTTTGCTTTAATTGTTAAAAATTTCACAAAGGAAAATATTTAACACAATTTAAATGTCAAAGATTTTTTTTCCCTTCATTTTTTTTTGTATGTTGTCTTTCTTCAAAGACTGCAAACCCTAGAGCTTAATTTCAGAGAGATTATCTGTTGCATATTTCTGAATTTTCATGAGCTCATTTTTTATTGGACTCATTTTAACATGAAAGTCGATTACAAACCTGGAAGACCAAAGAAAGATCCTTTTGTAGATTTACAGTTCACCAAGCATCTTTTATATTAATTTATTCAGTTTATGCTAGTTCATTTTAGTTCAGATTAGACAAAGCACTTACCTGCATCTAGTCTCTTAAGGGTTAAAAAATGCATTAAAATACTAAGTCTAATTAAAATTAAAATACTTGAATAAAAATGCTCTTGGTATTTCCATTAGTAATTTTCAGTTCTAAGTTTTTATACACTGTTCCCCACATTAGATCAATGCTTATGACTAGATTCCAAAATCACTGATGTCATCAGAAGTAGTCATCCTCCACTCTGAGTTTCTCAATCCAATGCACTCATATGAAGCTTTGATCAGAGAGAGTAGTTCTAATTGCTTGTCCATGTAAATGTTCCCTATTTTCCTAAAAGTTTATCCCAAATGGCTCAGTCATACTCAACATTAATACAATTAGTTGTCTTTAGTTATACTGAAAACTGATTTCATGCAGGCAGCAACAAAGCATAATTGTTCTTCCTTACTTATATAATTACTTCACTTGTGCCATCTGTAAAATATATGTAGGAATACTTGCCCAGTTTTTAAACTATCCAGAGATCCTTGGTTGCGAGACACAGTGTGATTTTCAATTACGTTGCCTAGTTTTAAAATTATTCACAGCCATCCCATTTTGATTTTATTACTTAGTAGAAGGATAGACATAAAATGAAACATCTAACAACATTTTTACTTACTAGGCTCTTTACGCTACGTATTGACCTGTTGCTCTATTTTGTGTTGTTTGGTTTTTTTTGTTTATGTTGAATATAAGTAGATTAAAAGTACATTAAAAAAAGAGTCCTATGTGTATTATTTTCTCTCAGCCCAGTCATAAAATCTGAAATGTTTGACTTGAGCCATGACAGCATGCTGCAAAAGACACGTTTATCCTTCTCTTAACTGGATGCATTTTTATGTTCACTTCTAAAGTGAATGAACACCACCATATACTGTGCAGCGTACAGAAAAGGTTTAAAGTTGTCTCTAAATACTCAAGAACACTTGATAACCTACCTAACCAACAGCGGTCTAGCCATTTAGTGCCATAAAAAGAATTTGTCTCCTTAGTAAAAAAAAAAATAATTAGAGTCTGTGAAGTGGTAATTTTGCTGAACTAAGTTCACCTATAACTAGAACTTTGAATTTAGTATTAAATATGAATTTAGTTGAATACCAGGCTATGCAGCTGCAGAAGAGAATTAATAAAGAACTACTTTCAAGGGCTGGAGCCACATTTAAATCTCAGGAGGAAAAATAAAAAATGTGTGCGCGCACAGTAATCATATTTCTAATTGTATACAATTACAAATAAAAATAAGTAGTATAAAGTAGGCAAATCTTTTCCAAAGTATGCTTAATGCACAATAAATTTCAGTAAAGTGGGATTTGATTTGCAAATAAAAACTGGTTAGCCTGTGTTTCCATTTAAAGTTCTAGAAAATACTCAAAATGGGATCACCTCCATGAATTCAATTAAGCTATGTTATGTCTCTGATGTTTTAAGTGAAATGTAATTTATGCTGGGCCATGAATCTCTATAAAAGCATTGCTATTTCTAACGATTTTGCATTCAAAATGCTGCAAGACTGTATGTGTCTCCAAAGCAAAACAATCTCATATTCAATGCAATTGTAGTTGACAAGTGATCAACATGCAGCCCACCCCATGTTTAGCAACATGGTTTTGAATGAAAATTGGTGTAAAAAGTTGTTGATAGACAGGCTACTGGACTTCAAAGCTTAAAAGTGTTCCCAATGATCATGCTGAAATCACAGATGCTTCCAGACCAGTCCTTTAGTCCAATGTGTATACAGGAGCTTAATTCTGATTTCCTCTTGTTGTTCAATTATATTCCTAAATGCTGATGTGAACACTGAGTCAGTCACATGTGGCTGCTTGGTTACTTTATGGGATCTTTCCTTTTTTTTTTTTTTTTTTAAATTTATAATCCTTATGAGTTTGGTCGGTTTGTTGGGTTTTTTTACCTTCATTAGTGCTGTCTTTTTGGATATCACCACAGATCTTCTCTCCATTCATTCATATTATATTCTGTGATCCATGGTTTTTCATATAGCTTTTCAGATTCCTTCCTGGGAACAAATAGCCATCAGTGAGGAACTTTTGCTGCAGTGAGGTTTCTGTCTTTACCACTGACTTTCTTTCTGCCCTTTTTATTGTTAACGACATTTCTTTTTCATTCAGCTTTCTGATCTCACCTCTTGCCTGTTTCCCAGCTATCTTGTTAATGGTATGATCAAAGTCCTCAGAAATACACACTGTCAGCCCCTGGCTGACATTCCTGATGCTTCTCCAGGATGAGGTGCACCCTATGTTCCTCATTTACTTTTCTGACAGTGCTTGCTTTTTCTCTCTCTCCCTTCTGCATCTATATAGGGAACAGTTCCCTACAAGCCTAGTTTAGGAATACATTCATTACATAATGGACACTGAATGTTTGAAATCACCAGTACAAAGAAACATTTGCAAATGACATTGATGCTGAAATGTGTTTTCACAAACTATTAATAGGGCAAATGCAATTAACAATGAGTCATATCATGGGTGATTCACTGACAGCAAGACAATCTGTAAATGTTAATCATTCTTCACCAGTGTGTTCTGCAGACCATATTTCTTACTTGTGATTTGCAAGGTAATTTTTAGCTTTCTCTAAAACTTGAAAAATTGAAAGTAATTTGGAAGGATGTGTCTGCTTCAGTTTAGAATGCCTATCTAATGTTCTGGAAAGTTTTCAAAGGGCTTTCTCCTGCCAAAACAGTATAAAGTGGTTTAAGATTAAAAGGGGGGAAAAAAAGGAAGGTAAAGAATTTGAGTGCACTTCTTTTACCAAACCATTAAACTGACTGTTTAAGTACTAATTTGCCCTAGTGGTCTCCAGAAAGTCCTGCTATATCCCCTCAATCTTATTAACCACCCCTCCTATTTCCACTCAGGCAGTTCCACTAATATTTTTTTAAAGAACATGACAATCAATTCAGAACATCTATTCAATCTATTGTAAATCTGTTTTTCACCCATTAACAGTCTTTTCTTGAAATCCCATTTTAAAACAATGATTTTTTTTCTGTAGTTCATTGTCATTCTGGGATATGACGCCTTTATGATGAAAAATATGGATAACATCTGAAAAGCAGAGCTAGAAGTTTGAAATATCTATAGAGATTTTAATTTAACTTTACAAACCCAACAGTTCCTGATGTAAATGTGTATCGGCACAAGAACTCCTTATATAGATTGTTTCTTGAAGCACTTGCTGAAATACTAGTTACATTAAGAAGTTACATTCTGAAAAACTGATTCCTTAAATAGTTTCATACATAATAAAGCCATTGTCACATCTATATTAATGTGCGTAATCCTTTTATGGCACATGATCAGGAAATAATCTCAGTAGTTGGTTACAGAATGTGAATTTATAAGTGGAAAAATTTACACCCAGCTCAGAAATACTAAAATATGGTATGTTATGAACCCAGTAACATTTTCAAAGTCCATTGGTACAGTGTTTTAGAGTAAAAATAGATCTTGAGTGATGGAAACTAAAGTATCTCCTTACGGAGCTGTGTTTTTACAAACTACATTTATATATGCCTCTATTTAATTATCAGTTAAGATGTAAATATGTAGCATGTAATTTTGTATGCTTCCATGTATTATATTCTTGCATTAAAGGACTGCTAATTCAGTGGATGTACACTTTGCAGTATTTGCAGTATTGCCTTTTCCTTGGCTTTGTATCTGTGCTACCTTCAATTAAATAAGAGATTTGAAGTCTCCATCCATTCTTTCATCAAAGGCACTGTCACTCTACCAGTACAAAATATTGGAGGACCATCAACGTCTCATCAGGATAACCAGTTAGAGGGACTACAGGTAAAGAGAACAGAGAGTGCCCTGGGTGGTTATCAATACTACCAGCTGTATAACTTTGCTGTTAGTAGTGGGTAGAGGAAAAGCCAAGTTTTTTTCTTTTTTCGCTGTGTTTGTAGTTTTAAAGTTGTTGTGGTTTGTTTTTAGAGTTGTAGTCATAAAAATGGAAGTGTGATTACAGATAGCCACTTGAATGTGAAGAAATAAAACCTGTAAGATTGCTTGCTAACAACTGGGTTTGAAAATGGAAAATTGTGATAGCTAAAGCATGGTTATATGTTTAAAGGAAGGATTACTAAGTAAAGTATCTTCAAATAAATTTAAAAGCCTCAGAGGCTGCTATATATTTATGTGGCTGGGAAGTAGTAGAAAAATATTACTGTTTTCTGTCCAGCAAAAACAATATTTTTGAACAGGATTCTGAAAATCAACTTTAACTACATAATTTCCTCATATTCCTGAGATTTTCTTCCCTCTATTTTCTTTGAGGATTCAAAGATTTAATTGAATCTTGGGTGGT
>VZRU01005729.1:218884-276033 GCA_013398155.1 Pedionomus torquatus | reverse complement strand
TTTTTTTTTTAATGTAAAAAGTTTGGATACGTTGATACTGGTTCTGTTTTCACTATTGTTAAAAATCCAAATTGAATTATTTGCAGTACTAGTTCTGCTTAAAGTTATTTAGTTCAGAACATATCAAGTTAGCATCTCTGCTTAGTGGACCACTGTATACATTCTGTTAATTTTACACTGGTTAGTAATTCTAAGTTAAGATTTACAGCCAAGCTTAATACACATAGATCTTGATACAGTTCACTGATTATCTACAATAGCTGGATAAATCTCTTGGATGCAGTTTGACCTTAAAGAAATCTGTTTATAAGGTGCTAGAAATGATTTGAAAACATGTCTTCAATTAAGATTAAGAAAAGTTACATTTAGTGAATCATCTTTTTCCTTTTTCTGTTACTCACAAAATTTAATTCAGCATTAGTACATTACTAACAGAGGCAAACAGAAAGCTCCCACCAATTTCATTTCACCATGAAATTCTTTTAATGGTGATCTCCTCCAGCTCCTCAAAATAGCTGTTCTTACAGCTTCCTAATAAAGGAAACTCTCCTTTCAAGATTTTTTTTTCCTCAACTCTAAACTTTTCCTTCTTATCAAATGCCTTTTCTTCCTTACTGGATGCCATACGCTATTCTTGCAGTGCAAACAAAGCCACAAGTGTTAGATTTTCTGCTAATTCTTTTTCAAGTAACCCAGAAGTTGTTTAACTTTATAATTCTGCACAACGTGGAAATGTTTGCTCTCTGTCTTCAGAATGGAGAATTAATTTACAGCCAGACTGACCCAACAGAGATGAAAAGTCTCTCATAGACATAGAAAAGGAAAAAGGAAAATTTGTATCATTCATTTTATGGTTCAAATCTGTACAGCCTTTAAGCAGAGGAAATACTTCCTTTGTCCTTTCCCTTTGAAGTCAGAAGGATAGTCCCCAGCATGCCTAGAGCCCCTGCAAAGGATTCACCTCTTGGAGTGCAGACTGAGGTACCAAGTTTTCTACATCTGATTCTGTACTTCCATGATTTATTCAGCCACCCATCTGCCCACCTTTCACTGGAATTATGTTGACAAGAGCACTCAGATTTTATTCCATTTGATTTTATTCTATTAAATGATGACATCCCCCATATCCCTGGTGAATTAAAAATCTACCACTTGTTCTCTTCCTGCACAAGCCCAGGGAGAGCCCCAGCCAGGGGAGGGAGCTCCACTCTTGTAGGAACCATGGGCTACAGAACCACCTTGGAAGGTGAGACCTAGAAATGTCAATACTTAGCTGCAGGCCAAGACTTCCTTGCTATTAAAAACAGGTTTATCCCTGATGACAAATATGATCCAGATGAAAGGAAAGGTGCCTCTGAAGAGGACTGTGGATACATCTTCCTAAAATGGGCAAGCTGGGCAAACCCAGACAAAGGGGACAATAGTGGAGTCATTAATTATCGTTATTCAAATTTTTTTCATTGTGTTTCTTAAAGAGGGTAGAAATAGTAGAAAATAATTGATTTTGATGGTAGATAATGACAGAAACAGCCTGTATTAATGTGACATGCTTAATAATGGCATGCTGTTGTTCCCCACTATGCTTCCAGCAGAGTTTTCCTTGTGTTTTACAAAATAATAAAGTTAAAACGTGGCACTGTGTACCATACAAAAAAGAAGTTTGGCTTCAGATGGCTTTTCACTTGGAATAGTGGCTGCTCAAATATTGGAATTTAAATAATTTAAAAACAAACAAGCAAACAAAAGAAATTATATCAATTTGGAAATTCAGGCAGTGCCAGTTCCAGATTTGTTATCTCACAAATTTCTGGTACTGGAAAAATCTCAAAATGGTATTGCTGGAATAAGGAATTCTCAGACTGTCAAAACTATATGACATATATCTCTAACTGTTACATTTTTTTAAAGTATCATTAGTCCTATCCCTTCTCCTTTTGATTTTTGCCATTAAAGCAAAATTTCATGTGTGAGGAATTTCTCTTACTCAAAGAAGACTAAAAACTGTACCTCTGAAAGCTACTCACCGCCCCCCCCNGCCAAATGTCTATTCCTCTTTCAGACAAAACTAAAAAAATAAATGCCTCCAAAAAAAAAACCAAAACCAAAAACCCAACCAAAAAACCTGGAAGTACACATACTAGCTACTTAGACTGAAAACACTATCCAATAATCCACACGCTCTACACTATTTTTTTCAAATAGATAGTAACTGGAAAAAGTAATTGAGAATATTTTTCAAGGAATACACTGGGAGGATGACCCACATAATGTATCTTAATAAGTTTTCTCCATCTTTAGTGTTATGAGTAGCACTCCTTAGGGGTGCTGGAGGCATTAGGATGAATAGCTGAAAGCAAGATTAAAAATCTCAACCATCTAACTGAAAAAAGCCCAGAGTCTACTGGAATAAGGCACACCCACAAGACAGATAGTAAGTGCTCTTATATAATACACGACTGCTCAGTATCTTTTCATATTGTTATTTGACCAGTAGGATAGAACCAAGAAAATTAGAAACTTTTAATAAATAAGTACTTTTTTAAAAAATGGAAAATATGTTCATCTCTTAATTCTGACTAATAATTTTGAGTGCAGATGTAAAACTGGTTATATGTGGGTACTGAATAGATGCAAACTGCAGGTCATAGGAAAACACTGAAAGCTAATTACCAATTAAAAAACATTCTGCAATATATCATTGAAATGCTCAACAAGAAAGTGTCTTGAATTCACTGTAGTCATTCACTCCTTTCTATCACAACCTAATAAAGTCAGTGCTTAGCTACTTGAGCTCTTTCTCCTACAATCATCCCCAGCAATTGTAGCTCTGCAAAATTCATAGCACAAAAACATTGATGAACTTCCTCCATTTAACCAGCACACTCAAAATGGGAACAAAGCTCTGCATCAATGGAAACATGTTTTGAAACATTTCTGAAAGTAGAGCATTGATGGAAAACATTTCTCTTTTGTCTTTAAAAGAATAATAAAAAAAAAGAGCTGTATGAAAAGAAGTGCCTCATTTATAAGGTAACTAAATGACATCCAGCATAGCACAGTCATCATAGTCTATTGGATATCTGTAGCTCTTAAGGATATTCTAACCAGCTGTTGGTTCGGAATAACTCATTTAGGCTTGTCATGCTTCATTAATCTGGAACATGTTTCTTTGAAGTGTTGAGCATACCTGATTTGATTGTAAAGGCTTCTGTTATACTAAACAAATTTCTAAATACATTAGCTCCCATTGGTGTTAATAATTGGATCTAGTGTTGTGAAGTTGGAAGAGAAAGTATTTTGTCATAAAATCTATGCTAAGATTTAAAGGACTTAGATAATCATCCCGTTTGTTTTAATAAGAGCTGGTATCACTACAGAAAATATTAGAATAATTAATTGCCATACAGAAGTAATAACTTATTGTAAAATTTAAGTATCTCAGCTATTTCTGCTCTTTTTATTTTAAGAAAATAATTCTGGCTGGCAAAATTTGAAACAAGCTGTTGGTGTGTTTTACGTCACTGACAGTTTTCCCCCTTGCTGTGATGACTATAATTAAAAGTTGAGAATGAAGCAGTGCAGGAGACACATTGCAAAATAATAGGTTAAAAAAAATAATAATTACATATGCAACTACCCATTTGCTTACACATTTGTCTTTTGTGAATGAAATGATAAATAGGGCATATGAGTGTTGGTGGTATATATGTGGTGGTGGCAGGAGAACAGCCTTGAGACACCTTCATATGTGCATAGTAGATACAGCCAAATCACCTATAGGAGTCACAATGTGCAACAGCCCACAATAATCTTGTTCTCTGGTGACAGAACTGAGTAAGTTTTTCCCAATTTGAGGTGACATTTAGGGTGGACTGTTCTTTACACATTAACCTTGAGAGCTCTTCCAGGGTAAGAAATACAACAGGGCACTCAGCAGCTAAGTGACCTGGCAGCCCTTCAGATGGTAAATCAAGGTTTGATTTTCTTTGCTGAACCGGCATGTGGTCTTTCTTTGCCTTTTCCCTGCAGTTCTAAGTCTGCAAGGGGAAATATGTGCAAGCCACAGTTGTACAAATGAACAAGGCACAGTGTATATAAAGCATGCTGTAGGCAGAGCTTTGAATTTAATAAGTGTGGGTTCAGAGATGAAGCCCATGCTGCTGGTTGTTGCCTCAGCAGATGCAGCTCTTTTCAATTAAGTTTATAAGCAAATATAACTTCTTACATCATTAAAAGATCCCAAAGAGTTTCTCACTCCATGGTGGTATGGTGGATACTGTGTTTTGAGATGATGTTAGCTTTTCAATTCCTCTAATTCCTCTGCGGTTGCTTTTTTTTTTTTTNTTTTTCTTTCTTTTTTTTTTTTTTTTTTTTTTTTTTTTTTTTTTTTTTGTTGTGTCTTGATCCCTCTTTGGTGCTTCAAGTACACAGTTGGGATTCTGGCATGAATGTGAAAATTTCTTTTTATTAAGTCACAGAATTTGTTTGAGGATTTATCAGGTAGTCCAACAGAGGAAGAGGAAAAAATTTTGTTCACTCCATATTTTTTGTTGTCTGGACTTAACAGCATAGTATTTTTTACTTTTTTTCCTTTTTTTTAAAAAAAAAAACCCAACCAAACAAAAAAACCCACACACACACAAAAAAAAAAAAAACAACCAAAAAAACCAAAAACCCAAACAGTTTTCAGATGAAGAGAAAATACAAGCTGTAGCTAATATTTACTTTGGAAGAAATGGCAAGATAAAATAATAATTAATTTGTTTGATCAATATTTCTGGTCTGTTTAATGTGGAGAGTTACTCTTCTGCTTCTGTATTTGAAAGACACTGAAGAGAACAAGGTGCAGCACTGTTTTATGGCCCTTGAGAGATACTGGCACAATGTGGAGAAATTAAGAAGTTTTATGAAAACCAGCTCTGCCTAGTGGATGTGATGATGTTACAGTCATAGTTGTAGCCACCCATATATCTTATGAATTCCTTAAAAAAGACCCAAGTGGTCACAGTTATTAACTAGAAATATTTATTTTCTGAAGGGGCACAACAAAGTCAGACCATTTCTGAGAGTCTTCCCCTCTGACAAGGCAAAATGCTGTCCTTCAAGCAGTTTTTGTGTAGCAATGGCCCTGTGAATTTGAGGCAGTGACAGGACCTGTGGATGACAAGGGCTCAGAGCCCTAAGCCCAGTGTCATGCACCCTCAAGGATGTAGCTGAAATAATAACCAGTTGGTCTGGAGAGCTGCCTTGCTCCCCAGGAGCCAGGGCAGGCCACGCAGAGCACATTTCCACTCTCAGGGATTTGTTCTCCATTGCCCTGTGTAAGTTACAGGCCAACAGTGCGTAACCTTCAGATGGTGGCAATAGTCAGGAATACAGGGAGAGGGAAGGGAGTTGGACTAGAAGTTCTGACCTTGCAACAGTTGCAGTACTTTGGTTGAGCTTTGATATTCATTTTCAAGGGCTTTTTTTCTGAACCTTCAGTTGTTAAAATTTGGCCAGTCCACAGAAGCAAGGATTACAGCTCAGTTTTTGTTCTGACTTTCTGCTCTTAGTGACAAAAGAGCTAGGAGGATTGTTTTAAAGGTAATCCCTGAGCACTTATCTTTGGCCTCCAGATACCACAGGCTGTTGCTGAGCAAGCAACTAGCTACGATGTGTAAAACACATTCATTAGAAGTACTGACAGGCTGCAGTTTAGCTCTGACCTCGTGATTAACAGCAGAAAGGAAGGGGTTTGTGTGGGGGCTAAAGTTTTAATCTCCAGCCAGGAGTTTCATGAGTAAATCCTGTTAGAAAGAAAAGGATCTAAGCATAAGTGTTTCACACATTTTGATCATGTCCTCAATAAACATTTTGTGTGAATAATGTCAAACCACAATGCTGGTAAATTTAAAACAGAATAATCTGTCACAGTATATTTCACACAAAATTGTGTTCAAAGATTTTATTTTTAGTTTGAAATGGCTTAGATATAATTTTAGAGGAATCCAGGTTTATTGGGGATTAATAATTCAAATCCTTCTCTCCTATATTTAACTTTCTTTACCACTGGATTTAAAAAAACAATCTAGTGAAATGCCATGTCACCAGTTGTGGGGCAAAGGCAGTTGCTACAGGTGGTGCATATTTAGCCCTCAATAAAAGGGTTTTTTTTTCTTTGTAGTTTTGTTTGGGTGTTTTTTTATTATTTTTTGGAAGAGAACAGGCAAGAAAATGAAGGAAATTCTACTACTCAAAAGTCAATAAACAGTCTGAGCAATGGAGGATGCTAATGTCTTTGTCCCAAGACATGACTATCAGCTTGTTCAAGAGCTTTTATTTTTATAGCTAAGACCAAAATTTCAAGTCCTCTTCCTAAATATCTGCAACTTTTCCAGATTTTTCTCCTATTAGTAATAGTAGCATTTTTATACTAGGAAATCTGCTGCATAGTTCCCTTATGACCTTAATTTTGAAGTTTGTTATGGAATTTTGGATTTTACCAATCTATCTTTCTTTCTTTCCTGACTTTATGTAGCAAAGTGTTGTTATAATGAGTTTAATTAGGCAAAAATGGATGTTGGCTTACAGTGTTACAAAAGGTTGCTATGTACCAATAAATCATAATCAAATGCATTTAGTGTAATAGTAGGAGTCATTCACAGTCAAGTCGCTTGTAACAAACATTGATTGTTTCCTTAAAAGACAAGCGCTTCCAATTATAAGGAAAACAAACCAAAGCCTGGTTTTGCTAACTGACAGAATGTTTACGTTACAAAGAACATCAGTGTTTTATTCATGAGCAGTTATTCAATATGGTAAAAAGGTACTATCTGGGATGCCTGGAGAGGGTCAAATGTGCCTAATTTTGTTGAAAAATGGTTACTGGTTGTTTTGATGAAGTGTAGTTATGGTGAGGGCAATGACGTCTGGTGAAATGTAGAGAAGAAGCCCCAGGGAAAGCTTTCTGGATTAATTGTATGGGACAAAGCACTTTGAATATGGACTACTTGAACTCTGCTTATTATGAGGTAAGACTTTTAGGGCTCAAATGTGTAATTTAGAAGTATGCGGTGAGTACATGTGTATAAAATAATGGGATTATTCAGATGAGCAACTACCACGCTGTTGCAGCTTCAATTAACCATATTTTAAAAAGCAACCATTGTCTGTTGGGTGCCATTTGTGTAAGAGTTTGGGATTACACCTGTGCTTTTAAATAATGTTTTTGTACACATCAAAATGTTTATGCAGAACTGCCCATCCTGTCTTTAAATGTGAGGAAGTCTTTTGGGGTAGAGTGTACTTTTATACATGTTTGAAGGACATGTACCATACACACTGGGGCATTGCTGTAGTTAGTGTAATGGAGGACAATAACCCCTGCATATTCAGTTTTCACTTTTCTGTGGAATGTGTTATGCCATAACTCCTTACTTCTCACCACCACCCCTATGCACAGACACTTTCTGAAACCTAAAGATCTGATCGTTAGAGTCGAAAGGAAGGGCACAATTCTGCTTTCATGGCAGTCAGTCAGAACAGTGTCAGCATCTCTGCTGGCATTGATTTAAACTTAGACTTTGGGGACGTGCATTAATGGAAGAGAAATGCTGCATGTGCAAGTATTGTGGGGAAAAAGAAATAAAGATATCAGAGTTCAATATTGTAACACTAGAATTCTTTTGAGTCCTATTTCCACACAAGGTAAAAGAAAGACTTCAATGTAGAATTCTGTCATTCTTTAAGCAAACATGTAAAATTAGAATTATTGTATTTATTTCTCCATTTCTTGCTCTCAGTTCTTCCAGTCTTCACAATAAACAATTCTGGGAGAGAGGGATTAGAAGCAGCTGCAGGCCTCCACGTGATCTGAAGCTCACAGTAGGAGTATAAGGAATTTAAATATCATTCATTTCTTTTCCTTTGCTCCTCTTCCCCCCTCCTTCCCCATGCCATTCCGCATGGGAAACAATCAGTCATTCAGAGCTATGGACAATGACCCCCTACCTTTCACAGCCCATATCCAAAAATCCTTTGGCAAAGCAGACCTGGACTCCAGCTAGCTCAGCACTGCTGGAAGTCACATTCTGTGCTGTCAGATGCTGGGATTCATGAATCACGGGCTTGCACTGTACACCAAGTACCTTCAATCAGTTGTCAGAAACACTGGCTGACCACTGCCTGAGCACTCTATATACTTACACTTTTGTTTTAATGCCTTTTCAGTGTTCACAATGAACCTGTGGAACCTCAGTGGAATGAAGTTCCTTTCTGATTAAAATGTCTTTGCTTTAAACCCATCTTTGCATCAGGGATGCCAGCCTGAAGGGTGCAGCATGGCCAGGGTACACTTCGGGTGATTGATACAACTTCACTTCCTTGATGATTATCCTGAATAGATCTCATCGGTATTTTCAGCCATGATGTAGATGCCCTTTACATCCATATAAATCTTTAGGGCAAGGAGAAAATTGGCTGAGCCCAGACATTGATCTTGTGAGGTAAATTGTACCTAGGCAGCAGGGGCTCCATTGATAAACAATGAAACAATGCAGATAACTTACCATCTTACTTTTAATCAATGCAGCTTCTCACAATGCATTATTCCAGCAATGAGTCTAAATCACTATGCACTATAAGAGTTGTTTTCAAAAGCTTTTAATCTAATTGGAAAATCTTCCTTTCTACTGGTAATAAACACTCACTAAACTGTCTGCACCTAATTGAGCTGTAGTAATTTATGTGAGCTCCCCACTGCTTTTTCTCCCTTTAATCAGACAGACTGCTTTATGTCTTTAACTAATGAAACCTAAGACTTTGCCAAGTAGATTTGATCAAATGTCACTACTGAATAAATCTTCATTAACACTGACATGTCCCACATCCTCCCCATGTCCCACTTCATCATTAAGTCAGAGCAACATCATCATAGAAAGGTGATGGTCACTACTTTATTTACATATATAATCAAGCAGTAGTCATCAATGACACACCAAACAAGAACAGGAAAAGACAATTTATGGAAGCTTTTTGTCAGGGTTTAGTAACAGTAACTACAATGGTGGTTTTTTTTTCTAGAAAGGAAATCTCATTACCCTGGATGTGCTAGAAGGACCACCAGCTGCCATGTTCGTTCACAGAAAGATTTCCCTGTTGTAGTAGCTATTTAGATTTGTCCTTCCCTTAGTATAAATAAGTATTACTTCCCACCTAGCAGTGCCTTTCAGAGGTGCTCAAACTGGCTTAGATAGCAGGATCTGTACAACTTCTTACCACAGGAGCATCAGTGATCCAAATGTATGTTACCTAGCACAAACTGTTTGAAGGTATGGCTGGATACTAACCTAAGCAGCTGCTGTCTTTACTAAATAGAATAGTAAAAGGTATGCTTGTGTCTGCCCAGAGTAGACTATCAACCAGAAATAACATTATGGGGAAAATAGAAGTAAATCAGTCCCCTGTGACACAAAACAAAATACTTGATGGTGCAAGAAATATTTGTTTGAATAAATTAGAGGTGAATGTTAAGTGTTGTAACAGAATTAGTGGCAGGCAAAGGTACTGGAATATCTAAAGATGCCTTTGGATATCAAATAAAATGACAAAAATGTCATTTTCAGATTTTCCTCATTGTCTGACATGAAATTTTTACACATAAAGAAATCAGAGGTGCCAAAGAAAATGCTCAGAATACCGGTTGTAGGTATTTCACTGTGCTCTCAGCATTTATGCCCCTTATAAAGTTGATTGTGTACCACCTTTCACTGGAAAGTCAGTGGAAATGAAGCCTTTAGTAGTCTGTGTGGCTTGTCAAACATTTAGTAAGTGGTAAAAGACAAAACAAAAAAAGGAACCTGTAACTGGTACTTTTATGGGAATAGGGATGAGTACTGAAAGATCAGTTGGGAAATGCATATTGAAATGGAGTTGCGTGTCAGGGCCTGTGATGATGAGGACTTTAAGTTGGTAAACTGGACAAGAAGTAGTCAAAGAACAGTTCATGGTCAGTGATATGGTCATACAGGTTAAAAAAGAAAATTGTTTTCGTAGCTGAGTTTATCAGAGGTCCGGTGTCTGGCAGGTAATGAAAGATTTTGACAGATGTACATGCACCCAGTCACACACACTTAGTTTTGCAGAAAAATACAAAACGCGCTGTGATTTTGAAGACAGAATAGACCCAGTGACCTGGCTCGGTGTTTTCATTGATAAACTTCAGCGATGGTTTTGCAGGGTGTATGCACTAATTGAATTGTACCTGCTAAACTCTCCAAATATTTTCCACCTGCTGCACCTATTAGTAACTGCCTTAACTGTCTATAAGTGTGCATGTACAAGCATGTACTCTGTCTGAATCTACCTCTCATAAACCCTATATGTGAGTGCCCTTCTAAGAAGGACTCTGGTCCCTTCTACTGTCAATATTTTTTAATTGCATGAAGTGACAACAATTCAGTCAAGGTGAGGAAAGACAAGGCAGGACAAGGATGGATAAACCAATACTTTCACACAATGAGATGGAAAGTAAAGGAAAACTTGAGTTGCAAGAGAGAGAATACATTTAGATTTTCTTTAGGCCTTTGTCTGCTGCTTGTAACTTTTCTAACTATTTGTTGAGGAATAACTTTTCCCAAGGTTAATATTAGCCTCTTGAATATGTTTATAAACCATTGTTTGGTCTTCCATCTTAGGCAAAATATATAAAATAAATGTAAGTCATAGATTACTTTGGAGAAGGACTGGAGCCTCACCAGAATTTTGTTTGCCAAGGAAAGATTTTAGCTGGAAGGAGCTCTGTTCACTTGCATTCCTGAGGGTTTTATATTGGGTACCTGTAATGCTGGAAGATAAAAGGAAAAATCACAGGAGGGATTCATGTTATAGGGATTATTTAGGTTCCGTGTTTCTTTAATCATAAGAAATAATACCCGTTCTGTTGTACAAAAGTGGTCTGATTGTGGAAAGAATATTGTCTAAAAGGTGAAGATGAAAGTACATTTGCTGAGCATATTTGGAAAGGCAGGAACAGGTAGAGATTTAAAGAGAGAGATATCTGCAAGAGATATTTTGTCCTGATGTAGACACAGTGACTTGGCTTATGAAAGCATTGTCGACTACTGTTACATTTTAGCCTGGTAAGGTGCATCTCTCAATAGCTAATGTTTTACATTGGCAAGAAAGGATGTGGATGGATCCTGTAATCAGTGCTTAGTAAGAACAGCTACATGGTCCGTCAAAGAAAAAAAGAAAATCTCCGGAACTGCTGAGCTATTCTGTAGCAACTGCTGAAGTCCTAAAGCTTTGGAAAGAAAAAAAAAAAAGAAAAGAAAGAAAAGAAAAAAAAAGATTCCAATCTTAATTTTCCTAAAGACTGGGATATATATGCTTCTATGTGCATGTATATATGAGAAAGGATATATGATGACTATTGTTTTAGCCCTCTGTTCCACTTACTTCCCTACAAGAAAAGAAATTACCTTGCTTTCAGATACCTGGTACACCCATAAATGCCAGTGTATATGTAGTTTCTGGGAGACAGATATCATGGAATTCCATTCATATGTAATTAATCTTTCTGGTTTATTATCTCATTTTTAAAGAGGACATCCAGCATATCCATTAAAATATGCATATGATCCATTTGGGGCAACTGCCTGCCAGTCACTGCTTTTCTTTGCTTTCTTTTGTTTTAGCCTACTGAATGTGAAAAAGGTGATCTGATCAACTTGAGTGTGCATGCAAACAGAATCAGAGAATAGAGCATGTTTTACAGCTTATGCTATGCTACAAGAAACCTAGAACCCGTAGGTCAATGGCACTGTTTTATTTCTTATTCAGTGATGGGAAAGAGAAATGGATGAACTACAAGATGATCAAAAAGCATTCTTCCTCTGCTGCTCCTTGATATACTATTCTCTGTAATATAAATGCTATAATAAATCATACTTTCTGTTTGTTCCACGTCTCGGGGTCAATGTTCAACACACTATGGAACTGGCTTTTTTTTATTTTGTTTCACTGAAATACTGTGAATATTCTCCAGCCAGCTTATCTGATTGTTTGTTCTGCTCAGCTAAGCAAACCATACAAGTGTGTCTTAGCTAAATTATCTGCTGCAAGGCTATACTTGTATCATTTCAGTAAAGACTCCTCCACCTGCTTTATTTTATTCCCTTTCTTGTATTTTTTCCCCCATTCATTGTTCATTAGAAGTGGTTTAAAACAAAAATAATCATAAAAAGAAGCTTTATATAGTTAATCACAGCAAACATCTCTGATCAAAATTCAAAGAATAAGGTTTCCTGGTCTAAAGTCAATTTATTAAAACAGACAACATTCTTGGCCTTCAAGTAGCCCTCAAATTAATAAAATGAAAGGACTACTGATCTAGCTGTCGGCTATTTTCCCTAATTTTATAGAACTGGACATGAGACATTACCAAAGCTCTGGTTTTGATCACGAATAATTGTAGAAAGCAGTTCACTTCCTTAATTGGACTTATTTAAATCTCAGCCACCAGGAATAAACTGTGGGCAGATTTCTTAGAAAGAAGAGATGAATGGTAAGAGTGGGATGAAGCAGAAACCAGTTTCAAAAGTATTATACAGCTACAAGAATTTACATAATGTATCTTATTTATTTTCAGTTTCTGAACCACTCTCAGAATCCTATGCTAAATCTTTTTAGGGACTGAGTATGAGAAGGGATTCCCAGCTGGCCTGGGAGACTGTTGGCTTGAAACGCTACAGCTGAGCTGTCGTCACACAGTCTTCTTAGAGAGCAGAGTTTAACAAGAAGTATTCTGACAAGTAGGAAAGAACACTTCTCTTTGATAAGGAGTATCACCAGCCCAGCAAAATACAGATAGGTAGAAGATTTGTTGGACAATTTCACAACATATTATTATTATATTTAGTACTGATAAGTGACATTTGAAAAAGTTTGGAAGTATCAAATTATAAATAGATTTTATAAGTTTAACCTAAGTAAGCCAAATCATTTAATTCTGTCAACTTTTCTCAGATAGTGGGCTTTGTCAATATTTTTGGCAAATATTTTTCATAGTTTGATTGAGCAAATAATTAGCAAATGTTTTTCTCCACTGTTTTGATCTTTCTTATTTTATTACTCAATCCAGAGTCTGCTGAAATCAATGTGTTCCCTCCCGTAAGTTATGACACCAAGCTGAGTGGTGCAGCTGAGACACCTGAAAGGTGGGATGTCATCCAGAGGAACTTGGACAAGCTTGAGAAGTGGGCCTGTGTGAACCTCATGACATTCAAGACCAAATGCACGGTCCTGCACCGGGGGCAGCCACCAGTATCAATACAGGCTGACGGATGAAGGGGTTGTGAGCAGCCCTGAGGAGAAGGACTCCAGGGTACTAGGGAATGAAAGACATGAGCCAATATGTGCACTACAACCCAGAAGGCCAACTGCATCCTGGGATGTATCAAAAGGAGTGTGGCCAGCAGGTCAAGGGAGGTGATTCTGCCCCTCAACTCAGCTCTTGTGAAAGCCCACTTGGAGTACTGCATCCCGCTCTGGAGTCCTCTGAAGGAAGGACGTAGTCCTGCTGGAATTGGGTCCAGAGGAGGGCCACAAAGATCATCTGAAGTCTGGAACACCTCTCCTATGACAACAGGCTGAGAGAGTTGGGGCTGTTCTGCCTGGAAAAAAGAAGTCTCTGGGGAGACTTTATAGCAGCCTTTCAGTACTTACAAGAAAGATGGGGACAACCATTTTAGCAGGGCCTGTTGTGGTAGGAGAAGGGTTAATGGTTTTAAACTAAAAAAGGGTAGATTTAGACTACATATAAGGAAGCAATTTTTTACGATGAGGGTGGTGAGACACTGGGACATGTTGCCCAGGGAAGTTGAGGATGCCCCATTACTGGAAGTGTTAAAGGTCAGGCTGGATGGGGCTCTGAGCATCCTGATCTAGTTGAGGGTGTCCCTATTCATTGCAGGGGGATGGGACTAGATCACTTTTAAAGGCCCCTTCCAATCCAGACCTTTCTATGATTCAGGATAATGTGTTTTGCTCTGCAAATCACATGAATAATAAAATAATAAATTCATTTTTTTTTTAAGCATTTGTTTTAAAATTTTGAAATAAAAATTTTAACAGATAGAAATGCTAGTGTTTTAGGTGGAAGTCTGTAATATTTTCTGTTGCTCTGCTCTATACTTCGTCATCTCTTGATATTAAAATTCCACAAGGCAGACACTTGCGAAAGCCACATTTGTGGTTATTAGATGTTACTACTATTTGTAATTACTATGGGAAGAGTATATCTCTTTTCACTTGGCTTTCCCCAGTAAAGTGCATATTATACTCAATACAATGATATTAGCCTTTAAGCAGAAAATATGACTGTTTAAGTTTCATACTAATGTAATTTCAGACAGTAATAGGACATGCCCATCCAAAATCTAGCTTTTTTTTTTTTTTTGTGTAGATAAATAAACTGGAAATAAATATTTACTGTACTAATTTACACTTAAAGTTATAAATACTGTTTAACTACTAAAATGAATTTTTATTATTGTTTCAAATCTGATTAATGTGCCTGTAGTGTAGTTTTATCCTTATTACTTTGTACTCATCCACTTCTGTTGCAGAAGGCAAGCTGTCCACTAAGTTAATAAGCATTAGAAATATCTTGCAGAGGAAGAAAGAATCCCAGCTGCCAATGTTTCAGTGGGATAATTACACTTCAGACTACATCAGTCTATGTGTATTTTCTAAGGAACCTTCATCTGCATAGGTAAGTATGAAATTGACATTTAAATTGAGTGAAAGATTAAGTAGAAAATAGAGTAATGATACGATTGACATATGTAAAAGGATTTACATTGTGAAAATTATTGATATTAAAGGGTTCTTCCATATGTGAGAGATAAGTGATTGAAAGGTAACATCTATGTGTTGCAGTAAGAAAAGTAAAAACTGCTAAAGGAGTCATCTTCCGTCCTTGATCTTTCAGGAAAAGACTCAAAAGTGCCATATATCTTGCATAGCTTTACATGTCTAAATCATAAACATTCTCACAAGTTATGTTCCTAGACTGCCTTTATAGTCAATGGGGAGAAATGGGCACTTCTAGCAAGTCATTCACCTGACAGATTATCCTTGAATGAGACCATTCATGCTTCAGATGTGCCTCTCCAAATGTCTGGATTTGGATGATATGAATCTTGCCCAAATGCATTCTGTAAGATATGGTTCATTCATTCTTGGGCAACTACAGTTCATTCATTCTTGCTCTGGTGGGCAAATTCTGCAGCCCAGCTGAACCTCTAAGGCTGCTACAGAAGGAGGACCAACCATCAGGCCTGCATGCCCTTAAGCTCTGTGAAGTGCCAGAGTCTGAGATCATACACCTTAAAATGCTCCCTTTGATTTTTTATAGTGTTTAAGAAAATCATTTTTGTACCTACAAATCAATCAAGACCTAGTCAGATTTACCATACTGGTAGATGTTGATGTCCTCTGTATAGAGTTATAGTTAAGAAGAAAATAATATTATACCAAGGTAAATTATATATATCATAAAAATTACAGAAGAGAACATAAATATAAAATTTAGAAAATTTATTAGGTTAGTGGAAGGCTTCAATTTTTATGCTCCCACATTATATATCATTATAATTCTATCCAGCTGTTCATTTCTTGAATCTTGGTTAAAGTGCTATATTTAAAGATTTATGGACTAGTTTCCTTACAAATATAGTATATAATTACCTGTGTCTTACAGCCAGACTCTGACAAAACTGAATCCGTCTTTTGTGCTTTGGAAATAAAAGGTCATGCCGTATTTATATTTGCTTGGGTTTATGGTATTCTGAACGCGTGAATTTGATAAAACATGCTGCAATAATATTTTGTGAAAATCACAGAACACACTGAAACCAAATGTCAGTGATCAGCTGTTGGGAATTCTTGCAAGAATTTGCAGTCAGCTATATATATTTTTTTTTATCTTAGAGTTCCTGTGTGCCAGTTTTATGTCAGTTCCTGGGGATACCTGTGTGAAAAAAGAGATATCTGTATTATTATTTACAGACTGCACAAGTAAGCTAAACATTTAGAAGTTGTTAGGCTGCTTTTTTACCTAAATAAAATGTAGCTGAGTTGAAAAACACAAAGATGATGTTTTTGTTCCATATAAATTCCCACAAAAATAAGGATAATGGATCCTGATCCACAGCTCAAATTAAAAGATGACAGCACAGGAAATGTAAGGGCTCATCCTCTCATGTGTTGAGCTGCTGATGTCTGTCTTTCCTTCTTTTCTTAGGGTTTTATATTTTTTTATGTCGATAGTTTTCTCTTTAGTTACACTTGTCAACCAGCACATGCTCTTACCCATGCATTAGTGCAATAGCAACAGTTCAACAAGTTCTTACAGTAAAGTTGGGTTATGCAGTGTATCTTTGCAAATCTGGGCCCTAGGTGATGAACAGCAAAGACTGAATATAACCTCAGGCTACAGCTAGTGCTGAAGAAGATGCCATAACACAGAAAATGTTCCAGTATCTGAAGGGAGCCTACAGGAGAGCTGTAAAGGGAACCTCTGTCAAGGAATGTAGTGATAGGACAAGGGGTAATTGTTTTAAATTGAAAGAGGGGAGACTTAGATTAGATCTCTTCTTAGTAAAGAAAGAAATTCTTTACTGTGAGGGTGATGAGGCACTGGAACATATTGCCCAGAGAAGTTGTGGATGCCTCATTCCTGGAAGTGTTCAAGGCCAGGCTGGATGGGGTTTTGAGCAACCTGGTCTAGTGGGAGGTGTCCCTGCCCATGGCAGAGGGTTTGGAACTAGATGATCTCTGTCGTCGCTTCCAGCCCAAACCATTCTATATGCTGCATTAACTTTTAGGAGGAAGGTATTTTCTCTGATAATTTTGGTGAGATGGCAACAATTTTCTTGGAGGCAGGAAGCTTTTGAAATCTCAACTGCAGATCAAGTTCTTCTTTCTCCAGATCCGTATGGACAATTTTTGTGGAATTTCATGGCATGAATTTGAGTGCCTGTTACTTCAAAGGCATTTCCAGCATCTAAGAACAGTCTCCCAATCCTGCAAATCTTTAGATTCAATAAAATGCATTGAGTGCATGAAACACACTTGATGATCTTTAAGGTCCCTTCCAACTCTAATCACTCTGTGATTCTATGAAAATAACTAGTCTGTCACATAAAGAAGCCTTCTTTGACGGCTCAGCATAATTTGAATTTGGTTGGGTGTTTTTTTCTGGTCAAATTGCCAAAGAGAAAAGCAGGTCACCCTGGCCCATGCTTTTGGACTGTGATTATAACCTTTTGAAATGTTGAAAAATTTTCAGCTGGTCAGTTTTTATCTTGAATTGTAATCATGCCATGTAAGCAGTTCTCAATACCTGACTCCTTTCTTCCTTCACCTCCTGTCTCAAGATATCCTCTGACTCTCAGCTAGGGGCTGAAATACTGAAATTTAGCTGGAGAGACAAAAATAGCAATTCCCTGTCATTTACCAGCTTGGCAGTCCTCCCAGCCAGCCATACACAGATTGCTCTTCCTGCCTGTGCTTTGAGTGTGTCTTGTGCAGTAATGGCATCAGGGCACCCTTGGCACAAGTTCGCCGGCTACTATGAACAAATGCTTTTACTGACAATGTGTGCTGTGAATCAGAATCACACTGTTCTACTAAAGAACTAGTGTGGTTTGCCACCATTTCACTGACCCTCTGCTCCAACCATCGCTCTGCATCCTTTTCATTCTACCATGGTTTCTTGTCTCTTAGTACCAGAGTTTGGGGCAGCCACACCCCATCATGGCCTTGCTCCCTTTCCAGGAATATGTGGGCATATGAATATGGCAACCTGCTGACCTCTTCAGACATATTCACTATCTTCCTTACCAAACAGGTTTATCTTAACAGTGACCACTGCTGTTGCCAACTTGAAATTTGCCTTCTCTTGGAATTTTCCCCCTGCTCGTTCATAACTCTCTGTTGTCATTGTAGGTATTGTCGTAATGTAGGCATTACTGCTATTACAGATATCTCAGCTGAACAAAGCATGACTCTAAGCCTTGACATCTTTGTTATTAGAGAGGATAACTAGCAACTAGCTAGTGCCAGCTGCAGAAAGCTATAGGTCCTTCACTGCTTTTTGAAGACATATGCCACTCTTCTGAAACAACAGGAAACAAGTTTTCTGCTTCACAAACTGTATGCAGCTTCATTCTTGCTTGTGTGACCACTGCCAAGCTCCAACCTATACTGCCACTTAGTACAGTTTGCTCATAAAAGTCATTAAAGAAGTCAACACACACACATACATGTGCATACACACTAAAGACAGGCAATACTTGCAGTAGTAATACACAAGTACCATCCTAAGATTGCTGTAGGGATTTTTCCTGAAGTTTCTTCCAGGGCATTTCCATGGGCATTGCTGCTGAGTTGCTGCCCACAAATAGCTCCTCAGTGCACCACTGCATGTTGTGCTGTCTCAGTGGATGGAGAGATATAGGCCGTATGACATGTGACATCAACAGCATGTCCCATGTGATTATGACATCTTGCCAGATCTGAGTTTCATTTGTAAATAAAATGTAACCCAGCATTGCTTCTGTCCTATATTAATGATACTGGGATGACATAATATTCCTATAACATTGCTTATTTTCCTTTTTCTATCAATCCCATGAGCTTAATGAACTCCACAGGATTAATGGCAATTGTATATTTTGTGCACATAGCATGTATACTTGTGTATATAGTGTATAATAGCTAGTGTAAATTTTGATCAATCAGCTGAAGTAAAAAAGCTGCTTTGCTTTTCTGCATTTGATCTACTCCATTTTAAGACACTGCATTATGTAACTTTGACCAGACTTATGAATGGTCTCCTTATGTAAAGCCAATTTAAAAGGCTCTTACAAAAGAAATCAAAGTACTCTTCTTATTCCTTGCAATTATTCTGCTTTAAGCGTAGGATCTCAGGAACTGTGAAATTTTGTTATCACAGATATGTATGTGAAAGCATGATTACTTAATGCATACTGCCACGAAGGGATTCCTCCTGTTATTGCAGAATATGATGGAATGACTGAAATGAGAGGGTGACTCTGATGCAGAAGAGGAATGGGAGTTGCTTGGACAGTAAGTCTTGGTTCTTGAAAATAATTGTCAAGTGGGTTGATTTTTGTCTTCAGTGAGTAATGGCTTCAGCGTCTTGGCCGGTTTCCTAAAACCATTCAGCAGGCATCCTGGGAAGTGCCTCTTTAATCCAAGTCTTTTCTTCTCATCTGCAGACTGCCTCAGGATAAGTCTCAGTTGGTTGTCAGTTTGGGGCCCCACAGTAAAAGTGTTCAGTGTAGGGAGGCTTTGTGCAAGACAGATGGTTCTTATTACAGATCTTTGCATTACAAATAGAGGGTAACGGATAACATGATGGGGGGTCTTGCTCTTGCTTTCTCCTTCCAGGCAGGTGTCCTTCATATGAAGGTGGGCTCTCAGACTCCTTCACAGCCAAAGCACAAAAAAATTACATGAAACATGTTGCCCCTTTGGGGTACCTGTGATACAGCCTGAGCCTGTAGTTTGGTCAGGAGAACGGGGTATGGATCTGACGGTTCTGAATCAATCAACCCTTCTGAGTTTGATTAATTCTCAGCAGTAATTTAGCCAGGAGAGAAGTTGTCATCTATTCTTTAGCCTCTCCAATGAAGCGAATGGCTTTATAATATGCCATATTTTGGGGAAACTGATTTTATCCCAATTCCATAAAGATAATTTTATAAGAAGGTAAGAGGAGTTCTGTTCAACAAACACTATTTCTTTGGAGCTGCAATACATACTAAACAATTAATCGTCTTTTATACAGTCTGATTTTCTCCATTTTGCTGCTTTTCCTTTTTTACTGCTGGATGCCCAATTAAAGTTAAAGAGACAAGTTTCAAGTTTGGTGCCAACATGTTGTGGCTCAATTCATGAATGTGGCTTTACAGCATGAAATATTGCTGCTATCCTCAGAGTCAATATATTTCTTGGATAACATGGGTTTCCAGATTTTAATCTAGCTGGATGGAGTCTCACTGTCCCTCTGTCTCTCCTTGATGGTACTGGTCGCAGCACATTTAGCCCCAGCAGATGGGAAATATGCTCACTGCTTGTGGCTGAGGCATGGTTATAAAACGTTATGGAAAAGGCCTAAAAAGCATAATGGTAAGGATCAAAATGGGATTTTGTCCTATTTTCAGCCTTATGGACAAAATATGTAGAATTATATGTGAAGCAATGGTGGAGTAAAGACTGTTGCTAAGTGTGCTCTTATCTTGTATTTTAGCTGATACACTGGGAGGTACCATATAGCATTACTATATACATACTGCATAATAATACATTAAGGTCTTTTTTTTTTGTTGTGAATGTTTTTGCTCTTCTTCTGTACATAAGTTCAAACCAGGACACCAACTCCGCCTCTTGGAATTTTGAAGAATTTTGGAGATGAATTGAAATGTTACAGCTTGGTCTTGTATCTGGTAATCTTGCCTACATCAGAGAGTATAAAATTTTTTCCTTTATACTGCTGTTCTCCTTAAACCCTTGGCAATACATGCAACAATGTAAGCTTTAGAATGTCATTCTCCTGTTTTGCCTGATCCCTAATTACTTCAATCTGCAGTAAAATGTCAGTCTATCTAATTATCTGGTTACTCCTCTCCTGGGTCCGATAGAGTCTGCAGGTGTGCATGATAATGTGGTTTGCAGATCTGACTGACCTAGTGCACTTTCCATTTATTAGACTGGCCTGTAGCAAAGTTGGTCAAACCTCTTGTGTCTTCAATACACTGTTATTAATTTGAACTCCATCAGACAAAGCTAGATCTGAAACTTTAGCAGGCTACAGGGAATTCTGAGACTAAGGCTAGAGAATCTTATCTAGAGCTAGAAAGAGTGTGTCCAATTACCTAGATAAATCTTGAGCTTTGGGGTTTGTTTTTTTTTTTTTTTAAATATCTGGGCAATCTTATTCTGAATTCTCTGTTTTAATTGATTCTGTGGAATTAATATACAAAAGGGACCTTACTACTACATTATTCCTGTGTAGCCATGTTGTATACCTGTAAGGGTTCTCTTACTATATCTGGGTTTTATTCCTTTTATTTTTATTTTACAGTTTTATTTTAAAAAAAAATACCTTGCTCTTAAACCATCAGATCTACACTGTCCTTATTTCAATACCTCTCAGTGACTGATGCAGTAACTGCATGTAAACCAGCCAAACCCGCTAAAAATGCATCAGGCATTAACAGGAGCCTAAGCCTGTTCAGTTTAGGCTTGGGATGCAGCTCTCGATAATGAATCAAATGAATAAGGAAGTGACTTTTCCAAATGTCTCTCTGGTTTTATATTTGCACAGTGAATGTCCTGGGGGGCTATCACCATGTACAGGAAGAGGTATGCTGTGAAGATCCAATAGTTGTTACACACTCCATGTACTAACAACAATTAGTTTTCACAAGTGTGATGAAGAGCTGGGACCTGTGGTGAAAGAACACAGCTCAAGCCTGTGGAAATGTTTGAGGATTCAAAAGTACTGTGTAAAACTTGAGAGGATGGGAAAATATCTGTGCACTTCCTAATTTTGACCAGAAGAGGAAGTGGAAGTACCATCATGAAAAATACTGTTCCTACAATAGTTTTCAGCTGGCTGAGAGTACACTACAGCTTGTTGTGCAATTTTACACTCCCCAAATTTAGTGGTTTTGCATATAAAGCTCTTCTAAGCCTCCAAAGCAAGGACAATTTCTTATATACTATTCTAAATAATACACAGACCCAAACTGAAAAAGGAAAGGATACCACCAAAGCTAATAATTAAAGGTCTTGGAAGCTAAAAAAAAATGTGTCCTCTGCAAAATCTTGTGTTATGGGAGCCAAAATATTTGCCTGATAAATCCAAATGAGTATGCTTAACACTTAATAAGCCAATTTAAACAATCAGGGAGTCGGGTGTCCAGTTCTCAGTGAATGTTTATGGTTTTTTTCACTCCTATAGGAACTTCTAAAATTCCCAGTCCTGATCAGATATTTAATATCTAGGATATTATTCTTCCAGACTGCATCAGAAAACACTTTGTCCCTGTACAAAATACTAGGCTGTCTAGGTTTTTAAACAGAACATTTTTCTTTTCATCAAAATTTTATCAGAAACCCACGACATTTTTTCTATTTAGAAAAACTGAAAAAAAATGATACTCGAAAGCAGTTTTATAGATGACATTTAATCAAAATGAGATTTTAGTTTTTTCCTTGCATATCTTATTGCAGTCTCCAGTTCAATTTTCTGATCAGCTCTACTCATTTTGGAAAGCAAACAAATGTAAGGAAACTACAAGCATAAAATCAGAGGCTGTCTGAATATTAGTATTTCTTGTCTAATACTGATAGTGTGTCATGCAACAGTGTAATACTAGGAATTATATAATAGGTTTGAAACTCAGGGCAGAGATGTTTTATAAGAGGTGAATCCCATATGACAAGGGTAACCATTTCACTTTAAGCATTTTTGCTGCATTTGAAATGAATAGCTACTTACTTAGGGAAAGGAATAATACATTATTTATTCTCCAACATGATGCTACTGCCTGTGCAATGAAAGCCTCCAACCAAATTGACAAGGGTAGCTGGAACAGTGGGGTGGGCACAGGCTAAGAGCATCATATTCATTACAAATTTAGACAGTAAGATAACACCTTCCCAATGAGAAAAGCTGCTGAGAAAACCTGGCCTTTATTAATGGGTCTCATGAGTCAATCTGCAGCAGTGATGTATCATGCTCATTTAGGGAAATGATGTGCTGTGAAAATGCTTTATTTTAAAGAGCAAGAGAGTGGATTGAAACAAGTATACGCCATAAGGAAGCTCAAATCTCTCATGATGTATGTTGATTTTCGGGTGGTCCCTATTTGCACGGCTATTTAAGCAAGCACTCTAAATGGAAATGCACTTGACATTTTTGTGACTAGCTGTAATCAAACAGTATTAGAATTCAGCTGATCTCACAGAAGATGATTAAACAAATTCTTTGTTCATTCCCAGTTTCTTTTAATGGGAAAATGAGGGGAGAAGACATGTTGATGAAAAATATCCCAGATGGAAAACAGTGTCTTAAAATGAGCTTGGAGAGGAATGCCCATTCCCACTGCTCTATTCCCCCATCCTACTGTAAGAATCCCATCACTGTATTATGTTAATAACCACAGGAGCCACCATTCACCTATGATTATCAGGCACTCTTACAGAATAAATATTCAGTGAAAAGCCTTGGGATTTGATGTTACACTGACAGTGTGCTGGGTGCTAGATGAGAGGAAAGTTACCACTGATTTCCAGAGCAGCTGTATTCACACTTTTCATACAGTGAGCATAAACTCTCTAGTACCCAATAGCACAGTTACTTGCTCTTTCAGTCAATAATATTTAAAACACTGTGTGCCTTTCAGCATCTGCAAAACTTGTTGCAATATATGAGTAACTTCTCTATAGAGTTTGGTATCTACCATAAAACACCAACTGGACTTCACCAATCCTTCTCTCCTGACTTTCTAACAGTTAAAAATAATTTGAGCTACAGCAGAGCTTGGGTTCCTTGTACAGTACTTCAGGAGATATTTTTTATTTTTATTTATTCATTTACTTCAGTGAGGGTGTTTTACCATTTTTAATACCAATGGGATCCCAGAGGGCAAATGTCATCCTTGTTACGCTGGTAAGGCAGTATGACACGAGGAGGTTTTGCAGGGTTTTCTGAAGGCAGAGTTGAGATGCAACAGGTCTCCTCTGGGACTGTGGCTTTAGCATCCCTGCAGTTGGCAACACCTGGCTTCCTGCTCCACTGCTGCTGGAGCACTGTCATCTGCCTTGTCCCGTAGGACAGCAGCTGTCTTGGCATCTCACAGGGCAAAATTCATTCTGCAGCATAGGAAAGACTGATCTGTTTGTTGTCATGATGTTTAGGACCAAGCCTTATTTCTGAATAGGTTGATGGCTGGCAGCTGTGTGCATGTGTGTGTGTGCTTGGGGGTGGGTGGAGCAGGGCATCAACATGCTTACAGATGTTGGAAACCAGAGAAGCAGCACAAGGAGGATGGAAATTGTTAGTGAGATAGCTATGGATTGGAACACATGAGGGCACTGTAAGAAGAACAGATGCAGATTTATTTTATTTAAGAGAAATAACCCCTACCCTTTGAGTAACAGCAATAGACTTTGGAGCAAGGACTAAAGGAGGAGACTGGGATTTGTAGGACTGAGCAGAAGCTGGGCACGTTGGAGGGCTGAGGTGTGCCTGGTGATGGGAACTGGGCTCCCTATTGAAACACCTGGTGAACTGGGCCAAGAGCAGCCTTGAGGGGTTATAAACAGTAGGGGATACAGGACTATTCAGAATTTGCACCTTGGTGAGAGCTATCACAACTTCATTTGCAGGGCATCCTGGTCCTTGGTGTCCTTGTGGGGCAGCTGGGAGGGTGGGAGCAGACCCCCTCAAGAACCATGAGCCTGAACAGGGTGGTGGTCTCAGGAAGGAAGGTTTGACAGGATGGGACACCCCTTTGGAGGCATGGCAAGCCCTAGCCAGGCAGAAGCTTTCCCTGCCTCCCCCAAAATAAGGCAGTCAGGTGTGGGTTGCCTCATGTCCCTTCACATACTATGGCAGGGAGCATGGTCTTGCCTACCCAAGCTCCTGACTCCATCTCCGTTGCTCTTCCACTGCTAGAAATTCCTGGATAACAGTTTTCGATGTCTGAATGCAGAAGCTGGTAATCCATAAAGGTGATCTGAGAGGGAGAGGTGGGTGTTTCACCTGCCCCCGCAGAACACAGTGTTCACAGGACTTCAGGAGATCCCTGAGGTAACTGAATGTGCCAGCCCCCTTCCTTCCCACAAAAGGCTGCCACAGAAAGAAAAGGACTTTGAAATCTGCTTTCTGAGAAGGTGAACAGGCAGCTGGCACAGGTTGTTTCAGTGCTTGCAGTGAGGAGGGAAGTGTTTTGGGAGGATAGCTATTCATTCAGCTACAGCCAGGAAAGACTTCTCACAAAAATAAGAAAACAACTTGTTAGCTGGTCAAAGATCTCCCAAACTTGGGTTTGTGAAGTTCAGTTCTACCCAGTGCTAGAGAAGGCCAGTTTCCTATCACAAAACCAAACACCTAGCCTTGGTGAGGGACAGGCTCTCTCCACTCTCTCCACTCGGCAGCTTGTTGCCTTGGGAGGGGATGGAGCCCTGGGAGGTGAAGCATTTGTGCCAGGTCTGAACTCAAAGCTGAAGGGATGGAGCAGCAGACTCACAAAAAACCAAGTCCTTACTCCTGTACATGCTGGGGTATCCCAGATCAAAGGAAGCTCTGAGGAAGGAGAGCGTGCCTTCCTTGGAAGCAAGTTGCCACCTGTCAGATTCTCTGTGGTGTTTTGCTGAGGTGTGCCTTCCCTGCTTTCCCCCGCCCCCCCTTTCTTTATTTTTTTCTTTATCATTTTCTTGTTGCTGTTCTTTAAAGATAAATGAGTATTTTATGGTAAATTGTGTAATGTCTATTATTCACCTCAGCTCCCAGAACAGCTCCAGAAATGTCGATCTGTTCTCTCAGGTTGGATATGCTCTAGCAGTAATCATTTGCGTTTATATACCACTTGTCATTTTGTCATCCCAGAAACTCTAAGCACTTAGCTAACTTTCACTAATTTTATATCTATTTATTGCAGCTGTAGAATTGATGCTGGAAGATCATCATCAAAAGTTTTCTTGAAGTCAGATGAGTGTTGCATGATCATGTGAGTCAGATCTGATTACAATTTTGGGGACCCCAATATCCAAATGTGTACAGCTCTTCTCTGAAGTAAGTGCTGACTATCTCATCACTCTTCATGTTGCTTTTGGGGAAACTGAGTTGTTCACAGTATGTTCACAGAACAAATCTCAATTTAAACAGTGTCTGTAGCAGAACATGGACCAGAATTTTTAACCTTAACAGACTGTTGCTCCAGCTGCTAAACTTCTTTGTACTTTATTTAGGTAAGGCATTTAGAAAAACTTGCATTCACTTAATCTGATCTTTGTATTTTGCCCATGTTTAGAGGATCAGATACTTGTGTCTTTCTCCTATAGTCTCCTGATGAGATTGCATAGGTCTCTTCAACTTTGTTAAGACTGAATGATTGTCAGTGAAAGCAGATAGTGTTCTTTTCTGATTGTTAGCAAACATGTTTCCTTCCCAGAAGGTTAGAAGGAGTCCATCAGCCAATTACATGGTGAGGCAAGTTTGTGTTATATGCCTAACAGAAAACAATTCTTCTGTTGGAACTGTTCTGGTCTAGACTGCTTAGAGAGTGTGGACTCTGTAATGATTAAAATGGATCTGGTTAAAACAACTTGCAGTGTATGCAATACTAGTTTTTACTAGTCTGACTTCATTTTGGATAGGGAGCAACTCCTAAATGAGGTTAACATGGAAGAAGGTGATTAAGTGTATATTTTATACTAATGCTTTTAAAAGAGACAGGAATAATTTCCATGTTGTTAGAAGCCATATAATTGTCTGTATATTGAGCGTCATTGTGTTGCAGTTGATGTATATTAAACTGTATTTAAACTAATATTTGAAAAAAATGAAACATTATATCAATGTTGACTGTTTCTCAATGTTCATTGTAGTCCTATTACCACCCTGAGAAGAGCTGAGGAAGTTTCCTTTTTTTACATTCTCCATCTTTTATACCCACTGTGTTTAAAAGTGTTCTATATCATTATCTGGTCCCCACTTTTGTATTTTTTTGTTAGAAAAATATTTTTTTTTCTGAAGATTTTTTTTCTGAAAAAGAACTTTCTTGTCCAAGAAATGCCACTTTATATAAAACCTAACATGCAAGAGAACAACTTGCTCAGTAACAGCTTTTGTTTTTGATGGAGGAGTTAAACTATGCTGTGCACTGCAGAATGGAATGTCTCTTTCTACATTTGAGTACCTGTTCTTTGTAATCTCTGTAAAGGAACTGATAGTGTGCATATCTTCTTCATCAATATGACTGTTGTTTGAATCTATGGCCTGTCCTGGTTTATTGTTTTTCTTTCTTTTGCCATGGTTTTATGCAGAAGAGTCCAGTAAGTCTTACCAATGAAATGGCCTCAAGTTGTGCTGGGGGAGGTTTAGGATGGCTATTAGGAAAATTTTTGATACCAAAATGGTTATTAAGCATTGGAATATGCTGACCAGGGAAGTGGTTAAGTCACCATCCCTGACAGTATTTCAAAGAAGGGTAGACATAGTGCTTAGTGATATGGTTTAGTGATGTTTTTTTTCAGTGTTAGGTTGATGGTTCAACTAGATCCCTTCCAACCTAGGTAATTCCATGATTCTGTGATTCTGTTGTTCTAGTATACGTGGTTAAGTCTCTGAAATTCTCTGAAACTAGTGCCTTTACTACAGCACAATATATTTCCTTCACCGTTGAGATTCATTGTATGCATTATTATTAAAAGACCTGAGTTGCTTTGGCAAATAGGCACAAAGCCCAGGGATTATTGAGAGAGAAGTGTTACCATGCTTTGCAGAAACTGTATTTATGTATTTATTGTTTTGTGTGCTATGGAAAGTTTGAGTTCCCTTAATGAAAAAGGGGTGAACTCCCTTTAACATAAGGCAATGGGATGGTAACATGCATTTAAGAAGTTACCACAAAGCAGCCAAGGCAAAGCAACTTGTTTCCATGTGATACTATTTTGCATATAAAAATCTTCAAAAAATACTGCAAAAAGATGAAGAACATACACAGGTGATTATGATACCTGTTACATCAGTCTATCCTCTGAAATATATTTAGAAATGTAGATAGATTAAAACTTTTCTTCCAAAATTCAATGTTTATTTCTTCTCCAAAGAGATTGACTGCTTTTCCTAATTAAAAACTAGTTCTTCCATGTAGATATGAAAATTTACCCCTCTTTTTTGGGCTAGAAACTATGACAAAGTATAGCTTTATCTTAGTGTTGGACAAAACTCCAGTTCTTGTGCTTCAGTACAGAATGTATCTTTCACAGACCTTGCATCCCATATCAATCTATGTATTTGAAACATACATAACAAATTTCTCCTTCGTGTTGCTTTTTACTGATTCTCAACCAAGACCAGATAAAACAATAATGAACCCTTTTGGGGTGAGTTTTTCATGGTCTCTTTTCTCAAAGCATACTACAGCACCATACCCTTTCAGTAGCCCTAGTAACCTTGCTCCCGGTGCTTCATTGAAAATGCAACCACAATTTTTTTTTAGCAAGTGTTCTTGAACTTGCATGACATCAAGCATTTTTTTTTGAGCAATGTCAATTTCTTGATGGTAGCACTGAAAGAAAATACATGCACCTCTTGAGGCTCCTTTCAGGAGAGAAGTATGTACTTGGCCACCTACTGGGAAGACTTGAGAGGAAAAAAAAAAGAAAAAAGCAAATAAAACAGCTTTCAAAATCCATGGTGTACACTTGCAAAGACATGAAAAGCCAGAAGTGATTGGTAATCCTCATGGATGAGTAGTTGTGCTACACTATGTCCTTTCATATAATGCGTTGGGAAATACATGAGTTAATCATTTCCATATGGAAAATTCCTTACTATGAAAGGTCATTGTGAAAAATAAAATGAACATAACCAGAGGGGACTGGAAAACTTATGAATCTGTCCATTTGTCTCAATTGTCAATGCTCTAAAGAAGCCAGTGGCATTACAGTAGTTGCCACAAGCTGGAAGAATGGCTATGAAATTGAATCTTTCTCAAGATTTTCTGTTGAAACCTAGCATGATTCTGTACTGAATAAAAGCTACTCTTATTTAGTGGTTTAGATACAAGGATCTGGTGAAAACTGCCCTTCAATAGTGAGGAAGGTTTGTCCCTGTAGTGGTTGAAGATTCTGGTGAGGCACAGTAGGGAAGCATGTTCTACTGTGGCACCTATTATTTAGGAAAGGGAGGGCATTGAACATCTAGGTTTTCTTTCTTAACTTCTTGTGTATGGTAGAGTCCTTTCCACAAAATGGTGATGCATGGAGTGTCAAGACAAATTTTATTTACCTCTCCTATGAAGGGGATCCATGTGAGGAGCAGCAGGTTGTGTTAGCAAGGCCTGCTGAGCCTCCTGTGGAGCAACTTTACTGGTGCCATCGCATTAAATTGAGGGAACCCAAACAGGGACTGTTTGCAGAAGTGTTGAACTTGCAAAAAAGTTTCCCAGATTGTTAGTGTTTGCCAACAAATCTGTCTTGTTTTTGTAATTTAGTAACAGCTGCTGTCTTCATTATCGCTTCTCTTATTGCAGGCCTTTATCTGAGTGATACTACATAACAATTTGCTCTACTGCTCTGAAAAATATCTGTGTGAAGCAGAGCTCTGGATGGTAGTGGTTCATGTCAATTTTAAAACAGAAATAGCACTTTTAATTAAAGCAGACTTACAAGGATTGCAGTACATACTAAATATCTACTGAAGGCATATTTTCTATTCAGGACAAATCACTGTTCTGTTGCCAGTGTTTGAAATATCCTGATAGAGGGTGCTGGTGTTTTATTTTAACATCTAAAAATGGGTCAGCTTCACTTGCCTTTGTTTTTAAATCTCACCGGGTTTTTTTGTGTTGATAATAAACCCTTAGGAAAAGGCTGGATTTTGCCCTTGTTTTGTAAGGAAGTGTGTTAGGATCAAGTCCTTCAACGACATAAAAAAAAAAATCATGTTTGATGGGGCTGCTCTTTTTAGGGAGCTGTTATAACTCAGTGTTTCTGTTATGAAATGAAATGGCCTGTAAATGTTGTAGTCTGTGACTGGAGGGATCAGCAGGAGAAGGAAGAGCAAGATGTAGAACATGAAGACATGGTGCCCTTAATATCCTTGGCCTTTAGTTTGAGAAGACGAAAAGGAAGAACAGAAAAACTCTGTTGAAATGCCTAACCTATATTCTTTTTACATTGCAGGGAAAATTGGAAGTGAAAATTACTACAGACTGCATAAAAGAAAACATAATGTCTGTTGGTTTCATGTGCTGGTTTGGAGAAGAGGGAACAGCAATGCCTCAGGGGGCTTCCTGATGGAATTTAATTCAGGTGTATGGTCCCATCTGGAGACATCATGAATGCAAAGGAGCCACTGAGGTGGCCCAATCCATTAGGGAGGGTATGGCCAGTTTGTTTTTGCTAAGGGCAGCCAAATGTTGAAGTTAGTAGGAAAATCAGGATCCTTTCTAATGACATTTCTCTCCTGCCAGTTTCCCCTCCCTATTTTCCAATGGTAACAACCAGAGATTAATATCCCTTTACTACAAGAAAAGTAAGGATTTGCTGATAGACCTGTAGGTGGCTAGAGACCCATCACTCCAGAAAGACAAGAAGCTACATAGTCACTTTCTTGAGTGTGGTTTAGGACTGTGCATTGAACTCCTACAGGAACTAGGACCAATACAAACCTAAGCACCTCCTGGGCTAAGTGAAAAGAGCAAGTTTTATTTTGTCTTTCCTAACATAATATATAGCAGCCTGTGTATGTGCCTAAAAAAAAAAGGCAAAACAAAACATTCCATTGCATATACTTCTACTCCTAGAAAAGAGATGGGACTTGAAGATGTGACAGGTGTTAGTCATGTCGCTTCTTGAACTGCTGGAAAGCACTCAGGTGCTCCAGTGATGAGGATGGACATAAGACCTTAAAAGACAATGGAACAGAAATTGACAGTTGTTTTCCATTCTCATTATTCCTGGATCTAAAATGTAGATAGCCCAGGAAAGTGTGTTCCTGAGGAAAGGCACAAACTATCTACAAACAATGTGACAAAAGCTTTTTTCCACTCTACTCCTAGGACTGAACATTTGCTTGTTACTGTCCCTGCTTCAATGAGTTGTGGCATAGATGCATCTCCACTGGGAAGTGTGATTATGAGGGTAATGCATATCCTTTCAGCTTGCATCATCTTGCTGATGTGCACCACCAGTATGCATGTGAAGCTAGTTCATTTTCACACCTGAATCCACTCAGGCCATCACAGGCTGCATTTAGAGTGCAATGTGAGGAAGGCTGTTAAGACTTGGAACTTTGAGTGCGAGATTGTAAAGTCTTCAGCTGCTCTGCAACTGTAAAGTCTTCAACTGCTCTGCAAGTGCCTCTGCTGCTAGAGCGGATTTTTCATTAGATGTCAACATTACTGCCTTGTGTCTTTGTTGTAAAAGACAACCAGGAGGAGAAAGACACCAGTTGAACATATAAGCAGTTCTGATTCTCTGTCACACAGGTGATCAGCATTATTATGAAAGCTGTAGCCTTGAAGCTAGTGTTGAGTGAATGTCATGTCTGGTTTGGTTACAGAGCCACAGGAAAACAACAACAAAAACCCCAAACTTGCAGTATTTTTCTGGAAGTGAAAACTTTGAGAAATGTTGTTTCAGGGAGATCTGAATTTTTTTTTTATTTTTTTTTTCTTCAATTAGTGGTTAGTTCCTGTTCAGATTGACAGGGAAATACAGAACGTTTTGTTCTGTAGGTGAACTTTTTCTTGTCTACAATTGAAAGATCAGTTGCTTCTCCAGTATCTGTAACATCAAAGATCTGGAATGGATACATTGGCTTATCACTGGTGGTTAGGCAGTTCTGAAGGGAGCTCAATTTCCTCTGCCAAATGAAGTGGTGCAAAATAATAATGGACTTTAGATGCAAAGATTAGTTCTGTAATAATTTGTAACTTAGATGAGCTCTTACAAATATTCCTGAACTGAAAAATCTAAATGCGGGCTCTTTGCTTGTTTTGATAGGATGTTTCCTCATCTTTGGTACTCTTGTGGAAACATTTTGGGTACGTATGCCACCTTTAATTGTTTGGATTTACTTGTATTACCACTACCACATTTCAGCTAAGTTTTCTCTCATGCAGCTTTAGGTTGTATGCTGTTTAATGCAACATTCTGCTGGTATTTTTAGCAAGTATTTTTAAAAGTAGGAGTCTATACTCTTCACCCGGCCCTGAAAAGTCCTTTCTTGTACATTAATATCTCTTGCATCTACTGATTAAAAATAGCTACAGCCTGAACTGAAACAACAAACAAACCCAACCTGAAATTAGAGACATAAATCCCAGCTTTGGAAAGACAGTACATAAATAGTACAGCAAGCTATGGAAAACGTATGCATAAGCTTAACAAAGGAAAACACTAACTTCATCCTTTGCTATATCTTAATAGGACATGGAACCTCAGGAAATTAAAGATGCTCAGCTATGTAGAATTCAGATGCTATCCCAAAAGCTGAATAAATCATTTGAATAAACCTCATTTTTAGATCATCAAAACTACAGGTTGGTTTGGTTTTTTTGTTTAGTAGCTTTGTTTTGTTCTTTTTTGTTTCATTTTGGTTTTGTTTTTTTTCAAAAAATACCCCAAATATTTTTGACAACAATGTTTCCTAGTTTGGGAAGCAGAAATGATTAATGAACTGGAACACCTGTCATCTCTTCAGATGCTCAGCATCCCAAAATGGTCATTTTAGCAACTGCAAATAGTGACTACTGAGGCTTAGGGAGAATATCTGGTATTAATCATTTTATAAATTGTCAGGATGTACATTTATACGTGCTTTTTAAGATTCATCTGATCTGATTATAATGTGAAAACTGCCCCTCCAAAATTGCAATGGTGGTGTGGGGTAGTAGTTGTGATGGGGACATGGCTTCTGTGTGAAACCAGTAGAAATGCACTGTGCATACCTGGAAACTCCAGTAAAACTTCCTCTGTGGGCACAGACTATCTAACAAATGATAGTGAGTCTCTTTATATGCCAAACTCTCATGCTGATGCACGAAGAAGGGATAGAGATTAGCTTCTGACATTGATGTAGCTTTTGGACACAGATAAAGATGTGGATTAATATCCTGAAAAAAACATATTAACACATAAAATAAATGAAATCAGAAAAACATTTGTTCCTTTTTTTGCTAGTGGCTCCTGGCTTGGATTCAGGCGACTGGACAATGGAAGAGGAAGCAGACTACACATCTTTGACTTTCTTCCAACATTCAGGTACTGGTCAACAAAGTCTCCAACTGTAATATTGTGAATATTTTTTATGCAAATACTTGTATATTTGTCTTGGTAATTAACAGATCATCAAAACCTGGGTTTTTTGGGTGGCTTCACAGAAACCCTGTAGAAAAGTGCCCTGATACTTTTTTGCATAGGACTAGGATATGTTGTAATATTGCCACCCAGCCAGTGCAGTCTGAAGACTTTGTCATCAGTAGAGCAAATAGAATGGATCACGTTCTCTTAGGTAGCCAGTATATCTCATCTGACTCAACAGTATTTATTTGTGGCTGGAGCAAGCGGATTCACCATCCTTGGACTGGAGTGTTTGTTGCAGGGTGCCTTGCCAGATACACTGATCACTTCAAATACCTGAGCGGGTGCCTCCTGGAAGCTCTGCCACCAGTACCAATCAGGAATCTTATTCCTTACTTTATAGAATCTGGGCTTAATTTATCTATTGTCTCTGAGAAATCATAGAATAGTTTGGATTGGAAGGGACTTCAAATATCATTGTCTTCCAACTCTCCTGGCATGGGCAGGGACACTTTCCAGGTTGCTTAAAACCCCATCCATCCTGATCTTGAACACTTCCAGAGAAGGGCATGTTGTTTCTCCATAAGATTCAGTTGCTGAGTTGCTGCATTTCCTAAAGATATACTCTTTTTTCTTCATCAGTTAAACTTGGTAATGCCATTTCACAAAATGTTGATGCAGCTCTGCCTTCCCTTTCCTCCTGCTCTTTTCTCTGTCAAACACCCCCATTCTCTCATTTAAGTCTCTCTTCAGAAGGTCCCAGCTTTTTCTTCATTCCTGCTTTGCCCTATTTCATTAGGCATCCCTCGCCCTTTGCACTTTTCAGGCCATCATACTCACTTCAAAGACATTACTGAGTCCTAAGAAATGTATAATACAGTGAAATTTATAGAGAAGGAGGGAAAAAAAGGACCTTTGGCTGGCTCCCTGCTTTTTTATTAACAAATACCCTTTGGTAATGAAGACTTCAAGGGGGCTTCATTACGGTTTAAGAGGAGAACAGCATGAGAGTTAATTACCTGGAGCCAAGAATCTGTATTTTCCCTTTAGCAGCCCAGTACTACGCTTTAAAGGCAATCAATGGAGAGTCTGGCAAACATTCAATCTTTCCTTGAAATGTTCAGTGTAATTAGAGCCTCTCCTGTCTGTCATGAGAAGACAAATTGTTTGTAGACCATTAGCTGTTGAATACTGTAGCATGCCTTCAACCTTTATCATAATTATATTACCAATATTCATGGAAATTTCCCAAACTGAGAAATGGGAACTTATTACGAAGCTAATTGTTTAGTAATGAATTGCTGCTGTTCATGGAGAAATAATTTTTCCCCCCCCCTCTTTCATTTTATTTAGGGCCCTCAGTATTTACAATGCAAATACAAACCAACTTAGCAGCTTTCTGTAAAAAGAATCATCTCTCCCATGGTTCTGGCTACTTTTTTGTTTCTAACTGGGGCTATGAATCATGGTTCAGGGGGGAACACAACGGCAATCCAACTCTGTCCAAAACTAACCAGTCAGAGATACACAAAGAAGTCACTAATTTCACAGAAGTGAAGATGAGCTGCTTATGGGAAAAAATATTATGGAGTTTTTCTTTGCTAATACTTTGACTTTTTAAAGCCATTATACCTTTATGTGTTTTGTTTGCCTGATAACTATAGGTTATAATGTGATTTCTATAATGCAAAGGCATACTATAGCCTCAGTCCAGAAAGAATGCTAGCAGACTAATATGTGTGTGGGATGGAGATGTGGTGGAAGAGTTGATTTGGGTTTAGGGAGCAGTAATAAATGCTTAATCATTTCTGGAGTGTCTCAGTAGTGATAATCCTTGTCACTGCAAGCCTTTGAAAAGAGATAAAGTTTGACTTGAACAGCCAGTTAATCATATTGAATAGGAAAATGAGTGGATGGATGAGTCAGTTCTGTTTGCTTTGTCACCTTCAAAGCAGCCAGTTTTATAACATTCAGTCATTACATAGTGTGTGTGTACATATGTGGAGTTACAAGAACGATTTTTATTATAGAAGGCTGACCAGGTTCAGAGTCAACTGCAGATGAAGTACTTAATTTTCTGTAAAGCGGGATACATAGCATGACAAGAGAAAAATAAAGCATAACTCTAGGCCAAGTTGATCATGAAGTTTTGGCTAAGGTGCCAACATGCAAAATGCTTCCAAAAAAAAAGCTGTCTCCTTCCAAATGGCAGGGGGGAAAGGGAATTCTATTTAAAAATTGCAGGTTTCAGTGAGGCTGCAGCTACTTAGGCCTCTAATAGAAAATATCCAGCTACATTGTGATACTTCATTCTATAAAGCATTAAATAGGGAATAATAGGAATGCCTTCCCATTTAGTACATTAGATCAAAGTAAACTAGGACTAAGGACATATGTTTGGTTTTCAATACCTTCTGGATGTAGTACTGTCTTGTATGCTAAATTTCATATTGATGGTGTGCAATATGTTATAGAATGGAACAGGATCTGCCAGTTGCCTGCCTTAAAGAAAAAGGTGCATATTTCTGTGTGTTGATACTAACTGATATTCATCATGCTTCTTGTCCTAATATATGTATTTTATTATAGGTCTCTTGTTTCTGTTTGGACCACATCTCTGATACGGTGGCTATTCTCAGTTCAGAATAAGACCCATTTACTGTTCCCCTCCCTGGACTGATTTACATTTGGTACATTACATTTTGCTGTTCAGAGCAAGCATGTTTAAGCTTTTTTTTTGTATTGACATGCAGCCTTTCAATCAGTTCCCCAGTCATGGCGACTTATCTTCTCGTAAAGCTTTCCACATAAATGTGCTTTGCTGCTTCTCTTACCCTGTTCTGTGTCCTGTCACAGTATGCTGTCCCTGGCTTCTCTCTTGTTCCCTTCAGCATGAAGTGTTCCTTGATGAAAACATCTTTTGTTTTCTTCCCTGCTGATTTTTGACTACTTCTTTTCTATTATACTCTCCAGAGTTTTGGTTTTTTTAGTTGTTTGTTTTCTGTCTGGGTAGCCTATATTGACTTTATTGGACATTAAAGATGCCTAAAAGTAGTTTGAGAAACATATTCAGAACTCTTAATTTCCTAAATGGTGTTGTCAGCTTTCTTTTCTGTACTCAGACAATTCCTATCCCCTGTGGATGCTGAAAGAATGGGACAACCTTGTTTTTTCGTTTGTGGGTTGTTTTTTCTTTTTCTGATATATTTTCTTTTAAAATGTGACTTGCGAACTGATTAGCTATTATTGCAATGCAATCTGTTCATGAGTATAAGGTAAAGTCTTGACAAACCCCTGTGCTAGGAGTATACAAAATGACTATTGCTGTTCAGGGCCATGGTAGGAAACTGAATACCTCCCGTAGACTCTGGTCAGGGATTTGAGCCAACTTTCATGTCCTAACCTGATTTGGAGTAGGATTTCTGTTGCTGGGACATGCTGTTGAGGTCTGTGTTGGCTTTCTGGACTTTCTCAGTAAAGCCTGATCCAAAAGACCCAAGGCAGAAATAGTGTGTTGATCCGGGAGAGAGACAAATGGTGCTAGAGCTGCCTGTAGGGTGCAGTAATCCTTTGCTTGAAGCTCTGTGGTGAGCCCCCCAAAACTGCTTCCCAAATCACTGACCTGCCCCTTGCTGTGTTTTGGTACTGCAACAATACTCAAGGAAGCTTATTGGTATTTGGAGTGTGAATTTTAAAATAACTATTGAGACAGCGTCCAGCAAACAGGCCACAGGAAAACTGTGGGGTTCACAGACTCAAGCTGTCTGTGTCCTCTCCAGGAAGGACTAGGAATAATTTTGTATTTTAAGGAAAAAAGCTAGAAAATTAAGATTATATCCTCCATAAGAAAGCAGTCTAATAAATTATCCTTTACAGAGAAAAGCAGACATCATTCATCTTGGAATAAAACAGGTCTTCCACACCATGGTGATGCACAATGCATGAAGGTCGTCTCTCTGCAGTGGAGGAACATACCAGAATCTCACTACAAGGAGATATATAATTTGCTTAGATCACTGGGGAACATCAGACAAACTGACTCACTAAGTAGCAAAAATCCAGGTGCTGTGTGTGGTAGCTCTTCTCCCACCTGGCTACAGCAGTAGCTAGGTGGGCAAGAAAATTGCCCTCAGTCATATAAGACAAATCATCATGTAAGATGTTTTGAAAAAGAAGCAACACATAAACAGCTTGGGTGCTTCAAACTAGTTTTGAGAAGTAATCTGAATGACAGTGAGATTTTTAAATACTAGAACAATGAAAGTGTTTGAAGTTTTCCCAGTTTGTTTTCAAAAGTTTGATCTTTTCCTGAATAATATATTTTCACCTTCTTCATATTTCTCTCTGTTCTGTATACTCAAACTATCTGGGATTTTTCCTCAGTCTTTGCCTCTAAAAAAAAATTGTAATATTGAACAACATCTGATCCATGCAAGACTGTAACCATAGCTTGTGCCCAGATTCTGCTTCATGTATCTGTGTAATTATAATTGTGTTGCTCCCTGTTGCTTGTGGCTTGCCTTTTTGGACAATTGCCACCCATTGATACTGTGTAGGAATGTTCAGGCTGACCTGCCTTGAAAATAAGTGCTAAGGAAATGGGTAAAATGACTTCTGTAGCTCCAAGCAGGAGCTGACACCCCAGTAANCCTTGAGTGCCTGCTTGATGAATGTCTTCTAACAACACCAGTTTTATAAGACCTGACTGTGGCTTGGAAACAGCAATGCTGGAGCTTTTTCAATAGCAAATATTTGAGAACTTCATAAAAATGGCACAGATAACTGTTCAGGAGAAATATGTGAAATATCAGGATCATAAATCACTGTTTAAAGAGACAGTGATTATGACAAAAACTCATTTGTACTTGAAATACTGTAGTAAGATCAGATGATGTTTGATGACACAGGTATATGAATGAACGTATGTCTAGGAACTGATGTATAGTTCTTCCAGCTACATGTTTGATGTCATCTAAATCTATTTGTAAAGGACTTCTAGGAAATATTTTTTGTATATAGAATCTGCTATGCTCTTCTGCTGGGAGTCAATGAAAAGGCAATTGATGTCCTGTGTAGAAAAACAATCACAGAATGAATGCTGTGAGTGTGATGTTATCTGTCTCATATTCTGAGTGCAGAAGAGCTGAGATACATGGAAGTCATTGTGGCTGAGGGAAGATACTGAGTTGTTCTGAAGTGGATCCCTCATTCATTTCCTTATTTATAGAAAGACTTAGATTGAGATTTTTCAGAAATATCCAGGGAATCCTGTCACTGTCTTTAACTACGATGGATGTTTGTGTCCCAAACATGATGTCATCTCATGTCTTTTGTAGATATCTGCCTGACTCTCAAATAAAAATCATGGCTTTGGGAGGTTTCATAAAAACCACCCAAGTGACAGAGAGCAGCTCATGTCCCTGTAGCAGTTCTGTTACTGATTGCTGTGCTGTATCTGCCTCATTCCTAGTGTATCCAACTTATTCATCTGTTTTCCATCTTGCACCCAGATATCTGAACTCTGGTGCAGTTTTGAAGTATGAAACGCATCTGCAAATTTAGAACTTATGGGATGGCTGGAATATTTGAGTACTCTTTCTACAGCTTTCAGTGCTATTAAAAGATTTGTGGGCTTCTGCAGGACAAATTTTCACGCATGAAGAATCTGCAGGTATTAGTGGCAAAGATAAGAGGTGAATTGGGTTACCCAGAATTAGCCAGATTTTGTTTTGACATGTTAGAGGAATCATATCAATCCTAAGGTAGACTTTAAAAAAAAAATTGACAGTTTGATCCATCAATGGTGGACTAATCAACTCATTATTCAAATTGCCCTTGTGATTGTGTGATTTGGAGGCTTGCTGTATGATTGCATCTTAAAACCTATCCTGTTTTCTGTTAAGCAGGATTTTTGGGATGTTATTGGCATTTGTTTTGGAGTTTTCCTTGACGAGATCAAGTCTAGTGAGAGGAAGTGCAACCCCAAGATCAGTAAACAGCCCATTGATTCTCATGCAATTAATGATATGTAAACACCTGCAATTTTTTCCCATGGGGAAAGTGTTAAAGGCTTAACTTTTAACTTTTCACAGAATCACAGCATGATATAGGGTTAGAAGGGACCTCTGGAGATCATCTAGTCCAACCCCTTGCCAAAGCAGGTCCTCCTAGAGCAAGTTGCACAGGAACTTGTCCAGGTGGGTTTTGAACGTCTCCAGAGAAGGAGACTCTATCACCTCTCTGGGCAGTCTGTTCCAGTGCTCTGCCAGCCTCAAAATGAAAGAAGTTCCTTCTCACGTTTAGATGAAATTTCTTATGTACAAGTTTGTGCCCATTTCCTCCTGTCCTCTCACTGGGCACTACTGAAAAAAGACTGGCCCCTTCCTCTTGACACCCACCCTTTAAGTATTTATAGGTGTTGATCAGATCCCCCCTCAGTCTTCTCTTCTCCAGACTAAAAAGACCCAAGTCCCTCAGCCTTTCCTCAAAAGAGACATGCTCCAGAACCCTGATCACCTTTGTGGTCCTCTGCTGTACCCTCTCTAGTAGTTCCCTGTCCTTCTTGAACTGGGGAGCCCAGAACTAGGCACAGTACTCCAGATGGAGTCTCACCAGGGCAGAATAGAGGGAGAGGATATCCTCTATCAGCTTGCTGGTGACACTCTTCTTGAAGCACCCCAGTGCCATGTGAGCACCCAATGTGCCAGAATGGCACATTGCTGGCCCTTGATCATCTTGTTGTCCACCAGGACTCCCAGGTCTTTTTTCTTAGAGCTGCTCTCCAGCAGATCAGCCCCCAACATGTACTAGTGCAGGGATTTATTCCTCCCCAGGTACAGCACCCTACACTTGCACTTGTTGAATTTCATCAGGTTCGTCTCTGCCCAACTTTCCAGCCTGTCAAGGTCTTGCTGGATGATGGCACACCCTTCTGATGTGTCAGATACAAAACTGGGAGGAGTATCATCAGCAAACTTGCTGAGGGTACATTCCATCCCTTCATGCATCGATGAAAATATTGAAAAGGGCTGGACCCAGTATGAACCCTTGGGGGACCCCACTTGTTACAAACCTCCAACTAGATTCTATGCCATGGATCACAAAACCTCTGAGCTCTATCTTTCAGCCAGTTTTCAATCCACCTTAATAATAAATAGACTTACAGCCTGTATGAAAGTTGATTGATGGATCTTCCCTCCATGTCTAGATCTGGTTTGCAGATATAGATGTTTCTTCTCTATAACCTCCACTGTTTCTTGCTAGGATGAAAATTCCTTGGGAAGAATCTTAATCTTGTCTGTCTAGCTTCAGTTAATGACTATCCATATTTCTAAAGGTGGTGCTTTTCACTTTGTTCTTAATATTGTGTTCTGAAAGCCTGGAGAGACATACCTGAGGGACATACTTTAAATATTTAGCTAAATAATTTAGCTATTAAAGTATGTCTTGGTTTAGATTAACTAGCCTTTTGCATGTAATACACTACAAATAAAGGACAGTGCTTTTTGCATGCTCTGTTCTTCCTCTCTTTCCTCCCTCCCTTATCAGCAAGGAAAAGTTTGCAGCCTGTGTATCTTGAAGTATCCCTTGTGGTGCCTTTGTAAGCAGCATCTTAAAGGTTACTCCTAGAGCCTGGCTAAATATTACCAGCTCTTTAGGGAGAGTGACAAAGATACCCACTAATGTGGAGCTGAAATCTTTTAAGTCTGGTAAACCTGATAATAAATAAGAAATACTTTGTCTCTAATATTTCATTTTATTCTTTAAAGTGCAACCTCTCACCTGTGTTTTACAAGCAAAACTGAAAATTAACAGCTTCTCATTTGAGACCATCAAGTTTCAAGAAAAAATATTTGTTTGTGGTGAGTTTTCAAAATCACAGAGGGTGAATGACTCAGGAGAACAGTAGAAGGGTGCACCTTTGGCTTGTTTGCTTGAATCAGGAGCAGCCGAAATTTTGTAAGTGTAAATGGATACCTAAATTTACAAATCAAAATTTAGAAAATCAGAGTTGTAGAAACAAACTTGTGATGGCAGGCAGTACTGCTAACCTTGATTGTAGTGATGGTGATCTGCATCACCTGGGCAGGTATTTTCCTAAGGACACCTGGGAAGAGGAAGGAATTAAGGTCATTGGAACTGAGTATTTTTGGAAGGTAGGGTTTCACATATGAAGGAGCTGCCTTGGTAAGCACCATAGGGTAAATGGTTGTCTTGCTTAGGATATCTAATGCAAGACTCTCTGTGTATTGCATAACTTCTGATGAGGCTACAAGTGTTGTGCACTGCAAATCCTGTAGCTAGTGGTTCTTATTTTGCAATGTTTCAAATTTATGTAGGATTTTCAAGGAAGGCAAGCATGTGTTGTGCTCTTGCACATTCTTTCAGATTGGATTTGTTCTGAGCAGTGTTACCTCAGAAAATGGTCTCTTTCTATTTATTGGATTTTTTTGTTGTTGTTTTTTTTTTTTCTGTTTTTTTTTTTCTGGCCATTTGAGTCAATTTCATTTACAACACTCGTAGCTACAAATAGTACGTGTTTTCAATGAACATCATTGTGATTTTTTCAGGGTGTAAGTGCTGGCATTATATTTCTGGTTATGAAATTCTGCTGCTGTTTAGGCATTTAGGGACATAAATGTCATCATATGCGTTTTATTTTAACATGTTTATAAAGTTGCATCACTAACAAGGGAAACAAGATTTAAAAAGTAAGCCCAAATGCATCACAGATGCTGAAATAGCGGAACTTTGAAGTTCACTTATTAGATTACAAGTCAATTTTAAGATGAATAATTTTGTTGCCGCGGCAGGGAAAATCATCCTATGACTTTGTGGCAGTTTGAGTTGGATCTTCTGGATTTCTGAACCTATGTGTTGAGTTGCTTATGTCCTGGTGCAACTGGGGGAGATAAACTGGCATGTTTCAGGATATCAGGGAGAAGGTATTTAGATCCAGGAGTGATTTAGCTAGACATTTTTAGCACCTCAGTTTGAATGTGCAAATACACTTCTGTACATACGTGTACAAATGTATGCTCTCAATTTTGGTCAATCTGGATCATCACCTAGATTAGCTGAGGCCCCTGAACTGCCACATTGGGTGATTTCACTTCAGGGCTAAACGTTGTGTGTACAGCCTCATTTCCCACCTTTTCTCATGGGTGAGATGTATAATATAGGGGGGAAGTAATGGAATTTGGTAATATCAGTGCATCTAGACAATGAGAAAAGGCTACACCGTAAATGTATTATTTATGGTGCAACTGGATGAGACTCAGGAGAACCGGAGCATGCAGCGCTTGTTGCCACACTCATGTAGGCCCTTCTGTGAGTCCTTGCTCATAGGCAGAACTGAGCGGTGGCTAGTGTAACAGATACGAATAATTGCTCTCTAAGAATGATCTTTTGGATTCTCTGTGACACTACTGCATTGTATTGAATAGATACTGTAGAATTAGGGGCATCATTGGGGTAGCGGATGCTCAGGAAGCAGGAGAATATTCAGTGCTTAAATGTCACATCAAAAATACTATTCCTTTGTATACTGACTAACTCTTAGAATATCTCACAGTGTTTGCTGTGGCCTTGTTGAGACCTGCATAGGTTTTTCAGTCAGCTGTCTTTACTCAGACACATGCAATACCTTTGGAGCATGTCTGGTATGCACAAATCTATTTTCTGATGTGAAAAGCATATTTTACCAATACTCCAAGCAAAGGAATGCATTCTGCATCAGCCCATTTGTTTGAAAATAAAGGATGTGGACAGAAGAAAGCCCTACATTTGTGCCATTTAAATTTGTATGATCTTTTCAGAGTTGGTTCCAATTTAAGATCTTGCCTACAATTCAAATTCAATAACAACAAAATGCAGTAAATATGTAAATGAAAACTGTTACAGCCATGGGAAACACAAAGTGAATCTTGCTACTGATACAGTGAATCAGCAAAACAGGAACTCTCTAAGAGTCAATTTGGAGTTTTAGAGACCATGCAATCTTTATTGGGGTGCTGGCAGCACAAGGGATTACTCCTAATGTGTGCGTGCAGGAATGCTTGCTTACAAACATTATATGTAATGAAAATATACATATCTATTAGATTTCTGAGAAATTATTAACATATTCCTCCAGCTCATTAATATATGTAGATGTCCCTGATACATGCTCATTTATGTCCTTTGGTGATTTTCCATAGTCTTCTGCTGGTTGTATTCAGTCTTTGTGCATGCTCAGTTCATCCTTGCTTGGTTTCAAAATTTCTTGTCTGCACAATACTGCAAAATCAGCTTATTCTAGTGTAACATCTTTATCTATTGTCCTTGGGGACACAGAGTCTTGAGACTTCCTCTTTATCTAAGCAAATTTGTAACTTATTTTGCTAGCATAGCATTGCAGGGCTTTAGCTGAACAGAAGTATCCGACAACTTAGTAACTATATTATTCTAAGAGAAAGAGAACCATATTTTACACTCAGTATCACTACTAAGCAAATGGAACTTTAAAAGCTAAGTGCCAAATTAATCTCTGATATAAGTCATTTGAATCTATTTAAGTTTTCTCATATGTTATACTGAATAAGCAAAATATTTTAAATAAATGAACTATGTCATATTTGCAGGTTTCTAACATGAGAGACTAAAAAAGAAATCTAGGTTATTTTCCCCATCTATATAAAAGTATTTTCTTTTTTCCTTTTTTATTTTTTTACAGAAGGCATCTCTTTGTCTGATTCACTTTTTCTTTTCCCCTGCTAGCATTTTTAGAGACAGTTTCTCAAGAGGGAAATTATTTGTTGTAGGCTTTGAAATACTGTACATGCTTTCACTGCAAATATATTCTCATTAAGTCTACCATGGATACTTTTTTAACTAGGACTTGTCTGTATGGATTTTCAAAGAGCCTAATATATGTAAAAGTATTTTAAGCAACCATCTATGTATTGATTCAAAATTACCTCTCTTACACAAAAATTTTATATTCTGTTTTTCTTCCTGGCTATACACATCTGATACTTGCATTCAATCAAATGTTGTGCAGAACTCTAGATTAAAAGTTGTGCATGGAATGTTTTAGTTATTGTCCTGGTTTGAGGTAAAATGAACCAATTTTCTGTTTTACAGTTTTACTTAGCTAGGCCTCTTCTAACTAGCTAAACTCTGAAATTAACAGCATGTTGTTAGAACTGTTTCATCTCACAGAGGTAAGACCTGATTATACCACGGGATAGTATGCAGAGAGGCCCTTGCTTATACTTATTGCTAGAACAACCAAAGTCAGGTAATTTTCATCATTTGCCATGTTGGAGGGTCAGAAATGGAAGAGCGTAAAGGGGTCCCACCTACAAGGAGAAGCGGACAGGACAGGTGACCCAAAACTGACCAACAGGGGTATCCCATCCCATCCCATCTGCATCATGCCCCCTATAAAAGCTGAGGAATCAAAAGGTCAACTCTCCTTCNCATGGTCCATTCAGGGATAGTAAACTTATTTCTTATTGACGTTTGGGGCATTTTCCTTTATTATTAAAAAAAAAAAATCATGATAGCAATTTCTTAGAAAAAAAAATCTGATATTTTGAAGGCAAGCAATGGCTATGATACCCTGCTGAAACTCTTAGGGGCTATACATTTTCCCCCTGTCAGATTTTGCCAATCCAGAGAGTTAATTTTTTGATTAATGTTGATTTGATAGCTCTCTTTTTCTAATGCTCACATTACAGTGAATTAATGCTTTGATTTTATAAAGTGCAACAGAATCTTGACCAAAAGAACCTGGTGTTTTAAAAGGCAGTTACTAGGAAAAAAAGCTGGAATAAGAGCACTTTTAGTCAAAGGAAGTGTTCTTTTGTTTACATTCACCTATCTCTGAGTTAGTTTGATAGCTCATGCCAAAACTTAGCCATGGTCATGTCTTCCAATCAAGACCCCAACTGGAGTACTGCTTTCAGCTCTGGAGTACTGAGAACAGGAAGGACACGGGCCTGTTGGAGCAAGTCCAGAGGAGGGCCACAAAGATGATCAGAGGGCTGGAGCACCTCTGCTGTGAGAACAGGTTGGGACAGTTGGTGCTGTTCAGCCCACAGAAGAGAAGATCTGGGAAGGCCTTCCAGCAGCCTTCCAGTATCTGAAGGGGACCTACAGGAGAGATCGGGATGGACTCTTTACCAGGGAGTGCAGTGATAGATGAGGAGTTTTAATCTGAAAGAGGGTTGATTTAGATTAGACATTAGAAAGAAATTCTTTACTGTGAGGATGGTGAGACACTGGAACATGTTGCCCAAAGAAGCTGTGGATGCCTCATTCCTGGAAGTGTTCAAGGCCAGGCTGGATGGGGTTTTGAGCAACCTGGTCTAGTGGGAGGTGTCCCTGCCTATGGCAGAGGGTTTGGGACTAGATGATCTCTGTCGTCCCTTCCAACCCAAACCATGCTATATGCTGCATTAACCTTTAGGAGGAAGGTATTTTCTCTGATAATTTTGGTGAGATGGCAACAATTTTCTTGGAGGCAGGAAGCTTTTGAAATCTCAACTGCAGATCAAGTTCTTCTTTCTCCAGATCCGTATGGACAATTTTTGTGGAATTTCATGGCATGAATTTGAGTGCCTGTTACTTCAAAGGCATTTCCAGAATCTGAGAATAGTCTCTAATTCTGCAAAATTTTATACTTTAAATTCAATGAAATTCTTTGCATTTTTATTTTATGGCTGCTGTATGATTCAATAATGGTAACAGTAAGCAGCAGAGAACAGAAATTTGATGTATCATTGTTCTGAAAGTATGCCAACAGCACATTTTGCTGGTAGTCCAAAGCCTGTCTAGTGATAGTAACTCTTTACAAATGAGGTTTCATGGGGAAGAGATGAGAGTTTGTGGTCAGATATATAAACTAAATTTATGGAGTCTGGTAAAGGTCAAAGACACAAAAACCCCCAAGGTAGTGTTCTTTATGGCTCCAAAGCAGTTTAAATACTGTGATTTACCTTAACTGATATGACACAGAGAGTAATCACAAGGAAATTAAAAAAGCGAGAGAGATTAAATTAAATGAAGTGTGGCCACCTGTTTTTTAAACTGGTGCAGAAAATGGGGTTAATTTTAGAGAGACATTGTGTGATTGGTCAGGATAGCATTTCAAATTTGGTATTGGAAATCACGTTGGAGTTGCCGAAAAATGGAAAAAATTGTGATTTGAGGTAAACAGGCTAATCTCACAATCAGTATAACAACAAATCCTGGTGCTTGAAGCCTTACTCTCATTTCCTTTTGAGAGTCACTGTTTATAGTTATATTTAAAAGAGGGCAAATAGTGTGTGTCTTTGAGCCTACCACTGCATTTCATCTTCTTTAACAGCTGGTAAACCTGGTGTGAAAGGTTGTGTACTGGTTTGTCTTGTACAGCATCCAGCACTATACATCCTTAGCAGTACACATGGCAAGGGAAATAATACATTGATTGTATCAGATCACTATATGAAAGAAATTGTAGCAAAACAGGCTGTATTTCTTTAGCTGTATTTTGAGAATTATTGCAAATAGATTAACTTCATACTTGACCAATTTCTTTGCAAAAACGAACTACTTGGCATAACTATTACTATGAACATACTTTTTAATGAATGGAAATGATCAAAAATGATGTTTACACATTTGCTGTATTTGCTGATTAACACTCAGTCAAGAGTACCATCTTGAGAAGATGCAGTGTGTGCATCATAATGATGATTTTTACCAGGGGAATAAGATTACTTAATACTTCTCCATTTTAATAAAAAACAACCAACCAAACAAAAAAAAGCAACCCAAAAAAACTCAAAAAAACCAAACCAAACAAAAAAAAATCCCCAAAACCACAAAACCAATAAAACCCAAAAAAACCCCTAAAAAGCATACCCCTAAAAACCACCACATACTGTATAACACTTCTTGTTGGACTAGAAAATGATTGACTAAGAAGGTCTGTGGAACCATAAATAGTTTGACATTAAAACTGATTATGTTAATATCAAACACATTTTCTGCATGGTCATGTTGTATGCTAGCTATTATACAAAGATACAGTGAATAAGGGAAGCTTATTTGGCTTGATGTAGAAAGATGAGGCAGGTTTGTTTTTTCTCCATCTCACTATTCAATATTCTGCATTTATTCTAAATTTGAATTTCCATTGAGGTTTTTAAATAAGATTGCTAGATAGACCCAAAGGAAATCCTTAATCTTTGAAAGAGGCCTTTTTTTCTTCTTTTCTTGAAATAACTTGTTTAGTCACACATGTGCCTGTCAGATAAGATTCACATCAAAATTTGGTGAATCTCTTAATAATAATTCCAAGATTTTTTCATTTTTAAAAATCTAGCTTGAGTGAAAAGTTCACTGTAATTATATTTAACATCATTATTGTTATGATAAGTGCTCATTCTTTAAAAACCTGGAAATATTCCCTCACCTGTGCTGTCAAATGAATTTGACATTCTTTACAAACACGCATGTACTAGCTGAATAGGATGAGGGAAAACACACGCTTTGAAAGAAAGATTAAACTTAACAAAGAATTAGTCCATAGAAGCTGGACAAGTAAGTGGCACCAAAATTCCCACTGTCTCCTTCATTTGCAGTGGGTAAGGATGTTTACAGAATGACATCGACTCAAAAGTGTATGTCTTTTCCAGCAGAAATTATCCATCATACACAAAACACTAAAAGTTTGTTGCTGCAAGCCCCACTCTGACTTGGCTGGATGTTACGTTTTCTTGTGCTTCTGCTCATGGTTCAGTGATGTACTTCTCAGGTGTGCTCTGTGAAAAGCTGAAATCTGCCTGTGCAGAAAGACCAGCAACTCCATTTCAGCTGATCAGTCTTTAAAGGAAAGTTTTAAGTTTTCTGTGAATGCCTCTCAGGGCTCTGTTAGGAATCTCTGAATCACAGGGATTGTGATGTGATGGTGATATACTTGCATCGATTGTTTGACTGTGGCTCAAGGGGAAAGCAATCCTTACTTCAACCTATGCCTCTACCCTGGAAGGGGGACAGTGAGGGGGGGAGAGTGCATTTGAGATTCCTTATTCTTTTCCCTCTTGCCTCCTTCCTGCTGACAGCATGGGCAGGAATCAGGCTTGAGTTAAGTGCCACGTGTCTCCCCAGGCATATAACTTCTTGAGTGCAACCCCACTTAAAAATGCACCGTTTTGTCATGAGTCTGTCCAATGTTTCCCAATCTGTCAATACTGTGACATTGGGTTGGCTTTTTGCATTTGCTGTCTGCAGTCAGAACTGCTGCAGCTGGCAGATGGAAAGGTTTGGGATGTTTCACCCTTGTATCCACCCAAAGGTATAGGAAAACCTGAGGAGAGCTTGCTGTGTTAGTGTTCGATTCTAGCGAGATAACTACCTGCAAGAAATGTAGCAATAAACATAGTATTGTCTGGTTTAAATCTGTTTCCTCTGTAGAGAAGGGATGGGAAATTCCAAAAGTCTGCAATCTGAGCGAGTGATCTTTACTCTAGGCAGGTCACTTGCTGGTTAGAGCGGTCCTAGTAACAGTAGGCACAAAAGGCAGTGTTTGGAGCTGAGTATAGTATAATGTTTTTTCTCTTTCCTTGTCCAAAGTAGGCTATAATGGGTGAAGTACCTAGTTCTTCAACTTAGATCTAGGAAAGCATAGAAAACTAAACTCAAACTTCATAGCAGTGTGGAAGAGGTGCTCAGGTCCTGTGAAGGAAGAAGACAGACTGTGACTAAATGTAGGGGTCCTGCTATCTTGTGCAAGCCTAATAAATTTCTGAGGGAGAGCAAACTTATGGTGTCTCGGATTATGCCATATTCTCAGTTAGCATTTCAGAGACTCACAATTATTTCAAACTTTATTTTGGGGGACAGAAACAACGCATATTGCCCTGTGTTCCACATCTGTCTATGCAAGAAGGAAAAAGAGTTTTATTTGGTCATTCTTACATCTCTCTGTCAGGTCTTCCTCTGCAAACATAGTACTTCTCTAGTTCCTATTATGATCTGCCTGGAAAGGAGTGGTCTCAGATGTAGCTGAAGTACTCAAATATTCTAAGACTACCTTTGTACCACTTCTGTTTTCAGAGTTATACTTAACGCTACTTGTAATCTGGGCCAAGTTGTCTTTTCAGCTCTGATTACTCTCATTTTTTATTACATGCAAAAATATCTTCTTTTAATTGCCAGGTGAACTCCCACTATAAATCAAAATTCTGTGGTGGGAGGACTCTCCAATTAATCTCTGGAAATACTGGGGGGTTAGGTTTTGTTTGGTGTTTTTTTTTTTTAATGTTTTCCTTTCCTAAGAATGAATTGGTATGTCTTGAGGTACAGAAAACAGGCAGCAAGTAATGGCTTTGTTTGGAAGCTGCAACATACTTCTAGTTTTAGCTGGTTTGCATTTTTAGAAAGGTAAACTGTAAGTAATAGTGCTCTCTGCTCTTCTCCCTTGGCAAAACAGGTAAGAACACTGGAGTTGTTAGAGGAGGCAATATTTAATGAAAAAGGATTGTGCTTGAAATTTATTAATGGTCTAAACTTCTTTTATCAGTGATCACACTATTTTTTTTCTCTAACTTGGTTGCAAATTCTGAAAAGACCAGCCACAGTATTTGTGGGGAAATACAGTTAAAAACAAAATACTTTGCACATGGAAGAGGCTAGATTCTTAGTTTTCATTGATGAAATATTTTTATTTTTGCTTGTTTTGTTTTGATTTTGTTTTTTAAAAAAAATCTAGCACAAGATCTTCTATAGAATTTCCTCTGTAACTTCATAAGCTAGTACCTTTCAAATATATATTTAACTTGGTAGCTATAAAAACTTCATGTTAGTCCCTGCTTTTATGTTGTTACAGAACTCAAACACTGATTGTAGACAAACTTCCAATTTCCCTTCTAATTGTTTTTAGAAGATTAAATCCATTGTAATTCCAGGAGGAAAGAAGGCATTGGAACAAAATAAGGGGAAAAAAATCCTTGGGCTCTTGCACTCTGATGATGGAAAGAAAGGTGGAAGCTGTCTCTGAAGAGAAGATGGCTAGGCAGTATTTTTGGTAGGAGGCAGATAAGGCAGACAAGTTAATTAAAAATCCTGGTTTTTTTTTTTTTTTTTTTTTTACTATGTTTAAGGGCCTTTCTGTAGGTCCTAATTTACAGAAGCTTGTAATGCCTGTCTGACCAGGCTTTCATAGACTCTAATGTATTCCTAGAATATTTGCCTGTACAAGGGGTAAGACAGTAGTCTTGGTATGAAATCTACATTTTGTACATTATTGCTTACTCTGATAATCTGAAAGAAGGATAGGGTAGCTAGAAAAGATGAATAAAGACGCACTCTTCTTTTCATCCTTCCTGTCCCTTCTTCCTGATCTTTTTGGATAACCAGCACAGATTAATGACAGATCACAATATGGTTCTTAATCAGGTGTTTTTTTCACTTGTTTTTCATTGAAATTTGGTCCATCCCAGCCTTTAAAGTAACTATTTTTATGTTTTTTTTAAATAATAAATTCTAAAATATCTTGACTTCTTTTCAACTGCTGCTTGGTTATTATAGTTGTTGGATCTTTGCTGTGGACAGGGAAATCTATGAGCTACTGGGAGATGCTGGGGTTCCCTGTACTGTGATTCCAGAGTTTTATATGCTAAATTTTTTTGCATATTATTGTAATGCATGCACAGACTTGTATGCATATATACATAAAAGTTGCAGAGTTGGCCTAATGGGATAAAGACTTGTGTTTCAAATTTAAATATCAATGAATCGATTATCTCATTAGAAAATACCTTGGGATTTTTTTATTATTAAAAAAAAAAAAAACACCAAAACCCAAAAAACTACTTCAATGTGTACACACACACATATATAGTACCTTTTATAATCACAGAAAGATAGTTAAACTTTCTTCTCCTTTTTCCTCAATGTAAGAATAATATGCAGTAACTGCTTGGCATCATATTTCTCATGCCATTTCTACCTCCAGAAAATGATTTATTAACTAAAGTTCAGCTGCTTTTTGCTTTTGTTTCTGTTGACAAAAGGCATGTTTAAGCATGTTAAATTGGCTTAATGCAGTGGACAGAAATGATGGCTAAGAGTAGCAGAACTTGCTGCCAACACATATTTCTTCTTTGTACCATTTATAAGAAGTAGTTAATCTGACCTCAAAGAAAAGAAACATATGCTCCACCAGATAAGGTGCTAGAGATGAATGAATCTGTCTGCTATGGAACATTTATTGGACTAAGAGAGAGAAGGGTTGGGTTTTTTTTTAAAAAAAAAAATAAGAAAGAACATGAAGGAAGGAAAACTTAGCCAAATTCCAGAAAGAAATAAGTGAAGTAAATCTGGGAAGTGACAGAAATAGCAGAACAAAAGAAGATAGTGTAGATTAATGAGAGGAACAGTAAAGAGGCAGGTAAAGGGGAAGCTGTCAGTCAATGCTCCCTCTAGGCCTTTTTCCTTAATTTGACCTCAGTAGTAGCTTCTGGATTATAGCTTGAGCAGTGTAGGTCTTCTAACAAATTGAGCTAAAAAATAGTAGTGCTGCTTGAGGGGAACAGTTTTTTAACTGCATAATACTAATAGACCGCTTTCTCAATAGGATCTCCTGGCCTGAGGTTCCTGCACAGTTTTTCAAATGTGTTATTAATTTTCATGTCAGTTTAGTGCTAAACACACAGAAAGATAGAAAAAATATCTGATTGGCTAGAAGCTTGAGACAGTGTAGGTTTTTACAGAGGAGGAAATTAAAAATAAGAGAGGCATAAACAGAAAAGAAAGAGAAGAAAATTAATCTGAAACACAAATCTGTGTGGCTGTGTAAAAGGCAGCATTTCATGTCCAAGCTGATGACTTCAGTGTCCTTCAAAGGTAGTGGTAAAGATAAAGGAGTAAAAAGATAGCATAGATGGACCTGATATCTGGACGTTGGAACCTGACCTGAATTTCAGTTTCTTTTAACCAAACTGCCTCGAATCTCTGTCATGTATTTTTTTGTATGTTTTGAGTCCTATAATGAACCAAGGGAAGTGGTGATGTTTGGACTTTATATACATGATCAAGATTTTTCCTTTCGTCTCTACATTTTAAATTTTTCCCTGCTTTTAATATGAGAGATTCAAGGTGATCACAGTATTTACAATTCATTCTATTCTTACTGGGCATGTTTTTTCTCAAAATGGTAAATTTTGGTTACCAATATCTTGTAAATATGATTTTTTGATTATTTTAAACTATTGCAAATATATACTCAGTTTTGGTTATTGATTTTGTTAATAGGTTTATTTGCAAAAAATAGTTACAAAAAAACCACAAACCCCAAACAACTTTAAATGCCCATAGGGCTGAAGCTGAATGTGTAAACTTGCAATTGTATTTGTTTGAAAATTCAGCTGAATATTTGTAGCTTCATTGTGTTCAGCTTCTGACTGAAAGTTATGGCCACATGTGATCACTCAGTCACCTATATAAGAGAGATAAATGTAACAGTGCATGTGAGTGACTTTTAATCTGTATCACAACTTATAATGCTCTCTCTAACAGTGGCACTGGATATCTCCCCAGTGCTGAGTACTGGGCGGCCACCCTGTTCTCCATGGCAGGACTGACTGGTGCACTGGGAAGGGACCACATGGGAGGCTTTTCCCTCTGTCATATAGAGGGTAGATCCCTTGGCTGTTTGCATCTCTTCTAAAGGTTGTGGGTTTAATTCTGGAAGCCCTTAATGCAGCCTGCAAGGTAGTGGCCTGTTTTAGATCTGCACTGATCTTTCCTTTTCCTGCCTTTTTTCTCTTCAGTAATTCTGCTAATATGTGGTACCTTTTACAAGCTAGTATTTCAGCCCTTCCACAAATACCAAAGGTAAGAAATCAGCAAACGTGAATTTAATTTTAAAGTAGTGCGCAAGTAATACCGAAGTTTGCAGAGCTCTTCAGATGGTTAAAGTTTGAAGTACTTCAGCAGTGGTAGGAAGTAAAGCCAGTAAAATAGGCTTTTCGTCTACCTAGAAAGGGAGTTGGATAACTTCCACAAAATGGAATCAAGACCTTTTATTGAAGTGAATACTTTCTGGACAGGAGTCTATTAGTGGAGGGAACTAATCTGTAACTGAAATAATGGGCTCTCTAGCCCATGCTGGCTTCCTATGGTTCATCAGCAAATTATGGTCAGTCAGATATTAACAACACAATCAATTAAAGCAAAAGAACAATAAAGCAATAAAAAGAATTTGTTGAGATCAGTGATGAGCTTGGGTCAATCCCTGAGGCTGGGGTAGCCAGAGGCTGAGCTAGAATTAAATGTTTTTATGTTTCATAAGTTTTCTCTTTCCTTGTTTTCTACTGGGAATGTTACCATAGCAGGTAGTTGGCTGCTGTGACTGGACTATAGTTAAACAAGCTGACATTTAAGGTAAAAAAAATTGCACTGGAAGACAGACACAAACATCCAGACTTGCTTATAGGCAGATGTCACTACAAAATCTCTCACTCAATGATTGGCATCATCAGCTAAACTGCCCAAAGCCAAATGAAAGGTGAGAAGGACAAGATTCCAGTGCCTGCCTGCTAATATGGGGCTGCCTAGACAGGACAATTCAGGCTGACCGTATGTTTCAGCCCTAACTAGGGAAGAAGAAAAATGTGGGTTTTTTTTTGTCTGTTGGGTTTTTTTTGTTGTTGTTGTTTTTTTTTTTTTTTTTTTTTTTATTTCTGACACTGGCATTTAACTTTCACCTATTTTGGTATTAAAAAAAAATATATAAAAAATTGGTAATTAAGTCATTAGAAAATCAGGAAACTCCCCTTGAGTCTGGTACTTGATATAATCGGAATTAGTAGAATAGCTACTGACACGCAAATGGTATTTCTTTCAAATTCAAATTTGCATTTAACTATGAAAATAACAACAAAAACTACATTGTAATGTGCCAGAATTTCAGTCTGATCTTACTTAGCTAAAACCTTTTCTATTGGTGATTATTGGCAGGCACAATGCTTGTTAAATTGCAAATATATGTACTGCATTGTGTCTTCAGACAATACTCTGGCATCCCAGTGACAGCATTTTCTGTGTCAAAAAGCTGCTTGTTCAAAAACAGGGACTGAATTTAGTAAAATCTGGGTCAATATATAAAATGTAGCTTAGCTGAAGTTGGAGTGGAAAATGATGTGAATATTCCATTATTTGATTTTTTTCAGTTGTATGGTCCTGCAACTTCTTATATGCAAGCATCCAGTTGTTGTTACTTGGATTATCAAATAAATGGAAAAATAAAGAAGAAAATAAAAGCAGTAAGTTTTCTAAATTAATTTGGCACCATTCGCTCAGAGTGCTTGTGCCTTTTCTTTGCTAAATTTGTCTGTATGGTTATCTTAGATTTGTTAAATTATGACTGAGCAAATCGTATACTTGTAGCAGAAGTGGCCTTGGCTGAACCACTGCTAACTAAAGCTTCTGCAGTTTATAAGGTCTTTAGTCACAACATCTGATTATAGGAGGAGACTTTTGACAAGGTAAATTCTATTGCTCTGTAGAGCTTTGTCACTGGCTTGCAGCAAAGAAGCAATGGGGTTGTCCACAACACTGGGAAAGCTGCATCCCAAGTGGCTTACTCTCCCAGCCAATATTAATGTAAGTATTGCAGAAATGTGCAACTGTACACTTTTTTCACAATTATGCATAGTCTCACATTAAAATTACTTTACCATTTTCAGGGGAAAGACAAACAAAAGTCTCTTTCTCTGCTTTTTCACTTCAGAAAAAAGAGAACACATTTGATGCACATGTCTTAGGCCAGTCATTAGGGATGTGAATCTTTCCTCTGAGGAAAGGCTCAGTTTGCTTGGACAGTTTTTCAGCAAGAGTAAAGTTGATAAAAAGGGATTTCTAAAGCAGCAACGGAGACCTGTCTGCCTTGCTGTGTCCCTGTCTTCACTATGGAAGGCCTGTCTGAACCTCTAGTAGACCTTTGCTACACCGATTTGTCCCTGGACTGTTTTTTTGGTTGGGGGTTGGTTTTGTGTTGTTTTTTTTTTTTTTTTTTTTTTTTTTTTTCCTGTTCCTTTGTTTTTGACTTTTGCAGGTAATACAACCTTTCTTAAATACAAAACACAACTCTGAGCTCTCTTTTACCTTTTTCTGAAGCCTGGTGGGATTTTTTTCTTTTTTTTCTTTTTTTTTTTTTTCTGTCTTCCTCTGTTCTCCCTCCCTGCTCCCACCCCCACTCCCCCCACACACTTCCTTCCCCTCAGTTTCCCAGCTGGCAGACCTGGCATAGCGACATGGTGTGTCAGGTTACATCAGTCACATCACACAGGATGTCCTCCATGACATCCTGGCTCAGAAGGAGATGTGACTGATGAGAGGTGATGGTGCCACAACACAACTGAGGCCTCAGCTGGAGAAGTCTGAGCAATTCTCTCAACCATCATTAAAAGGGACATGGAATAGAAAAACAGAGCACTGCCTTACATCCCTCCCTTGCTCTCCAGTCCCTTTCATGCCACACTTTTTGCTAGCTGTGTCACTGTTAGCCTGGACTGAGAGTCGCTGTAGCTGAAGAAATTTTGAAGACATGTAGAAAGGAGCTCTGTGACATCTGTATCTGTGGCATCATTTATCTGTGGGGAACTGTAGTTGCTCTGAGTCTGATGAACCTTGTCACCATGCTCTCAATGTTGTCCTAACTAATTACAGTTGTCACCTTGCAAGCTATTCCTTACAATCAGGGAAATGAATTAAAAAGCTTACAAGCTTCCCTCAGGTGCTGTCAGAGGTCTAGAACTTGCTAATGTCACTGGATAGCAATGGGCAGCTCCGGCTTGCTCCCATGTAAAAGGAGCAGAAATGTGTTGCAGAACTGGAAAAGCAAAGGTCTGAAACAATGGTAGCCCTTGTTAACCTTCCAATTGTATCTAAAATAAATAGCTGAGATTCCCTTGCTGCCTGCAATATCTCTTCATGCCTGCCTTCAGAAGCAGTAGAATATGTTCTCCCTACTGTGTATAACAGATACGTTTTCTATAACAGGGTGTCAGTCGCACTCTGAGTAGTGTAAGGCAGCATGGGTTCACCACTCACATGAGCTTTTCATGTTTTCAGAGGAGTGGTTGCTTTCCAAACTATAGGGTTTTTTTCAGCTGTTTTTCTGATTGACAGCAATACAGCACTTATTGGTTTGCCCATATTGAAAAAGGCTACTCTGCAAATCATCTAATAAAGCTGTGAAACTTTTTCCTAGTATATCATTGGTAAATGAACAATTTTGAGAATGGGAAGGCAGCATCTCCTAGTTATTACTAGGAGAAACTGGATGAATCATTACTTTTCTATTCTTGAATCATGAGCTTGGCTGAAGATTCTCCCCACTCTCGACTGCAAATATGTCACTTAACTTGGGCTTTCCTTTGGCTTGACATTCATTTTCCATTATCTTCTTTTCAGGTCCTTCATTTATGCCTATAAAATAAGGTATCTTCCATTTTCTGACTCTTCCTTTGTTTTGATGCTTTTCTGGGCCATTGTTTTTGTACTCATATTTTTTCCAGTCTGAAAATATCTTGATTTTTTTTCCGTTTTCCCTCAGAGTTCTTGTAATTAATTATTCCTTTCTTATGATCACTTCATTCTTCCTTGATTTCATTGCTGTCTTTGTCTCTCTCCAACTCTGTTCCTTCCCACCTATGCACTCCTCCCATTTTCCTCCACCCCCCCATTTTTGCTGTTATATTTATATAGAAATTTGGAATAATTTGGAATAGTTCTCTGAAGGTTATCTGGTGCTGTCCCCCAGAGTGAAAGGAACTCTAGGGTTCCATGAAGTTACATTTTATTCACTTGTTTCTGCCTTTGTACAGGTACACACGTAATTATATGTGGCAGAGCCAGGAGCAGTCTGTGGTCTTGAGAATTAATCTGTCTTCAGTTTCCTTCCAACTCTGCCATGGTGCAGAGCTCCCAGTCATCCTCTTTCTGCTGTTCCAAAAACATTTCTTCTGGTCCCATGGCAGCTTTGGCAGGTC